>VDFB02047397.1:130576163-130635523 GCA_007258455.2 Sequoia sempervirens
TGATTAGGTTGCCACTGTGACTGGTTCCATTGAGAATTAGTCCATTCAAGTTATCCCCAAGATGTTTCCATAGAAGGAGTTAGAATTGGAATTTGTTGGGAATTCCAATGAGACTATGGATTCTAGTAACCAAAAGGATTCCATTGATTTGAACCACAGTTGGAGTTATTTCTAGGATTAAACTGTCCTCCAAAATTAGGGTTAAACTACCTCTATCCTATGTAGTTGAGTTCTTCTTCCACAGGTGAAGATTGAGAAGGTTTCTTCAAATAAATTTTAATCTCTAGGAGGAGACTACATTTACTAGTAGGATGCTTCTTCTCATAAATATCACACAAATCTACCTAATTGGGAGGACATTCCTTTAATGGATGTTTGTCTCTACATTTAGGAAAATATATAGCCAATGGTTCTATTATTCTTCTGTTAGGTTGAGAACTAAGGTGGAGAAGAATACCAGTTTTTAAATTTTCTATTTCCTCCATGACCTTAGAAACATCAATAGAGGAAACCCTATTCTTCCTCCTAGAACATGGTCTTGTTCTTGAATACTTCCTATAAATCTCAACTATTTCTTCAAAAGTGAGTTTATTGATGTCTCCTCTTCCTATCAAGTTCAAGGAATCTATTGAATCATCATCAATTCCTTTTAGGAAAGTGGACTTACTAATTTCTTCATCCAACCCATTCCACATGTTTTCAAAACAAAGAGGTATCTATCCACATAATCTTCTAAACTATCCTCTTCTAACCGTTTCATTTTAAATAATTCCTCTTTATTGTCCCTAACCCAACAGTAATCCTGGTATTTGTCTAAAAAACTATCTCCATTTCTTCCCAAGTGTTAATGGAATTAGCATTCAACCCCATGAACCAGCCCAAGGCTGATTCCTTTCGTGTGGATGGAAATAGTTTTAACTTTTGATTATCAGACATGTAATCATAAGTTTGACAAAATACTTTGAATTAAAACAAGAATTGGTCAAGTTCCTCCAAATTTTTCCCATGAAATATAGGCAAAATAGAGGGTGAAATATTTTTCATAGGTGGTTCATTAACCTGCCTATTAATGGCAATAGGGAAAGAGAATGTTTTGTTAGGAACCTCTACTTCCCTTTCTCCTTCTCCTTCATCCTCCATGTTTTATGTGTGGTTGGAGATTATTCAAGTGGACGATGATGAAATCATAGTGTGGGGTTGAGATCCTTCTAGAGAAGGTACTAGATTTAAGGTACTAGATTTATTCTTATGAATCTTCCAAACTAATCTATTTGCTTGTTCATCAACTAAAAAAGAGATTCTTACCAACACTTAAGGATTGAATTTTCTTGTAAGGCCAGATCATATCCTTGATAACAACACCAAAAATAATGGATAGGGGTCGTTGTTGTCACAATTCCCTAATCATTTAATCTTTAATCATTAACCCAAGAGTGTCTAAGGTTGTCTGTAGTAAGAGTTGGATAGGTTTTGGGGGGTTTTTTTTTGTTTGGTCCACTTTGTCAAGAGTGGTTTAGGGTTGTTCCTTCTTTATTAGGAGTGACTCTACACTATTCTTCTAACCTCTTTCTTACTCAAACTTATTCTACAAGCTTCCAAATGAAAAAAGAAAATCTAGAATATAAAATGTGTAGAGGTAAATTGTATTCCAAGCTTAATCAGATCATGAGGAATGAATGATTAAACTTAATCTATCTTGCTTTTATGAAAAATGAGAATCTAACCTTTTCTCAAATTCAAAATCTAACTAATCAACATAATTGAAATTGTTAAAAAAATGATGTGTTTTCTTAGCTTAATACTTTGTAAAAATTTAATATTGTTCATCTAAATATGGTTTTCCTTTGTTATAGATTCTTTGTGGGTGATTATCTGATCAATCCATTTTACTTTTTATAGAATGTAGATAGAAGTTGATACAAGTAGACATGATATTAGAAATATTACACAAGCATATACCATGGAGAAACCCTTTTAGGAAAAAACTCCACCAAGAATTAATCTATTATTCAATCTCTGAAGTAGATTACAATAGCTCCAATTCTTTCTTGAGAATGCCTCTTTTTCCTTCACCAAAAACTTCTTCACAACTTGCAATAAAACTGATAATAAAATCTATTCAACTTCCTTGAGATAAATAGGCATTAAACAACTTTGTAAACTCAACATGAGTTACAATTACAATGTTTAAGCCCTATCCCTAAAAGGTATGCCTATCTCTTGCAAGTAGAGTTATGTCGTGAAGAACAATGTCAAATCCTCATCTTCATGCATTTGGGCGTCCCAAACTAAAGTAGCAACTCAACCTTCATTCTATAAATATCTACAAGGATTCATCCTCAAAGTATGTGCCCAAGAGTGGCCCACTTAACTTAGCCTTCTAAGATATCTCAACATGTAAAGGAGTTAATTCCAAGATGCCAACTTGGACGCCCAAGTTGGGTCCAAGTCATTTCTTGTTAATTGAAACATTTCTCAACACCATTCATGCAAGAATGGTCATCCCCTATTAACTGAAGGTAGTCCCTGTTATCTGTCATTCAAATCAAGTCATTAGCCATGCATTCCAAGTTAACTGAAGATAACTGAACCATAACTGAACTGAACTGAACTAAACTTATTTTGAACTAATCTGAACTAAACTAATTTGAACTAAACTGAACTGAAGTTCATGCATGAAAATATCAAACCCTAACTCCTAGGATCTTTACATGCATTTAGCAGTGTTATCTCTTACTCTGAATAGTTAACTAAACTCAAGGTGAGTGTCACCTACCATGTGGGTGCCCCATGTGCCCATATTATTTAGGAACTTAAAATGGACACCCTCACATGCTCCTGAAATTTAGAATTATTTACAAATGTCAATTAACATGATTATTTCATCAAATATTAATCTCTTCCTAATCCTAGTGTTGATGAACACATTCCAAGGACTTAGGAGATACATGAAATAAATAATGTTAAGGGTTGCAATTAAATGCCATCCTATTTCCAACATTCTTCCCCTTGACATTATACATTGCAATTATTCTAGACAAGGAATCATTATTATAAATCAAGTATAGGACTCAAGGCCAATGATCTTCCTACACCATGAGAACTTATCTATAGGGTACGGCCATTAAAAGATAATCGCAACGGTAATCAAAGTGTCAACTTTTTCAATTAATACCTTTCCACTTTCAACCATTTCTCGCACAAAGTGATACTAAACATCTACATGTTTAGTACGAGCATGATACATAGGATTTTTGGCTAAACAAATAACACTCTAACTATCACATTCAAGCCTAACTTGCTTGCAATTAAAACCAATACCTTTCCCAAGTCTTTGTAACTAAATTGCCTCTTTAGAGGCATGTGTGGAAGCCATGTACTCTGCTTCTGTGATGGACAAAGCAATTGTGGGATGCCTCTTACTCATTCAGCTAACCACAACTCCAAACAAAGTGTACACATAACCACTTGTCGACCTCTAACTATCTAGATCTCCTACCCAATCTGAATCAACAAAACCCTATATGTCCAATGATCTATGCATAATATCAATTTTATTAGAACCATGATAAACTAAATAGTAATTAGAATTCCCTTATAAATATCTAAACACCCTCTTAACATAAGTCCAATGTTCTCTAAATACCAGGGTTAGACATAAACCTACTAAGAACTCCCACTGCTTGGGCTATATTTGGTCTTGTACAGGCCATTGCATACACTAAACTACCAATTGCACTAGCATATGGAATTTCAAACATTTCCTCAAAATCAAAATCAGATTTAGGACTCATGTCTAAACTTAACTTCATGCCAGTTGGTAAAGGAATATTAACTGGTTTACTGTCCTACATGTTAAACCATTTCAAAATAGTATCAACATAATTTCTCTGACTTAAGCAAATCTTTTTATTACCTCTATCTCTACTAATCTCCATACCAAGGATATATTTTACATCCCCTAGATCTTTCATCTCAAATGTGCTCGAGAGTTGTGCTTTCAATTATTTGATCATTACCTTGTTGTTACCAATAAACAACATGTCATCAACATACAAGATAATAATTATAAGTTGATCATCAATAACTTTTATGTAAACAAAATGATCTTCCTCACTCCTAACATAACCAATTTTCAATGAAAAAGCATCAAACTTCTAGTACCATGTTTTGGGTGACTGTTTCAATCCATATAAAGATCTCTTTAACTTGCAAACCAATTCCTCTTTTCCTTTTACAACAAAACCATCAAGTTGCTTCATATAAATCTCCTCATCAAGATTCCCATGCAAAAATGTAGTTTTCACATCCATTTGCTCAATTTCAAAATCATAAGCAACAACAATTGACAAAAAGAATCTAATATAAGTTAGTTTAGCAATGGGAGAGAAGATTTCATTAAAGTCAACTCCCTCTCTCTGGGAGTAGCCCTTGGCTACTAATCTATCCTTGTACCTTTCAAGATTATCATCTGCACCAATCTTCTTTTTAAAGATCCATTTACAACCAATGGCCTTTCTTCCTTTGGGAAAATTCTCAAGATCCCATATGTCACAAGCATCCAAGGATTCCATTTCCTCATGCATAGCTTGTGACCAAAGCTTTTTCTCATATAACTCAAACAAAGCTTCCCTGTAAGAACTGGGTTCATCATTAGTACTCATTAAAGCAAAAATACAATGGAAATTAGGTGGGCTATACCTATCAATAGGATTTTGTTGTCTTGTGGATCTTCTCAAAGGGGTTTCTACTTGTTCCTCAATATGCTAATCTTGAGCATCTATTTTAGAAGAACTCTCTAAACTCTCCTCTTCCAATCCATTCAATTGTTCTTCAACATGTGCATCTTGTTGCTTCTAGTTATTTATCTCAAAATGCATTGTTTGAGAAGTATCCTTCTCCTTTGGTTCTTCTTCTCCCGAATAAGCTCTAAATTCCCTTAAAATCACATCTTTAGATAAAGAAAATTTTCATGTTAGTGGATTCCAAAGCTTGTATCCTTTTACATTTTCACCATAACCTATGAATATGCATTTATGTGCTTTAGGATCCAATTTAGATTGCTTTTCTTGAGGCACGTGAACAAAATCCTCACAACCAAAGATCCTTAAATTTGCAACACTAGGCTTCTTTCCTAACCACATTTCATAAGGAGTTTTATCTTGAATAGATGAACTACGGGATCTATTGATTAAATAACAAGAAGTACATACCGCCTCAACCCATAGGGACTGATCTAGCTTAGCACTACTTAACATACTCCTAGCTCTTTCCATTAAGGTTCGGTTCATCCTTTTTGCTACTCCATTTTTTTGAGGTGTATATGGAGTAGTTTTCTATCTCACTATTCCTACATGCTTACAATAGTCATCAAATTCCCTAGAACAATACTCACTACCATTATCTGATCTCAACACTTTTATCTTATGATCTAATTTTTTCTCAACCAAAGCCTTAAATTCCTTAAACTTATTAAACACATGATATTTTTTATGCATAAAATATATCCAAGTGTATCTTGAGACATAATCAATAAATGTGACATAGTATCTAGATTTTCCAATAGAGTCAATATCCACAGGGCCCATTACATCTGAATGAATAATCTCTAATAATCTCTTAGCTTTATTTGTACCAATAGGAAATTTAGATCTATATTGCTTTCCAAACATGTAGTGCTCACAAAAGTCATTTTTTCCAATATTATAATTAGGAATACCATCAACCAAATTTTTATTAAGAATGGTCCTAACACCTTTTTCACCTATATGGCCCAATCTATGGTGCCATAGCATACATGTATTTTCAACTTCAGTTACATTGGATAAAATATTTACATTGGAGGTATTCAACTTAAACAAAGTCCCAATCTAAGATCCTTTAGCAACCACCATATTCCCTTTCACCAATCTGCAACCACCTTTGTCAAATGTCACATGCATTCCAAAATAATTGAACTTAGAGACATAAAGTAGATTTCTAGCAAGTCTTGGAATATGTAAAACATTATTAAGGGTCTTAACCCTGCCATCATTGAAACACAATTTTACCTCTCCTTTACCAACAAATTTTGATGTGTTGTTGTCTCCAGAGAAGACATCCACTCCATCATATGCAATATACTTAGAGAACCACTCCTTGTTAGGAGTCATATGATAGGAGCAACCTGAATCAATAAGCCAAGAGTTATCAACAACAGTATTAGAAGAAATGACTAATGCATCATTACTATCACCAGTGGATTTCTCTGTAGAAGTATCATAACTATTTTTCTTACTCTTACAATCCTTTTTAATATGTCCAGGTTTTCCACAATTCCATCACTTTACCTTACTCTTACCAAGGGTTTTAGATCATCCTTTGGACTTACCCTTTCCTTTTTTCCATGCCTTAGATTCCTTCTCTTTAGGCCTACCTCTTACAAACAAGGCATCTTGGGAGCTAGTTTTAGACTTTATCCTCATCTCCTATGATAGGAGAGTAGGAATGATATTGTCCATCTTTGGATCTGTACCATTACCACTAATTGCAACAATTAGATTTTCCCAAGACTTTGGTAAAGAACAAAGTAATAAAATGCATTTATCCTCATCTTCTAGTTTTACATCTACATATGCTAACTGACTGAGAATCAAATTGAAAGCATTTAAATGTTGTGCTACAGAATCACCATCTTTCATTTTTAAAGAGTACAACTTCCTTTTCAGATATAACTTATTGGTGAGACTTTTAGTTTGATAAATATCACCTATTCTCTTCCACAATTTATATTTAGTAAATTTTCATCTGAAACATTCAAGAGAATAGCATCAACAAGACATAATCTTATTGTTCATCTTGCCTTTTTATCTAACTTATCACAATCCTCATCTAAAATAGTTGTAGCCTTTGTCTCATTATTAATTGGTAACCACTGATCTCTTTCTTCAAGAATATCTTCTATTTTTAATTTCTAGATTTCATAGTTAGATCCATTGAACCTTTCAATATCTAAACAAGAATTCATTGCAACAAAACTTATTTCCAAAATAAAAAATAACAAAAATAATCAAAGCTCTCACTAAGCCAATAAATCCTTCAATCTTTAAGAGAAAGGCCTCCCAATACTCTACCCAACCTCGGCTCTGATACCAAATGTTTAAAGATTGATGTGTTTTCTTAGCTTAATACTTTATAAAAATTCAATATTGTTGATCTAAATAGGCCTTTCCTTTGTTACAAATTCTTCGTGGGTGATTATTTGATTAATCTATTTTATTGTTTGTAGAATGTAGACAAAAGTTGATAGAAGAAAGAGAGAGGATATTAGAAAGATTACACAAGCGTATACCATGAAGAAACCCTTTCAAGAAAAAAATCCACCAAGAATTAATCTATTATTCAATCTTTGAAGTAGATTACAATAGCTCCAATTCTTGCTTGAGAATGCTTTTTTTTCCTTCACCAAAAACTTCTTCACAACCTACAATAAAACTACTAATAACTCTATTCAACTTGCTTGAGATAAATAGGCATTAAACAACTTTGTAAACTCAACATGAGTTACGATTACAATGCTTAAGCCATGTCCCTGAAAGGTACTCCTATCTCTTGCAAGTAGAGTTATGTCATGAAGAACAATGTCAAATCCTCATCTTCATGCATTTGGGCATCCCAAATTGAAGTATCAAGTCAACCTTCATTTAATAAATATATTCAAGGCTCCATCCTTAAAGTAGGTGCCCAAGAGTGGGACCACTTAACTTAGCCTTCTGAAATATCTCAACATGCAAAGGAGTTAATTCCAAGAAGCCAACTTGGGCACCCAAGTTGGGTCCAAGTCATTTCTTGTTAACTAAAACATTTCTCAAAACCATTCATGCAAGAATGGTCATCCCCTATTAACTGAAGGTATTCCCTATTATATTTCGTGCAACTAAAGTCATTATCCATGAATTCCAAGTTAACTGAAGTCAACTAGCATAGAACTAAAACTAACTGAAGATAACTGAACCATAACGGAACTAAGCTAAACTGATTATGAACTTAACTAAACTGAATTGAACTTCATACATGCAAACATCAAACCCTAACTCCTAGGATCTTTACATGCATTCAGAAGTGTTATCTCTTACTCTGAATAGTTAACTGAACTCAAGGTGAGTGCCACCTACCATGTGGGCACGCCATGTTCCCCTATTATTTAGGAACTCAAAAGGGATTCCCTCGCATGCTCCTAACATTTAGAATTAATTACAAATGTCAATTAACATGATTATTTCATTAAATATTAATCTCTTCCTAATCCTAGTGATGATGAACACATTCCAAGGAATTAGGAGATAAGTGAAATAAATAATGTTTATGATTGCAATTAAATGGCATCCTATTTCCAACAAAAATATAATTATCTGCTTGTTCCTAATTCAAAAGAAAACTACTCCATTCCTCATACATCCAATCTGGAAAGTAATAATCCCTTCTTTGTGCATATTTCATTAAGAACATAACTACTCATCAATGATAAATTAACTATTTTGTCTTCGATCTAATTAACTAGAAAGTGAACTAAATTGAAACAGAAAGGATTCTAATTAATCAACACAGTAATGGAACAACTTGATTACAACAATGTAGCCATGGATTTAAGATTTACTCTTGACATTATACTAATGAAATAATTCTAACTGAAAACAAGAATGAAGATGAAATACTAACTAACAGATCACCTTCCTTCAGAAGAGCGGGCTAGGTAAACCCACAAAATTGGTTTACAATTTGAGTGAGGAAGGAAAAGTGGCAAAAAATGACCCCATACTAAAAATTTTGGTTTTTGGGGTTCAAATGAACCCTTTGGTTCAAGAAAACCAATAAAGGGTTCGAATAAACCCTAGTTTTTGTGAACCAATTAAATCCAAGGTGGACCCCATCCCACCAAAAAAATAATGAAAACCCCTTTTTGAAAGGGGGTTCGAATGAACCCTGGTTCGCTCGAACCCCTGGGGGCTTGCTAGAACCCCTGGGGGTTTGCTAGAACTCCCCTTTTCCCACCTCACCACTCCCTAGCACAAAAAACCAGAATTTTTTCCTTTCGAAGCTCAGGTTGAGGATGAAAATGGAGGAGACTTCACGAACCCAATTGGAATCAAGTATTCCTTGGAACGAGCTATCCATTGAATATAATTTTAATATGTTTTGGTTTTATTATGTATTTTTTTTAGTTTTATTAAACATAGGTTTTTCATCAAAAATGAAGGTCTTTGTTTTGCACATGTGAAAAAATAATAGATTATCAAAAAAATATTGAAAAATATGAGTGCACCAGATATTGAAGTCCTTGATCCAACAAAAAAAAAATGAATTTTGATATATATAAAAAAAAAATTATGCATTATAAGGTCACGCTATGTCTAAATTGTAATTGGTTTGACTTCAAAACTTGATTAAAGAAAAAAAAATCAATAAAAATTATCTAACCAAGTGGAAGCACTAGATATCGGAGTTACAAATCTAAATTCAAAAGAATTAGAATTTTATCCTTCATAGAAAAAATTTATACATTATACGGTGTGCAACACTTTTAAAAAAATGTTGTTTTATGAAAAAAACCAGTTTTCATGGGAGATGGAAAAAGAAGTGCAATCTGATTCCAAAAATTTTGAAAAAAAAAAATTTAGAATCTACATACAAAATGTGACAAGACTCTAGTTTGCATCATCTTCAAATTCCTCATGGTTTAGCCGCTATAGGTGCCCGAATGCGAAGATTTAGTTAAAAAAATATATTTTAGTGTCCAATTTGGCCAAAAATTGTAAACCACTATTGTGGGATCGCCCCCTGCTCTTCCTCTAGAGGGATCTAACAATATAAATGGATCAACTTGTTCTTTTTATTTCCATCAAATTTTCCCAAATAGGGGCAAAGTACAAAATGTTTAGCTAAGAATTGATAAACGTAATCTAGTTGAAATCAGACAGTAATACATTAACCTTCTAACTATCCTGAAACTAGATATATATCCTCTCTTATTTGAAAAGCGGGAAATCTAGCTAACTCTAGACTATTAAAGACATTTTGGAGCACTTGGAGAAAAATCATGAAAATCTTATAATCATCTGTAGTTGATGTCAAATCAACTATGTAGAGTTGGAATGCATGTTTGGCTAGAATTGTTGTTTAGCTAACAAGTCACTTGGTCAAAGTTGTTGAGTCATGATAGATTAGCTGCCAATTTAATTTGAATATAAAAATGATTAGCGCTTCATCTGATCAATATATGCTCTTCTAGTCATGAGTTAAATATACACAATAATGAAACAATCACAACATTAAATTCCATTTAATCACTCATTCAAAGAAAATAAGAATTCATATAAAAGCATTCAAATTCCAAGTTTCATGCATAATTAAGTTCAAAAGTTAAGTATATAAAAGATAACATCATCAATTTTTAAGCCAAAATGTAAAGTATCAAGTATCAAACTTATAAGATAAAGGAGGTCTCTACAAGCCCTCATCACCATCTAGACTTTGGTGAAAGATATTGATCATTCTATGGAATAAATTCTTGAGGTATGTCATCTAACTCATTGGGTGATGTAGAAACATTGTCAATGTGATCATTTGTGGATGAATCTTGAAGGTTATCCTCAACAATTGAGGTAGAGACCTTGTCAGTGTTATCAACCATGAGATTAAATCTAGTTAATATTTCTTGAAATGGATCATTGTTAGATATTGGTGAAGGATTTTTATCATGCTTGGGAAGTCACTCTTGATGGATGTTGATTTCCTCATTGGATGAGGTAGAGACATCTTCAACGTGTTCATTTTCAGTTGAATCTTGATCATTTTCTTGAACAATTATTTCTCCTTGATCAATAAGGTCTTAGATGAGATTTTTGAGTTGAATGCAACTTGATGTTCCATGACCTTTTTCCTCTATGATACTCATAATAATCTTTGTCCTTATTCCATGAGAGGTTGATGATATAGTGGTAAGCACTTATTCTTGGAAAAGTGATGATTTTTTCATGAAATAGCTTTTTTAATGTCGATTTAATTGGCTCCCCTAAAGGAGTGTATTCATGTTTGGTGATGGTGTTGTTATCTTGTGAAGCTTGTGATTGTTGTAGTGATAGATCTTGTTGTTGATGTTGTGTTTCTTGATATGCCATGTCTTGATGTTGGAGATGTGGTTGATGTTGTTGTTGATGCAAATGAATTTTTTGATGATTTTGATGAGGAATGTATGGATATGGAGATTGAGATGTTTGTTGGAGAAGTGTATCAACTATTTTGGTAAGTGAATTTAGGGAAATTTGATGTTGTAGATTTTAAAACCCTTGATGTAGTTGATTTTGGTATTGGTTTTTAGGATTCGGTTAATGTTGTGGATATTGAATGATGTTTTGAGGGGTGTATGTATCCATCTCATAGTTCACCAAGTTTGGATTTGACATGCTCATATATGATATGTTTGTGCTTGGTATGTTCATGTTTGACATGTATTGACTTGGTAAGATAACGTTGTTTTGGTGAAGACTCATGCTTTGATCATTTAGTTGATATATTTGTAAGTTTTGATATTGATATAAATCTACCATGTGAAAAGATGTTCTAGGATCTGTGCAAGATCATGGGGGTCCAAAAAGTGGCGATGTGAAAACAAGGAATTTTTAACATGTCCAAAAATGTGAAATTCATTCCTTTGACTTTTTGTAGGCCAAAGTACAATATCTTTTTTGGTTTGGTAATACCAAATCAAAATGGATATCCATTATAAAATAGATATATGATATGAAACAAATACCCATTTTGTTTAAGGTAGAATTTATAATTGTGTCGGTTCTGGCCCAACCAAGTATTATAATCTATATAACAGATATCCATTATTTGTGTTATAATTAAAAAAATAACCCGAAAGGTCATATTATATAATATCAACATAATATAATATTATTATATTATATTACTGTTACCTATTTTTAGCTACAACTCAACATAGGTGGAGTTGAATTGCATTCATCACAGAAAGGTGCAAAATTTCTGCTAAAAGTATTCATTGAATTTCACATTTTGATTATGCAAATTTTTGTAATAGAACTCATAAATTTGAATAAAAGAATGTTGTTTTTATTCATATTGGAAAGACTAAAGTCCTGCACAAGCCGCGGGAGTAGCTAATTTGATTTTCATAATGAAATGATGGATACAAGAAAAGAATGTAAACTATAAAACCAATAATAACATGAGCATAAGATAGAAGGTGATTCTTCACTTCCTATAATGACGAATTATCTTCACATTAAAGTCTTCAGTTGTTGTGTTGTTCTTTCGAATTGATCCAGTTCCAGGCTCCAAAAGCATCTGCAAGTATGATGAAAAGTGATGTTAGAGAAATAAGAATCATATCCTACCTTATGCCTACATTACCAACATAAATGTAATCTACATTCATTCAGGCATTCATTAGAATATTTAGTCATAAAAAATGGATCATAAATGAACATAAATTCAATGGAAGCTTTTAGCTTCAATTATTTTGCTAACATGTTTGTGTAGTGTGTAGGAATAGGTATGGTACAATCTCATCATTTTAATCAAAACATAGTGTTATGAGCGGTGTGAAATGTGGATCCCATAAGGGTTGAGCCCAACTAATAAACATTAAGAAGCAGATCAAACTATATGCATTGATATTTGATGCAATGTAAGGATTTGGGGCAGAATTAAACGACATCAATAGAACAGCTTTTGAAGCTATAGAAATAAAAATTTTAGAATAATGGAGATATATAGAAATGTAAAAGACCATGCTACACGATAATGCATTCATCATATTGTTGCTACAGGGGCAGCTTATAAAGTCATGAATCTAAAAAGACAAGCATTCAACTACTACTAATAGAGCTAAGAAAAATTTTCAGATATAACAATATCCATGACATGGATTTAATATCAAATGATAGTCATAGCTATTACCAGTCATTGACATGCTCACAATGTATAGAGCAATAACACAAGATATATATGAAGTATAGTAGAATTTCACTATGCACAATGGAGCATCATCATCCAACGAACAAGCATATATATTACAAGTGCTAGATCAAAGCAATAGAGGAACAGTGAAATTTCAGCATCATAATCAAAAAGTGAGTCCAAACTTCATATGTTTATAAGCAAGAACAACAAATGAAAATTCTTGCAAAAGTTTACAGATAGCTCAAAGGACATCATCTCCATAAACTAACAGATGAAGAGTTCCTAAGATAATCAAATGATAGGAAAAGATCATACTACATATTTGTGGCAGTCATCAAGGATAATGATATCATCAATAAATGAGAGACCAATATGACAAAAGTAATTATGACATCCATGTGACTTTTCATTATTCAAAGATATACAAGGAGCATATCACCATAAGAAGAACAATCAAATTATCAGAGAGTAGTGACAGTACTCTCAATTTTAAAAGATAGTAATAAAGGCTTAAAGTGTCAAGGATCTTTTCACCATCATGCAAAAAGAATCATGCTCAACGAGGACAACCAGTGAGGGTTTTGAAATGAATCAAAATGTCTTAAGGAAATATTGAGCATACAATGATCTGCCATAGATAAATGGAGTCGAGGCAATGGCAATAGGACTATCAGCTTCAAACATGAAATGATAAGTATTCCCAGAAATCAAAATAACAAGCTGTAGCCACAAGTTACAGAAGCTCCTTGAAATAATAGAAATAACAAGCTTAAAGCATAGAATGTTCATCATTTTTGCATAAACAATGGATTTTTCCACCAATAAGATTGAATCGAGCATTTCTTGCAGAGATTGGAGGGAAAAGACAAGTTCTTTTGTGATGGAAAGATACATTCAGAAAATTGCATTCAGTTGGTCTCAAGGTTTGACCTCAATACATTCATGGCGGCCTCAAATAGAAACTACACATAGAGCAATAGAGAAGCCCTCGAAATCACCCATAAAGCTAAGAAGATGCAGCCATAAAAAATGAAGGGTTTCAAAAGAGCATCTATAATGCAAATGCATAAGGAAAATTAAAGGTTAAATTTCTTGTTGAGATTATCATGTACAAAAGTTACTTATTTTTCATAGAGGTTACAGAAGGATATGCAGATAATGGTTTCATAGCCAATATTTTCTACATATGAGCTTCAAAATAGTAGAAGAAACATACTCGTGATTGCAGAAATGTAAAGATCTTCAAGCCCAAGCTCAAAACCACATGGTGGCACAACAAGACTACATGAAATCTCATAAAAAAATTCTCAGAGCAGCAAGTATAGCATGATATTTGAACTGCGGCAGTTCAAACCCTAATGCTTTCTTCATGGTGGTGCTATAGCATATTTCCTCATCCAAGTCAATGCAATGATAATGAATGATTAGGGCTTGGTAATATTTTCCTGCCCAAATTCGATGGAGGATGTTTTTTTTTAATGATTTTAAAATAAATCATTATGTTTACTTGTTCCCCATGGTCTATGACTTTTAAAGTCAAAAGTATTTTGTTTTTAGGAAGCCCGTGGCTTAAGGAAGGTTTGGTGAGAGTTTTCAAAGTTGGATTTTTTTTACATGAATTATCAAAATGTTCAATTTATTAAAAATGAAAGGTAATATCTTGTTACCTTAGTATTTAATATATAATATATTTAGAGAAAAACTATTACATATTAAATATTAAGATAATCATTTGATTATCTTTAATATTTAATAATGTTATCACCTTTTCCAGGGCATGCGAGAATATAAGTAAAGTGGAGTAGATTAGTTTGCTTTATCATCATGCACATTTTAGAGATGGAGTTCCAGTCATCATGGCCGAGTTGATAAAAATGAGGTGGTTTTTGCATGCTTGGACCCACTTTTAGAGGGATTTTCAATTTAGTTTGAGTGCTCCATGGATCAGTTATGAGTTGACAGCTAGTTGGGACCTGAGTTCACTCATTTTTGCATGAGTTTGGCCTATTTTTATCAGGATTTTCTCTTCTTCTTGGTTTTCACATTGGAGATGTTGTTTTCACTTTAGTTCTCATTCAATTCACCTTTTGGCTACTTTATACATGCCTTTTGTATATATTGGAAAAAGTTAGTCTTTTTCCTCTAGTTCTTACTTTTCAAACTTTGCATTCTGCAAAGAGAAATATTTTGTAACTCAGCTTTCAGTTTCAGATTAATATACAGCAGTAGGTTTACGAGTTTATTTTGGTGTCATTTTTTGCAAAGATTCCTTTCATTTCAATAAATTCAAGTATCTACCTTATCATTGTGTTGTTTTTATGAATGATTGGATGAAATTTTACTATGTTTTAATATCAACACCTTTAAAATCATTTTCTCATTTATACTTGCATGCATTAAAAAATAGTGAAAGTCATAGGTCTTAGGTCGTGTACTAAAATAATCCTTTCTTTTCATGTTATGAGAACTCAGTTCTCCTTCAAAGAAGTTTATTCAATCCTTCCTCAAAATCATTTTTGTGATCAAACTATTAAATTGATTCTTGTGGATAGATTTTCTGAGAATTATTGTGAGTCAAAGTTGCATGTTTTTATCAGTTAGGTGCATCACCCACAATTTACAATTTTTAGTGCATTTATTTCAAGCCTTTTAACCCTTTTCCATTACAAGTTACCCAATAATTAACCTAAAAATTTAATAGGAAGCCGACATAGAATCCAAAGGTTTACTTTCAAATAGGATACCCACAACCTAAAAGTAATCCAATGTTTCAACAGATTGTTGAATTTAGTTATTCAAGCATTCCAGGTGCAACCTGTTTGACAATGTTTTTTGGCATGCCCAGTGGGACTTTGAAGTGATCTTTAGAGAAATAATTCAAAGATACAAGCTATTGTTCTAGTATATACAACAAAATTTTTACCTTTCAGAGGTACAAATTTATACCTGCGACTGAGCATATTTACTGGTTTCAACAAGACCCAGTGTTGGTATGTTTTAAACACAAGCTTTATTTCTAATGTCCAACTAATTATATGAGTAAAGATGTTGGGTTTTCATAGTCAGCATGTATACCCACTTCTATTTTATGAAATTTTTTCCTATCCACATCCTTATCAGTCATATTAGGCCAATTATGTTGTTGGTTTTATCCCAAACAACCATGCAACAATGAATAACCAACATGCTTATTATGCTTACCACCCACCCATACTTAACCTCCATATCAACCTACATATGCTAAGATTCAGCTCCAAGAGGTTGATGATATGAAAGATAGAGCGATTAACACCAAAGGAATACTACCAGATATCGCAAAGCAGATAGAAGAGTTTAAGAGGCAACAAGAGCTTGATACACATTAGCAAGAATTAGATTATCAGGTATACCTTCATGAGCAGGAATTGGAAAAACAAAGGAGACAATTTGAAGAAAATATCATAAGGGAGTTAGTTGATAGGAGGAGCATATCAAGTCTTTGCTTGCTCAAAAGCATGATATCCAAACAACTTCTTGCATTTTTGATCAGTTTCAAGAGGAAGAACTTCCAAGGTATGAAATCCAAAATTTTACAACCATTCATCCTTCGTAAGTAGAGGAAATTATTCTAGTACAACCTAGTGTAGTTATAGAGCATCCCATTGATAAGGACACTTTACTCCTCATAGAGAAGGTTAGAAACGTAAACCCATTGTGTTTAGCTTTGGAAGTTTACCGATTAGAGTAGTAAAAGAATGAATAGGAGCAGGAAGTTGTTGGTGCTTGTACTATGTCCCCAGCTCAAAATTACCTTATTACATTCAAAGACTATATTGGTTCAAACTTACTACCAAACCCCTTGGATTTTGACTCATTTGAAAAAAATTATAATGTTGTTTATAACATGGATGAAAATAGAGTACAAGAATTACCAGTCAAAAATCTTCACTTACAGGATGCCCAAGCTTCATTTGAGGAGGCACCATATGAGGAAGAACAATTGGTTTATCCATTTGATCAATTACATGTTTTTATTAAGCAAGCTGAAAAGAGCACACAGGAACCTAACTTACTAGTTAATTTGAAACACTCAAAAGATATTTTAGAACATGATGTATTGTTGGTTCAAGATGAGATTGAAGCCTCAATTCATACATGAGACTGCATGAAGTTTCCAAAATTGAACAAGCAAGCAAATTAGAACTTGTGTTTCAAAAGAATGATCTTGAACCTAAGGTAAGTTCTCTCATGCCACATAATAGTGAAGATTATGAAGAAGCCCTATTTTGGAACAACCTTGAATCCTTTGTTTCAATATTAGATGACAAACGAGAGCAAATTGAACATGTTCATGTAGAGAAAATTGAAAGTGAATCTCAGATTTTTTTTTATTTATTTGATGAACTTCCTCAATTTTTTGATGAAAATGAGGATATCACATGCATAATAATATCTATGCCTGGGATGGCGTACCTAAAAGATAAAACTCATCTAGATTTAATGCACAGTTATGAGTTAGATGAGAATATGTTTTCAAGCATCATAGAGACTTTTTGCTCTAACATAGATAATAAGCTAGTACTATATGAGCCAGCAACATGTGATCAGCCTGTTTAGATCAAAGAGCCACACATTCCTTCATTTCATTTATGTGAACCAACTCTTTCAGATCAGATTGAAATTGAGGCAACATGAAAGAAAAAAGAAAGTCTTACACTACAAATGGAGCAGTCTAATTAGCAAGATGGAGTGCCAATAGTTTATAAACATGAAGACAACAATAAGAGGCCAAGCTTTATCCTTTCAAAGGGGTTTCCAATCAGGTATTTATCATACAAAGAGTCTACAAAATTACAACAAGTCATGATTATACCAAAGCATGTGATTGCAACTGCAAAGCAGTAGGTTACTCTCATCTATATCCCTCAAAATAACATCTTTGGTGATTAATCAAATAAGGGAGGTGTGATTTTTATGGTGTTCCAAGTTTCACTGCAATAGTTAATCAAATGTTTACCATTTACATATCTCTTTTTGATTGATATTAAGGATTTGAAGCATCCTTTTTTGTTAAGAAAGGGTGGCTATTTCTCACAACCAGTGAATGGTCATGTTTGAGCACTAACACTATTAGTTAGTCTAGGGTAGGATAGAGTTTCAGTTATGCTTTCAATAAGTACCCCATGGCACATTTTCATTCAAGTAATGTTTTTATTTCAATATGGTGCAGTTACTACACATTGGTTTCCAAACTTTGTCTTAAACAGAGTTGCAGTAGTTTCATTCAGTTTGTTTGGTTTGAAGCTAAGTTACAAACATTTTCAAAAATTTAAAGAGTAGAGACAAACTCCATGCCCAATGGATATACAAGGTAACTGGTCTATGATGTTTAACAGGAAAACAATCCACAAAGGTTGCAAAATTGTTACCTATTTTTAGCTACAACTCAAAACAGGTGGATTTGAATTGCATTCATCATAGAAAGGTGCAAAATTTCTGCTAAAAGTATTCATTGTATTTCAAATTTTCATTATGCAAATGTTTGTAATAGAACTCATAAATTTGCATAAAAGAATGTTGTTTTTATTCATTTTCAAAAGACTGAAGTCATGTACAAGCCGCAGCAGTAGCTAATTTGATTTTCATAATAAAATGATGGATACAAGAAAGGAATGTAAACTATACAACTGAAAATAACATCAGCATAAGATAGAAGGTGATTCGTTATTTCCTAGAATGATGAATCATCTTCACATTAAAGTCTTTAGTTGTTGTGTTGTGCTTTCGAATTGATCCAGTTCTAGGCTCCAAAAGCATTTGCAAGTATGATGAAAAATGGTGCTAGAGAAATAAGAATCATATCCTACTTCATGCCTACATTACCAACAAAAATGTAATCTACATTCATTCAGGCATTTATCAGATGATTTAGTCATCAAAAATGGATCATCAAGGAACATGGAAGCTTTCAGCTTCAATTATTTTGCTAACATGTTTGTGTAGTGTGCAGGAACATGTATGGTACAATATGATCATTTTAATCAAAACATAGTGTTATGAGTGGTATGAAATGTGGCTCCCATAAGGGTTGATCCTAGATCATAAACTTTAAGAAGCATATCAAACCATATGCATTGATAGTTGATGCAATGTAAGGATTTGGGGTAGAATTAAACAACATCAACAGAACATCTTTTTCAAAGCTACAAAAATACAAATTTCAAAATAATAGAGATATAGAAATGTAAAAGACCATTCTATAGGATAATGCATTCATCATATTGCTACTACAGGGGCAGCTTATAAAGTCACGAATCTAAAAATACAAGCATTCAACTACTACTAATAGAGCTAAGAAAAAGTTTCAGATTTAACAATATCCATGACATGGATTTAATAGCAAATGATAGCCATGGCTATTACAAGTCATTGACATGCTCACAAGGTATAGATCAATAACGCAAGATATATATGAAGTATAGTAGAATTTCACTATGCACAATGGAGCATCATCATCTAGCAAATAGGCATATGTATTAATGTAAGTGCTAGATCAAAGCAACAGAGGAATAGTGAAATTTCAGCATCATAATCAAAAAGTGATAGTCCAAACTTCATATTTTTATAAGCAAGAACAGCAGATGAAAATTCTTGCAAAAGATTAGTGATGGCTCAAAGGACATCATCTCCATAAACTAATAGATGAAGAGTTCCTAAGATAATCAAATGATAGGCATAAATCATACTACATATTTGTGATGGTCATCAGGGACAGTGATATCATCAATAAATGAGAGACCAATATGACAAAAGTAATTATGATAGCCATGTGACTTTTCATTATTCAAAGATATACAAGGATCAGATCACCATAAGAAGAACAATCAAATTATCAAAGAGTAGTGACAGTACTCTTGATTTTAGAAGATAGTAATAAAGGCTTAAAGTGTCAAGGAGCTTTTCACCATCTTGCAAAAAGAATCATGCTCGACGAGGACAACTAGTGAGGGTTTTGAAATGAATCAAAATGTCTTAAGGAAATATTGAGCATACAGTGATCTACCATAGATAAAAGGAGTCAAGGCAATGGTAGTAGGACTATCAACTTCAAACATGAAATGATAAGTATTCCTAGAAATCAGAATAATAGGCTGCCACCACAAGTTACAAAAGGTTCTCGAAATAATGGAAATAACAAGCTTAAAGCATAAAACGTTAATTATTTTTGCATAAACAATGGATTTTTCCATCAATAAGATTGAACAAGCATTTCTTGTAGAGATTAGAGGGAAAAGACAAGTTCTTTTGTGATGGAAAGATACATTCTGAAACTTGCATTCAATTGGTCTCAAGGTTCGACCTCAATACATTCATGGCAGCCTCAAATAGAAACTACACACAAAGCATAGAGAAGCCCTCGAAATCACCCATAAAGCTAAGAAGATGTGGCCATAAAAAATGAAGGGTTTCAGAAGAGCATCTAGAATGCAAATGCATAAGGAAAATTAAAGGTTAAATTTCTTGATGAGATTATCATGTACATAAGTTACTTCTTTTTCATAGAGGTTATAGAAGGATATGCAGATAATGATTTCATGGCCAAGATTTTCTACATAGGAGCTTCAAAACAGTAGAAGAAACTTACCTGTGAGTGCATAAATGTAAAGATCTTCAAGCCCGAGCTAAAAACCACATGGCAGCACAACAAGACTACATGAAATCTCATAAAAAATTTCTCAGAGAAACAAGTATAGCATGAGATTTGAATTGCAGCAGTTCAAACCCTAGTGCTTTCTTCATGGTGGCACTATAGCATATTTTCTCATCCAAGTCAATGCAATGATAATGAATGATTAGGGCTTGGTAATATTTGCATTCCCTAATTCGATGGAGGATGTTTCTTTTTAATGATTTTAAAATAAATCATTATGTTTACTTGTTCCCCATCGGTCTATGACTTTTAAAGTCAAGAGTATTTTGTTTATAGGAAGCTTGTGGCTTAAGGAAGGTTTGGCGAGAGTTTGCAAAGTTGGATTTGTTTTGCATGAATTATCAAAATGTTCAATTTATTAAATATTAAAGGTAATATCTTGTTACCTTAGTATTTAATATATAATATATTTAGAGTGCAAAACTATTACATATTAAATATTAAGATAATCATTTGATTATCTTTAATATTTAATAATGCTATCACCTTTTCCAAGGCGTGCGAGAATACAAGTAAAGTGGAGTAGATTAGTTTTCTTTATCATCATGCACATTTTAAAGATGGAGTTCCAGTCATCATGGCTGAGTCGATAAAAATGAGACAGATTTCGCATGCTTGGACCCACTTTTTGAGGGATTTTCAATTCAGTTTGAGTGCTCCATGGATCAATTATGAGTTGACAGCTAGTTGGGACCTGAGTTCACTCATTTTTGCATGAGTTTGGGCTATTTTTATTAGGATTTTCTCTTCTACTTGGTTTTCACATTGGAGATGTTTTCACTTCAGTTCTCATTCAATTCACCTTTTGGCTGCTTTATGCATGCCTTTTGTATATATTGGAAAAAGTTAGTATTTTCCTCTAGTTCTTATTTTTTAGACTTTTCATTATGCAAAGAGAAATATTTTGTATCTCAGCTTTCAGTTTCAAATTAATATACAATAGCAGGTTTACAAGTTTATTTTGGTGTCATTTTTGGCAAAGATTCCTTTAATTTCAGTGAAGTAAAGTATCTACCTTATCACTGTGTTGTTTTTATGAATGATTGGATGATATTTTACTGTGTTTTAATATCAGCGCCTTTAAAATCATTGTCTCATTTATACTTCCATGCATTAAAAAATAGTGAAAGTCACAGGTCTTAGGTTGTGTACTGAAATAATCTTTTCTTTTCATGCTGTGAGAACTCAATTCTCCTTCAAAGAAGTTTATTCAAGCCTTCCTCAAAATCATTTTTTTGATCAAACTGTTAAATTGATTTGTGTCGATAGATGTTTTGAGAATTATTGTGAGTCAGATTTGCATATTTTTATCAATTAGATGCATCACCCATAGTTTACAGTTTTTAAGTCATTTATTTCAAGCCTTTTTACCCTTTTCCATTACAAGTTACCCAGTAATTAACCTAAAAAATTTATAGGAAGTCGACCTAGAACCCAGAGGTTTACTTTCAAATAGGATACCGACAACCTGAAAGTAATCCAATGTTTCAAAAGATTGTTGAATTTAGTCATTCAAGAATTTCAGGTACAATCTATTTGACAACAATTATATGATAATATTATATTATATTATATAATGTAATATAATATTATATTATAATATTATATTATAGTATAGTATTATATTATAATATTATATTATAGTATAGTATTATATTATATTATAATATAGTATTATATTATATTATGATATAATATTATTATATGATATTATTATATAATATTATTATATGATATTATTATATAATATTATTATATTATATTATTATATTATATTATTATATTATATTATTATATTATATTATTATATTGTATTATATATATTATAATATATATATTATATTATAATATATATTATATATAATATAATATAATATTATATTATATATAATATAATATAATATGTATTATACTATAATATAACATTTATTAATATATATTATATTATAATATAATACATATTATATTATATATAATATATATTAGAATATTTAATATAATATATTTTATATCAAATAATCGATACTTTAAAAAAACACTATGGTCAGGTCACAAACCAAACCATTTATTTAAAAAATTGTAAATAAGGAAACAGATATCTGTTTATAATGGATATATGTTTCTTGTATTATATACAGACAAACAAAACCATAGAGCTATATTTTTAACAGTATTTTTACCAACGTGCACATGGGTTTTACGAGAGTGACTTGGATATTTGTTTGGGGGAGCTAAAATTACAAAAAAAATCACCAAATTTGTAAGGTATGTTTGATTTTTTCATTTTTTATACAATTTATATTCATTTTGCTTTTTTTTTTTGAATTTTAGTCAAAAATAGGGTAAATTTGATAGGTTTTTTATTAGATTAAAACTGGTGTTAATTTTAGAATGTTTTATCAATTAACAGGTTAAAAATGGATCAAAATGAAAATCCTATCCTTGCACAAAATAAAAACCCTCCCACACAAGATTAAAACTTTAATCCTGGGTGGGTGCATGAAGATGGTCGCACTTTTGTGGCGAATTTTTTTTTGTAAAGAGATAATGCGAGCGTGTTATAACGTGCTCGTGTTATGTTGTTTTAAAAGAAAAAAAAAACTGAAAACTATCATTTTCTATTTAGTGTTTCTCAGCTTTTCCCGCAGCCAAAAACCCTCACTTACGCACTCGCGTTATAGGAGGAAGGATTTCTACAAATTGTATCAACAGTTGGATTTTCTTTGCAAATATGGGGCCATGACGACAAAGAGGTGCAGGAGGTAAGTATTGTTGGCTATTTGTTTTGAATTTCTTAGTTTGAAATTGATTTTGTTTGTTTTAGGTTAGATTAGATTAATTTTTTTTTAATTTGTAGGAAATCCTACAAATCCTCAACAAGAAAATCCTCAACAAAATCAACCTCCCACACCAATCACTCAATACCCTCCTAGCACTCAAGAAAATTTGAGTGAAATTGAGAATAATAGAAAACAACTTGAGGATCTTATCAGTAGGTTGAGTGATCCAAATGCTTCAACTATAGAAAGAATGCGTCTAGCAAATTCATTGAAAGAGATGTTAAAAAATGTAGATGCAATTACCCAACAAATATTTGGATGGCAAGATAGGAGGTAGGCAGCCAGGGCATATTATGCAGATAAATTATCATATAAACAAGTAAAAGATTTAAAAATTACTAAAGGTGATTTGTGTTCTCTATTCACTGACCCTAAAACAAATCAAAATCTTACCCTTAATGCAAAGAGGTTTCCTATTCATTGGTGCCACCACCAAGAGATTAGGAACCATTTTTATGATAGATGGTATTTGGTATTTGATTACCCACAGTGCAATAATTGTGAAGTCCCCCAATATTTTCTTAGGAAACTATACAGTGAGTTTGTATTGAACCAAATCCCAAATTATTTTGATATGAGGGAGTTCTAGGGGAGAGGTGGAGGCTTGGCTCAGGATAGGCCCAGTGCATAGCTAGATCCTACGCGGCAAGGGAGACAACCTCTCGCTAGGCCACCTCATGAGCACGTTGTTATGCCTACTATTGCAAAGGAGAGTGTTGATGTAGAGACATTGCAGGCGATCAACACTTTGACCTAGAGTGTCATCCATCATAGTAGCCCTATTGTATAGTGCCATCCAGGGGAGTCTTCGGGTGGTGGCCTTCGAACCCATGTGTATCAATCTTGCAGGGTGACTTGTTCATATGACCCCACCAGCACACAGGAGGCTGCTATGCAAGATACGTATGTTGCTACACAAGATCTAAATGTTGCTACGGGGATAGAGAGGACAACTAACATTTTGTATCGTGCATATGGCATTGATAGTTAGGTAAAATTCAACATGTTCATTGAATTTAATTTATTAAATTTTGATGATGAAATGCATGATTAACTAATTTAGTTTTATTATTTTAATAAAATTGCAGGGTCACAGTCTTGAGACTGGATACACTAGTCCTCCACCTACTTATTTCTGCAGTACATCTATTCGTGGGGTATGTAACTAGTAAACAATTATAAATTTATTACATGTTAATAGCATTTTTTTATGAATGGAATTTTAATACATGTGATTTTGGATGTTGAACAGGCTAATATTGGTGGTTTCAAGCAAACACCTCCTAGTGCCAATGGATTCACTCAAACGTACACGAAGGTAATAGAATAAAGAGAAATTAACTAATGAATTCTACTTAATAGATTTGTATGGTTTATATTCATATTGTTGGTTATGTTGCATTACACATCATTCAAAATCAAAGCATTAGTACTTCAAATTCCATAACTAATAACTAGATGTTGATAGATGACAAAATTTCAACTGTACAATATAGTTGTTTAGAAAGTCAACATAAGCAACATGATGCAATTACTTCACATGGAGGCATGTTCTTGCAAAGGTGCACCACCACGACAAACTATGGATGCTTGGAAAAAATCTATGAAACCATAATAGTAAGCAATAGCATAGACAAGGCAGTTAGTGATACAAAGAATCATATCAAAACACTCAATCATTAGGGTACATCTAATGTAGAGCATCCAACAAACACCATCAACATCATTTATTCAAGGGATTTCAATCCCAAATAGAATTGGGAGAAGATCAAATATAATTTCATCATAAATCTACTTTTCATTCAACCAAAATCCACTCAAATTCTCTTAGCCATTCCATAGGCCATCATTCATCATTCGACTAATCAGTATTCCAATTGATTCATTCAAAGAAAAAACCATATTAAAGAAAACTTTGACTTAATCAATTAGATTCACATCATTCTCAACCACCATAAAAATAACATAAACCTGATTATTGACACTCGAACAATTCATCCTTTCATTTATTCACCAAGGTAACAAATCAATTAAACCATACCTCACTATTATCATTCCATTATCAAGCACTATACTCACCATATTTTGATTGCAACAGTCTATTTACAGGTTACAAACTCCTACTACGACAAAATCTTGATTATCATCTTGTGGTTAATCACCAATTTGCTCAAAAGGCTTCATAATAGTCACCCATCCAACCATCAAAGTCACCAAACTTGTCTTATACACCTTAAACAAATTTAGTAACATCAATCATATCATTAGTTTGATAGTTACCAAGCACTCAATCATATCACAAAATCTTTGAAAGGATACAAGTCAAAAATGTTGAAGATAGGAGAGATTGCCACCCCAAGAGGTAGCTCTATTTCATAAGAATTTTGGCCAAACTTGTAGACCACCTTGCAAGGTCCTATCTTCTTCATCATGAGTTTGGTATAATTTCCTTTTGGAAGTCTCTCCTTCTTCAAGTGTGCCATCACCAAGTCTCCAACCTTGAATTGGACATTCCTCTTCTTTAAATTTTCCTTTTCCTTATACTTCTCAACATTCTTTTGAAGGGTTCCCTTCACTTGTTGATGAATATCCTTGATTGTAACAACAAAGTCCTCACCTTGAGCACTTCTCCTAGCAACTCCTTGTAGATATCTTAGTTCATAGACCCCTCTAGGGTGCATGCCATAGACTACCTCAAAAGGGCTTCTACCAATGCTCCTATTCATGGAGTCATTATATGCAAATTCAGCCTGAGGTAAAATTAGATCCCAAGCTTTTCCATGCTCCTTAGTAAGGCATATTAAGATGTTTCCCAATGATCTATTCACGGCTTTAGTTTTTCAATCCATTTGTGGATGGTATGCTGAACTAAAGGACATATTTTTTCCTTGAGTTTCTTCCACAAGGTCATCCAAAAGTGGCCAATGAATTTAGAATCCCTGTTAGAAACAATGCTTAAAGGCAATCCATGTATCCTAACAACCTCCTTAAAGAAGAGACCTTCTATATGAGATGCATCATTGGTGCATTTGCAAGGAAGAAAATGTGCCATCTTACTAAATCTATCAACTACCACAAAGATACTATCAAAATCTTTTTGGGTTCTAGGCAACCCCAAGACAAAGTCAATACTTACACTTTGAAGGCCTATTGGGAATAGGCAGTGGTTGATAGAGTCCTACATTTGATGAAGTTCCCTTTGCCCTTTGACATATTGTGTAGCCTTCCACATACCTTCTCACATCCACCTGCAACTTTTTCCAATAGTAAAATCTCCTAACTTGTTCTAAGGTCTTGTCATGGTCAAAGTGACCTCCAAGACTCCCACTGTGTTTCTCCTTTATGATATTCTCCCTCATTGAGCATTTACGCACACACAATTGGCTTCCTTTGAAGAGGAAACCATTCTGCAATAAAAAGTCAAAGAATTCACCACGAAAAGAATTCAAATGCTGCTCACAAACATTATATACCTCCTTGAAATATGAATATTCATGATACATATCATTCAATGCTTCAACCCCCATGCTTTGGAGTTGGATCTCTTGCACTACAAGTGTTCTACTGAGAGCATCTTCCACCTTATTTTCTTGGCCCTTCTTTTGCTTTATTGTGAAAGTACAGGCTTGCAAAGACTCTACCCACTTCATGTGCCTATGACTGAGTTTGTCCTGTGCATTCAAAAAAGTCAAGGCATGATTATCAGTATAAACAACAAATTCTTTAGGTAACAATTATTGCCTCCAATTTTTGAAGGCTTGGACCATAGCATACAATTCCAAATCATAGGAAGAATACTTCCTCTTTGATTCATTCAGCCTCTCACTATAAAATGCAACCGATCTACCTTCTTGGCTCAAAATAGCCCCTATTGCTTGATTGCTAGCATCACACTCAATGGTAAAAAATTTATCAAAATCAGGGAGCACAATTATAGGTTGTTGTGCTACTCTCATTTTTAGATATTTAAACCCTTTATCAGCCTCATTGGTCCAAGAAAACTTACCTTTGTTACCTCCTTTGATGGTGTCCAAGATTGGTGCACAAATTTGGCTAAAGTTCTTAATGAACTTGTTATAAAAGCTTGCAAGTCCATGGAAGCTTCTCACATCTCCGATGGATTTTGGTGTTGGCCTTGAGTAAGAATAGCATGCACCTTTGAAGGATCCATCTTCAAACTTCCCTTGGAGATGAAAAAACCAAGGTAGACTAGTTCTTCCTTCATGAATTCACACTTTTCCATGTTGATCAGCAGCTTCTCCTCTTGTAACCTCCTTAGTACCATGTCAATGTGCTTCAAATTTTCTTCTTTAGAACTCCTAAACACAAGGATGTCATCTAAATAAACTACAACAAACTTTCCAATGAAAGGTCTCAATACCTCATTCATAAGGCACATAAATGTACTAGGGGAATTTGATAACCCAAAGGGCATCACCAACCAATCATAGAGCCCTTCATTATTCTTAAAATTTGTCTTCCATTCATCCCCCTCTTTGATCCTTGTCTGATGGTACCCGCTCTTTAGATCAATCTTGGAAAAGTAAGATGCTCTTGATAGACAATCCATGAGGTCCTCCATTATTGGTATCGGGAACCTATATCTGATTGCACGATCCTATTAGTGGCTCTTGAATCAGTGCAAAGCATCCAATTCCCATCCTTCCTTGGTGCTAGGATAGTAGGAACAACACATGGGCTCAAACTCTTCCTCACTAGCCCTTTATCCATCAACTCTTGCACTTGTCTTGCAATCTCCTCATTTTGAGCAGGTGTCATCTTGTATGCAGCCTTATTAGGCAATGCAGCCCCTGGAATCAAATCAATATGGTGGCTTATATCCCTAATGGGAGATAGGGAACTAGGTAATTCATTCACCGTTATGTCCTTGTACCTTTCCAACAACTCTTGGACTTCGTTTGGTGCATCTTCCTTCTTCTTTGTTAGAAGATCTGCTTCAATTTTTGGCTTCATAATCAAGAAGAATCCTCTTCCTCCTCCTTTGTTCAAGGTCTTCATGAACTCCTTCTCACCCACCATCAAAACACTAGGCCCTTCATGCTTTGCCTTGTCTTCTTCTAGGAGAGGTGAAAGGTTGTAAGTTTTCCCATCCTTCACAATGGAGTATGTGTTCTCCCCATCATTCTTGGTCTTCCTATTGAAGTGCCAAGGCCGACCAAAAATATATAGCTTAATACTTGTACTCAAAATTTTGTTCATTAGATCTCATACATTATAAGTCATGACGTGGATCTCGCTATTGTAACTTTTTTTGTGATTGAATAATTTGTTGTTTTATTTTTAGATATTGGTTGTGGAAACACCTCCAAATGTTACAAGGGAAATGGATATTGGCGTTTCATCCACTATTCAATCCTCCATGGCTCTGATAGAGGAGGTATGAGGCAAATTACTAAATGGGTGTGTGCAAGAAGTTGAGTCCACTTTTTGGTCAAAAAGTGGAAGTGTTTTCCCTAATTTTCACTATTTGACACATTTGACCTTAAAATTTGAAGCACTTAGAGATGAAATCTTTAAAAAAGTCACTAATCATAAAATGTAGTGCTCGGAGTCTAGTTTCCAAATATGTAATTTATTTCACTACCCAGATTGTACAAATTGAGTTTTAATAGGCATTTCTAAAAACCACTGTTTAAAAGTCATTATTTTTTACCATACCATGCACGTGTATGACATCCATATTTTGACTTAAATTATTGTATTTTTTCTAAATCCTTTTGGGAAAAGTTTTATGACTCACTGAAGCTTTCTCTTGATATTTTTTTGTAATTTTTTATTGAATTTTTTTTTTTGTTAATTTTTTATTAGGCAGATTTGTCGTTTTGAAAAATCGTCATGTACGACATGCATAACATGACCTAAACTTATCATTTTCTGATTTTTTTTTTTTCAAATTGAAAAGAATTGTCTGAAGTTTGCTCTCGTGCAATCCGTTTTTCAAAATGTTATGTTGATCAAAAGTTATTAAAATAGTAAAAAACTTTGATATTTAAAGTTTATGGACCAATTTTATTAGAAATTAATTGAAAAATAGAAAAAATAATTCAATTGCAAAACAAATTACATATTTAGAATCTGCATTGTTTCATCTAAAATGGGTTTTAATTTCATCAGAAAATTTTGCAAAAAAGGTCGTCAGCCATATGTCCAAAGTCGGTATTTTTCTTTGACATTGTTAGGGCCTTCAACTTGCAGGTCAAACCAGGTTGAAGGCCTAGGTTCAGACTTCCAATGCTTTTCCCAAACCAAAAACCTTGGAAAAAACCCGCGCACGATGCAAAACAAAATTCAAATTTAAAAAAATGGGATCCCGTAATATAATCGGGATCCTGTTCCCATCCAATAGTATTCCAACCATTGTAAATGGAACGGGATCTTGTTACCTTTACAACGGCTCTAACATTCAATGTCAGTGAATGGGATCCCGATTATAGAGCGGGATCCTGCTTATTAATAAATGGGATCTCGTTTTATAAGCGGGATCCCATTTTTTTTATTTAAAAACACTGTGCAAAATTACTATGAAGTCTACAACTTTGTAACTTCATATGTACGGCCGAGAGTACTAAAAATGAATTATTTTTCATAAGTTATTGTATTTACAGGTGGTGAATTTGATTTTCGGTTGATTTTATCAAAGGGAGCATCATCTACACCATTTTTGAAGTGAAATTGTGTTAGTTTTGTGCTTGTTTGGAGGAACAAGAGGTTTCAATTTGCAATATGGATTGAATTTTTCAAAGGAAGCATGAAGAAAACAATTTTTAAATTGGAATTGTGGTAGTTTTCTACTTGTTTTGAGGAACACAAGAGGAAGAATTTTGTCATAATAGGTATTCAACTTCCAATTTGGATTAAATATTTTGAAGTATTTCACTATTAACATTCATTTGTTCTTGAGAATTTTATAATTATGGGAGATAAAACTCATAATAAGAGAAGAAAGACATTGACTCCTCAAGAAGTTGAAGCAAATAGAGAAAAAGATAGACAAAGACAGAGAAAGAAGAATGAGAATGAAATCAATGAACGATGGTGGAACAACCAATTCAACAACTATTGAAGATAAAAACATTGAAGATACCATAGTTGTAGATGAAGCTAATTTGCAAGGAGTCAATTTGGAGAAGAATATGATTATACAAACAAGTCTTACTATGTCTTCAAATCCCTCTTTGAATGTTAAGGAGAATGTTTCAATATGCACAAATCTAGGTACGTCTTCAAATCCACTTGTTAGTGAAATGGTGAATTTGTATGTAGAAGTTTTACAAGATGCTAGATATAATGATGTTGACATTGACTATATTCAGAGATGAAACTTTTATAGAACTTGTTGAAAAAAAAAAGAAAAATCTTTTGTTGCAAATGAAAATCAAAATGATCATTTTCTTGAAAATGAAAACAAAACCTATTTTTTTGATGAAAATGAAAATGAAAATGAAAACCGTTTTGTTGATGAAAATGAAAATGAGAACTATTTTGTTAATGAAAATAAAGATGAAAATGAAAATGAAAACCGTTTTGTTGATGAAAATGAAAATGAAATGAAAATGAAAATGAAACTGTTTGTTGATGAAAATGAAGATGAAAATGTAAATGAAAATGAAGATGAAGATGAAAATGAAGATGAAAATCTAGAATGTGATGTTCAATTTAATGAAAATACTTTTTTAAAATTGGAAGTGGTGTTTTCGATAATCTTCCTGATCAAATTTCTTGGAGGCAAATAAGAACACATGCGAATAGAATATACACCAAATTCTTTTATCGTAAAAAAATTGCATTTCAATGTCAACTAATGATGCAATTGATGAGAATGCAAAAAATGAGGAAAGTAATGAAAAGGTTAGGCTTTTATGTTAAACCAAAAATAAAAGATCAATCATTAAAATATGCTATGTCTACTGTTGCTAGTGCCATTCAATCTATTGGGAAAAATAGTCGATCTAAAGATAAAAACAAGCAAGAAGAGCTATAACTACTGCTATAGTTAATAAAACAACTTTGAATAAAAGAATGGTAAGAAATATTAGTGAAGTTTTAAAAATGCATCCTAAAACATTACTAAGAGTGGCAAAAAGAAGAGAAAGTATAGAAAATGATCCTATCAATCAATGTTGGAGTTTCAGTGGACGACTATCAGTCTGATATAAAATTGAATGTTGAAATTAAATCTTTGATCGAAAAATATTGGCATGATAATACTAGGGTTTCATCTAATGCTAGAGATGTTTTTAAATTAAGGGTGGGGTCCAAAGTTTGCGATCCTCACCCAAAACACCTATTAGATACAACACAAACTGAATTTTATAGAAAATTTTGTAGCGATTCAGTGTTACCTGGTAATATTAAAATAAGTCAAAGGTCTTTTGAAAAATGTAAACCCTGGTATGTAAAAAATTAATAAGCAACGAATATCTTGTTGTTGTAAAATACATGTTCAATTTTGTTATTTTTATGATGTTTTTCGATATATACGTTGTACCTTTCATTCTAACATGATTATATAGGATTGTGGTATTGATATGCCACCCAAGCAATAAGAGTTTATTTCAGGTTTGTTTTAGAAAAATCTAATGATAAATTATTTTATTTAAGTTCTTGTATTTCTAGACAATGCATTAACTGGAAATCTTTCATTTTAAAAAATTTGTTTGCATGAAAGTGTTGATCATGATTTTGGACAACAATTAGTAGATGTCAAAAGATTTAGGAATGTTCACTATTCTTTAAAAGATGGAAAAATAGGAAAGCATTGTGATTTAGTTACAAAAAAAGTTAGTGTGCATGCATTTATGAGTGAATTTAATAATAAAATTGTACCAAAATATGTTATGCACTCAACATGCTTGATAGCTTGATGGCCAATTTTGCGCGTGTAGAAACACATTTCCAATTGGTACTATACTTTCAGTGGTTGATTTTGCAAAGAATTATACTCTCGCTCTGCAAGAGGAAATTCAATCTCAATATTATAATTTTGTGCAAGTAGCTATGTTTGTCCATATTGTTTATAGACATGCAAATGATAGCACTGAGGATGATAGAAAAGTTTTGAGGGAGTATCATTTTTATTTGAGTGACAATCAGTTACACTCATTAGAGTTTGTTCAATATTGTTTTAGTATATTTTATAGAAATTTAAAAGAAAGAGGAATCCATTTGAAAGAACACCTCATATGGTCAGATAATTGTACGAGGTAGTTTAAAAATGCTAGAATGTTCTATTGGTTAAGTAGGGTTCACAAGGAACTTAATGTCCAACATATATGGAGTTTTTTTGAAGTTGGGCATGGTAAAGGAGAATATGATGGAGCCAGTGCATGTGTCAAAAGAATTATTGCTAGAGAACAATTAAAATTCGAGGATTCAGTAAAATTTAAAATTTACATTTGTTGTTATAGATGTTAGTTCTAGTGAAAAATCAAACCATTATTGATTCACAGTTTAATTCCTATTTGGATGGTTTATACAGGGTTTGAGCATGCTTGAGCATTGGCATGCAAATATTTCCATTGTGGAGAGTGATCATGAGATGGAAGTAAGTGATTATTTTGTTAAATATATCATTTCTTATAATGTAATTTCTATATATTAATGTATTTACTTCTTATTGTAACAGTTAAGACTTCACCAAGAGCTAAACTAAGGAGGAGGAGCAGGAGCACTCCTCGAGCATAGTAGAAATGACAAACGGACTTATCGCCATCAAATCGCCAAACAAAGGGAAATAATTTATTTCCAAAGCATGGAGAGAAATGAATTTTGATTCCAGAGCCCTTTGTTGTATGCCTAGACATGGCAATTTTGTACATATCTTGTATTCGATATATTTGACATTGTATGCCTATATGGCATTCGAGCGTAAGCCTCTATGGCTATTTTGTAACTATATTTTATACTTATATCGACATATATTGATCTATGCGTACATGGCTATTTGGTTAATACAAATTTTTTTATCAATGGTGTCCATATTTTCTCTTTTTGACAATGTCAAAAGCATGGCTACATACAAATTAGGCAAAAGACTTTTCCTTTTAGATTAGCAATGCATGGAAGTTTCAAAAAGTATCCTTGATATTACAAAAAGATATGTGTTTATACCATAGCAGAAAAAATATCGACAAACCAAAAGTATAAGATTTTTTGAAAAAATCAAGAAAAAGTCTAGAAAAAATTGGAAAAAATCAGATTTTAAAAAAAAAAAGGTAAAAAAAAGTAGAAAAATTTCTAAGATAAAAACTTGTTTAAAAAAATTTAAAGTCATTTCCATAGCATAGAGATATAGAGAGAAAATAAAATAAAGAGTTTAACTAATAAATTGTAAAAAAAATATTTTTGTAGTTTATATTCATATCATTGATTACATTGCATTGCACATATTTCAAACTCAAAGCATTTCTTCACATTGCATAACTAATAACTAGATGCTGATAGATGACAAAATTTCAATTACAATATATAGTTTTGACAAAGTCAACCTAAGCATTTATGCAATTACTTCACATTGCATAACTAATAACTAGGAGTAGCTCCCAATTGCATTTGCTTGTCATGGCATTCTATGAGACCACATTTCTTTGAGGAATTTTTTCAAACAATTCCCTGCCTTGTCTATACTACCACATTTTTGATACATTTCTACCAAAGCATTTTGTCAAATAGTTCACTGCCTTGTTGCTATGGCTAAAAGCCTAAAACAAGTGCTTTCGAACAAGCTATGGATGCTTTAAAAAATCTATCAAAAGCATAATAGTAAGCAATATCATAGACAGTGAGGGTGATCCTCTTTGAAGTTCAGAATGAGAATATGGTGAGGGAATGCCATGACAATCAAATGCTTGATTGGGCGGCATTCCATCACCATGAGACCTCATTTCTTTGAGGAATTTTTTCAAAGAGTTCACTACCTTGCCTATGCTAACACATTTTTCATACATGTCTATCAAAGCATTTTATCAAACTGTTCATTTCCTTGCTGCTATGGCTAAAAGCCTAAAACAGGTGCTTTCAAACAAGTTATGGATTGTCATGGCATTCCATCAACATGAGACCACATTTCTTTGAGGCATTTTTTCAAATAGTTTGATGCCTTGTCTATGCTACCACATTTTTCAGACATGTTTACCAAAGAATTTTATCAAACAGTTCACCTCCTTGCTACTATGGCTAAAATCCTAAAATAGGTGCTTCAAAATAAGCTATTGATGCTTGGAAAAAATCTATCAAAGCATAATTTAAAAAGCAATAGCATAGACAAGGTAGTGAACTATTAGAATAAAAGCCTCAAAGAAATTTGGTCTCAATGGTGGTGGAATTCCATGAAAATCCATAGCAATTTGCTTGTCATGGCATTCGTCATGGAATTCCATCACCATGAGACCACATTTCTTTGAGGCATTTTTTCAAACAGCTCGATGCCTTGTCTATGCTACCACATTTTTCATACGTGTTTACCAAAGCATTTTATCAAATAGTTCACCTCCTTTCTCCTATGGCTAAAATCCTAAAATAGGTGGTTCCAAACAAGCTATGGATGCTTGGAAAAAATCTATCAAAGCATAATTTAATAAGCAATAGCATAGATAAGGTAGCAAACTGTTTGAATAAAATCCTCAAAGAAATGTGGTCTCAATGGTGGTGGAATGCCATGACAATCCATAGCAATTTTCTTGTCATGGCATTCGTCATGGCATTCCATCACCATGAGACCACATTTCTTTGAGGCATTTTTTCAAACAGTTCATTGCCTTGTCTATGCGACCACATTTTTCATACATGTTTACCAAAGCATTTTATCAAATAGTTCACCTCCTTCCTGCTATGGCTTAAATCCTAAAATAGGTGCTTCCAAACAAGCTATGGATGCTTGGAAAAAATCTATCAAAGCATAATTTAATAAGCAATAGCATAGACAAGGCAGTGAACTATTTGAATAAAAGCCTCAAAGAAATGTGGTCTCACTGGTGGTGGAATTCCATGACAATCCATAGTACTTTCTTATCATGGTATTCATCACCATGAGACCATATTTCTTTGAGGCATTTTTTTCAAATGCTTATTTGTCTATGCTACCACATTTTTCGATATGTTTACCAAAGCATTTTATCAAACAATTCACTACCTTGCTGCTATGGCTAAACCAAAATAGGTGCTTCCGAATAAGCTATGGATACTTGAAAAAATCTATCAAAGCATAATTTAATAAGCAGCATAGACAAGGCAACTAACTGCTTGAATAAAAGCCCCAAAGAAATGTGGTCTCAATGGTGGTGGAATTCCATGACAACTATAGAGGCTCTTTTCTTGTCATGGTATCTGGCTGATGCCATTCCATCACCATGAGACCACACTTTTGAGGCATTTTTTCAAACAATTCACTGCCTTGTCTATGCTACTAATATTATATGTCTACCAAAGCATTTTATCAACAATTCACCGCCTTTGTCATATGGTTAAAATCCTAAAAAATACTAACAAGCTATGGATGCTTGGAAAAAATCTATCAAAGCATAATAGTAAGCAACAAGCTATGGTCTCATGGTTTTTTTCACATAAAAATCGGTGTGATTTTATTCACATTTTTTTGCGGTTATAAACACTTTTTTTTCCAATTTTGTTTTTTCAAATGACATTCAAGTTTATGGTGATTGTGTTGTTTATATGATCATATGTGATATTCTAATCCTAATTCATGCTTCTAGGTTGCATAGATATATATATATATATATATATATTTACATGTTTTTGGTACCAACAAACCCAAAATGAACTGAACCCCCCTCCAAAAAATTTTGGCCAAACCAGCATGTTTGGGTGAGAAAGAGGACCATGCCTAGCATGAATATGCCTATTCAAATGCGTTGGAACAATCTGTTTGGTCACACGAGTTGCAGAACAAAAGTTGCACCACTTTGCAACTTTCCACTACTTCCATTTGACACTTTTTCCATCAACTAAAATTTGAACACCACGGGAAAACCACTCCGAGATAACGAAAACTGAGAGAGGTTATTGTAGAGGGGCCCAATGCAATTCCATGGGATCAGACAAGAAGTTTCTAAGCATCATAGTGTCTGAGTAACCTCATGTTGAAGTTTGCAATGATTTTTCCCTATGGACCCTTGAGGGATTGATCCGGTTCAACATAGCTCAGAGTGATTCCGCGTGTTTGGGTGCCAAAGAGGAATATTCCTAGTGTAAACATGCCTATTCAGACGCGTTGGAATAGTTCATTTGGTCACACGAGTTGCAGAACAAAATTTGCACCACTTTGCAACTTTCCACTACTTCTATTTGACACTTTTTTCATCAATTGAAACTTCGACACCATGGGAAAACCACTCTGAGATAATGTAAAATGAGAGAGATTACTATAGAGGGGACCAACGGGATCCCATAAGATCAGATGAGAAGTTTCTAAGCATCACGGTGTCTTGGTAACCTCATGCTGAAGTTTGCAGCCATTTTCCCCTTTGGACCCTTAAGGGATCGATCCAGTTAAACGTAGTTCAAAGCGATTCTGCATGTTTGGGTGCAAAATAGGACCATTCCTAGCATAAACATGCCTATTTGGATGCGTTGGAATAGTCTGTTTGTTCACACAAGTTGTAGAATGAAAGTTGCACCACTTGGCAACTTTTCACTGCTTCTATTTGACACTTTTTCCATCAACTGAAATCTGGACACCATGGGAAAACCACTCTGAGATAACAAAAACTGAGAGAATTTATTGTAGATGGGCCCAACACAATCCCATGGGATCAGAAGAGAAGTTTCTAAGCATCATGGTGTCTGAATAACCTCATGTTGAGGTTTGCAGCCATTTTTCCCTTTGGACCCTTAAGGGATTGATCTGGTTGAACATAGTTCAATCGATTTTGTGTGTTTGGGTGTGAAAGAGGACCATGCCTAGTGTAAACATACCTATTTGAATGCATTGGAACAGTCTGTTTGGTCACATGAGTTGCAGAACGAAAGTTGCACCACTTTGCAACTTTCCACTACTTCCATTTGAATCTTTTTTCATCAACTGAAACTTTGACACCATGGGAAAACCACTCTGAGATAACGTAAACAGAGAGATTATTAATAAGGGGCCCAACGTGATCCCATAGGATTTCACGAGAAGTTTCTAAGCATCATGGTGTCCTGGTAACCTCATGCTGAAGTTTGCAGCCATTTTGCCCTTTGGACCCTTAAGAGATCAATCTGGTTGAATGTAGTTCAAAGCGATTATGCATGTTTGGGTGTGAAAGAGGACCATTCCTAGCGTAAAAATGCCTATTTGGACATGTTGGAATAGTTTGTTTGGTCACACGAGTTGCAAAACAAAAGTTGCACCACTTGGCAATTTTGCACTGCTTCCATTTGACACTTTTTCCATCAACTGAAATTTGGACACCACGGGAAAACCACTCTGAGATAACAAAAATTGAGAGAGGTTATTTTAGATGAGCCCAACACAATCGTATGGGATTAGACGAGAAGTTTCTAAGTGTCATGGTGTCTGAATAACCTCATGCTGAAGTTTTCAGCCATTTTTCCCTTTGGACCCTTAAGGGATCGATCCGGTTGAACATAGTTCGAAGCGATTCCACGTGTTTGGGTGTGAAAGAGGACCATGCCTAGCGTAAACATGCCTATTTGGACGTGTTGGAACAGTCTGTTTGGTCACACAAGTTGTAGAACAAAAGTTACACCACTTGGCAACTTTTCACTACTTCCATTTGACACTTTTTCCATCAACTGAAATCTAGACACCACGGGAAAACCACTCTGATATAACAAAAACTGAGAGAGTTTATTCTAGAGGGGCCCAACATGATCCCATCAGATTAGATGAGAAGTTTCTAAGCATCACAGTGTCTGAGTAACCTCATGTTGAAGTTTGTAGCCATTTTTCCCTTTGGACCCTTAAGGGATTGATCCAATTGAACAAAGGGTCTATACTCTAAACTTATCTAAACCTTACCAACTCTTGAGGCAAAAATTCTAAGGTATCAAAACTTCAAAACCCACAATTAGATCTTAGTTATACCACCGTACAATGGGTAAACCACAAAACCTTCTATTGTAGCCTAAACTCTAGGGATTTATTGAAAATGATACTTCCAAAGCTAACCACAACCTAAAAATTACTCAAACAAGTTTTTGATACCCTACACAAGCTCAACCAATCATAAAATAATGTTGACCTACACAAAAACACAATTTAACTCTTCAAAACCACCATTTTTCTTAAAGAAAACTCACTTTTACATACATGGGTTTCACACCCATCTCACTTTTAGACCTCCCCAACACTAACACATCATTCCCACACCTTAATAACATTAGTGCAGACCCATTCCTCAAGTTACAGAGGCTACAGAAAGAGGAATGGGTCAAAAATCCATTTTTATTGACTCAAAACCTTCAAATATACAAGTTCAAGCTGGTTTTAGTAAATTGATGATATTCTACTCCTTATTTTCCTTGATGAACAAAACATGTTGAATGGTGATCCTGCACCAATCATACATTGACCTTCTTATCCCTCCTAAAGTTTGGACCACATACATTACCTCCACATAAAACTCGGCATCCTTGGTCTTCTTGGTCCCCATGCCTTGATATGGTTATGCACATGAAAATGAAGCAAAGTAATCATCTCCTTCTTCGTTGGCTAGAAGAATGCATGCTTAATGTTTTGATACATGATATCATCTCTCTCATCTACTCTCATGATTGAATATCGAAATCTAGTATGTTGGGCCTCCAGAGTTCCAATCATCTTTCTTCCTCTTCCACCAAATGTTGGCCCAATCCACACATTTTTTAGCCTAATTGACCTTTTTTTTAAACTGAAGTTTCTCCTAAGTCACCAGTGTTGCTTTGTTTTCCTTTTCAGACTCTTTCATTGTTACAGATTGTCTCTGGGATTTAATCATTTGTACCACATGTGGCTGATGTGCTTTGAATCCTTGCATCTAAAGGAAATTTCCTCAACATAAATACTCTCTCAAGGTTAACAATCATACATTGACCGTCTCTCGGGGACCATCTTAAAGTTTGGACCACATCCATTACCTCGACATAAAACTCGACGTCCTTGGTCTTCTTGGTTCCCACGCCTTGATATGGTTATGCAAATGAAAATGAAGAAGAGTAATCACCTCCTTCTTTGATGGCTGGAAGAATGCATGCTTAATGTTTTGATACATGATATCAACTCTCTCTTCTGCTCTGATGGTTGAATATCGAAATCTAGTATGGTGGGCCTCCAAAGTTGCAGTCATCTTTCTTCCTCTTCCACCAAATGTTGGCCTGATCCACACATCTACTGGCCTAATTGGCTTTGTTTTTTGAAATATGAAGTTTCTCCTGAGTCACCAATGTAGCTCTCTCTTCCTTTTCAAACTCTTTCATTGCTACAAATCATCTTTGGGATTTAATCATATGTACCACATGGTTGATGTGCTTTGAATCATCAGTAATAGTCTTCAAAATTGGCTGCTAGTACAAGTTCATTCTACTTTCATAATACTTTATAACCATGGAGTTCAACCATTCCTTGATGCCATCAAGTGAAGATTGAGGAATGGCATCAATGCGGAGTACATCCTGCTTGAAGTCTTTGAAATCAATAGCCATATCAAATTCCTTTTTCCCAATTCCTACTCTCTCAAGGTTAACAATCTCAATCTCACTAATAGCGATTACTACTAAGAAAGGTAATTCCACCAACTCTACCAAACAATTTACCATAAGAATAATAAAAATAGAGGCTTTGAAAGGAACTCCATGAAAACCAAGCTCTCTAAATGGTGCATATCAAAGTCTATTTCAAAATATTTTAGATGAGGCTACTCCCATAGCTCTCTTACTCGCTTGTCAAAACCTTGAAACTCTATATTGATTCTATTTTTCGTGTCCCTCTCTTGTTGTTCTTCCTCAATTTCATCAAGATCATGCATTGACCTTCTTGACCCTCCTAAATTTTGGACTACATCCATTATTTCCACATAAAACTGGACATCCTTGGTCTTCTTAGTTCCCATGCCTTGATATGCTTATGCAAATGAAAATGAAGCAAAGTAATCATCTCCTTCTTCGTTGGTTGGAATAATGCACATGCTTAATGTTTTGATACATGATATCAAATATCTCTTCTACTCTCATGGTTCAATACCAAAATCTAGTATGGTGGGCCTCTAGAGTTCCAGTCATCTTTCTTCCTCTTCCACCAAATGCTAGCCTGATCTAGACGTCTACCAGCCTAATTGAATTTGTTTTTGAAAGTTGAATGGTGCAAGATCACCCACACCTCACCCTCAATTTGTGATTGTTTGATGGAAAATTGGGAGGACAGTTGGTAAATTTTAGTATGTTGAGGTCTTTTTGTCTTGAATAAGGTCTAATAGACCAATCTTTTATGTACTTTGGGAATTAGTAAGTTAGGGTGGACAAATGTGCAAAAGCACTCTTGAATTAAATAATTGTTGATATTTCCATAAAAGGAAAATTATGTAAAAGGTAGGTGGGAGTGTAGAGAAAGAGTCTAAAATTCATTTTATAAGGGTGCCTAAGTGTTCATAGGCCTTTAGAATATTAAATTTGCATGATAAAGCTTAGTAAGAAAAACCATTCTTAAATAATAAATATTAGTATTTTTAGGCTTAATAAGGGCTTGGTGGTTCTAAAGTAGTTATGGGCATTGAAGGGAGATGATTCTCATTTTAAATGTATTAAAAACATTATTCAAGCCTGAATGGGGGTTCAATCAATATTTTTTTTCAGGATTGGTGCTCTTCACAACACCTAAAGTTGTGGAATTTCAACATTTTTTTGAGTTTTCAATTTTTTTTCTCTGTGTATGGCCTAGTACAAGCCTCTTATGAAAATAAATTCATGAAACATTGTGGCGACAGGTCTTAACCTAGATTTCAATCTATTTTGATACACCTTTTGGTTGTTTTAGTGAAAGGAAAATCCATTTTTCTTTATTCAGCCTGTACAAACCAGCAGGGTCTAAGTTTACTTTAATTTTTGTGATGGATCCCTTCCTACTACTGTGGTGAATTGTGACTCAGAGGAAAGGTTTAATTTTTTTTTTTTCAAGTTTCCTTAACTATTTTAATAATGGTAAGGCGTTTATAGGGCTGGTGATGTTGTTTTAGGTTGAGAATGTGAGATTTTGGCTTGAAATGGAGGAACCAAAGTGATGTTTTTGATATCTACTGAGTCTAAAGGCTAGGTGAAGGTTTATTATGCGTGTTCAGACCCTAAAAAAAAATTGATTCTTTGGTGAGGTTTGGAAGGCCTTGGGGTTGTGAGATGCTAAAATCCCTACGTATTTGTTAGAAAATTGAGGGTTTTAATGAATTATGGCTTAGAGGTTAAGTGCTTTTCTAAAACCTATGGAATTGGGAGTTTTGTGACCTATTTGATGACTATCCAAGAGCTTGTGGGGTTAGAAGAATTTTAAAGAGAATTTTGTTTGTAAAACAGGGCTAATTTTGTAGCCTTTTTGTATGGTAGTTTGAAGGATCTCAAAGAAATTGCAAAGAAACCTTGTATGTTTGGCTTGGGAATGGTGTTGGGGGTTTGAGTAGATGCTATATTGATGATGAGATGGTCCTTGAGTTTCAAAGACTTTTTGTTGGTAGTTTTTCCAAGATGGCCAAATGAAATAACAAAGGTTGTTAATTTACTAAAATTTGATTTGTTTGAGTCTTCTCCACCTTGACTCTACATCACTAAATTTTCTCTTGAGTCACCAGTGTAGCTCTCTTTGCATTTTTAGACTCTTTCATTGCTATAGATTGTCTCTAGGATTTAATCATTTGTACCACATGGTTGATGTGCTTTGAATCCTTGCATCTAAAGGAAATTTCATCAACATAAATACTGCTACTCTCTAAAGGTTAACAATCTCAATCTCACTAATAGTACATTTACAACCATATTCAAATATTTTCCTTCAAAACGCTACAAATTCAAATATTGACTTAAATAGCCTTCAAGAGGCTTTAAATATCCTTTACAAATGATTCTACATCTTTCCAATCATGCCTAACTATTCTTTTTGTAACTAACATGAATTATTACATTATAAATCAATTGTGGATGTGTTATGACCTTATTCAATTGACAAAACTCATAACACAAAACTAACTTAAAAGTTTTCCATGAACCAAATTTGCTCAATAACCTTGGTGCCCCTACACCAAATTTCATTATTTCAGTAAATGTCATTACAAGTAAATCTCATTACAATGCCTTAAGTACTCTGTTCTCACAGATATTTTACAATGTCACTCATACATTCGAGATTCTCTTATAATTTCTACATCATAGGTTCTCATTTAAAGGTTAACTTCAAATGAGAAACTTGAGATTCCCTCACAAAACGTTGCACACTCTTTTATAATGGCTTGAAATAAAAATTGAGATTTGTCAAGATCATCAAAATAAGGATGTTGCATTGCTTTTTTGGCTGAGATTCTCTTCGATGGCTCCAAAATTAGTATTTTTTGCAAGGAGAGATCAATCATTTTTTACTATTTTAGTTACAGATAGGCAAAGTAAAAGAATAAAAAGAAACAACTCATGTCCAAAATGGAAATGAAATGAAAATAGATGGAAGGAACTTATAGATAGGCATGGAAGTCTCTCAACTTAGTCACTCCTGCTCATACATCTTCACTGTGAGTTCCAAGATACCTATTGCACACAACACCTCTCATGAATCTAGAATATCTTGAAATTTGAGATGCTCCTATATAATGTCTACATCATAGGTGCTCACAATAAGGTTAACTTCAAATGAATAACTTGAAATTCCCTCACCAAGCATCACACACACTTTTGTAATGGCTGAAAATCATAATTGAGATTTGGCTTCATAATCAAAATAGGGATGTTGCATTGCTTTTATGCCTGAGATTCTCTTGGATGGCTAATAAATCTACATTTTCTACAAGGGGACACCATTCAATTTTTACCAAGTTACTTACAGATACACAAAGAAAAATAAGACATGATAGCATTGGCATCAAACAAATTAACGTGGATACAATTATAAATTAATAAGAACCATTGTGCATATACTTACAAATTAATCCAGTGAACCATAGGTGCTCACGATAAGGTTAACTTCAAATGAATAACTTGAAATTCCCTCACCAAGCATCACACACACTTTTGTAATGGCTTAAAATCATAATTGAGATTTGGCTTCATAATCAAAATAGGGATGTTGCATTGCTTTTATGCCTAAGATTCTCTTGGATGGCTAATAAATATGCATTTTCTACAAGGGGACACCATTCAATGTTTACCAAGTTACTCACAGATACACAAAGAAAAATAAGACATGATAGCATTGGCATCAAACAAATGAATGTGGATACAATTATAAATTAATAAGAACCATTGTGCATATACTTACAAAATAATCCAATGAACCATCTAGATCTGCTCTACTCTTTATTGTGTCAAGTATTTCCTCATGGTCAGACTCACGGACCTTCCACATGGTCTTGTTCAAAGGTCTACCCCCATATTTTCTCAAACAAACATTGGATGCCACAACAAGGTTCGAGTCTTGAAGAATCTCACATTGCATTTCAAAGTCCTCAAACAGTCAATGTTTAACACTCTTATGTGGGTACCTTCTAAGCCACTTTCCAGTAACAACAACTGAGCCTGAAGGGTATTCGATGTTTTCCCCATCTATAACTGGGGCTTCCAATTTCTTTTTGTCCTGAACACAACACAAGTAATATTTCATTCCCTCTTCATTTTATTCATCTGCAATAAATGCATAAACATGCCCTGCATTGATATGTGCATAGAAAAATCACTCAAAATTAGTCAACATTATGAATACAGTACAAAGTAAGATAACAATATGGAATTTGAAAAACTAAGCAAGTAGATATATTACCTAGTTGAACTAGATCTGATACGTGGTCAAAGTCAACCGATGATTCCATTTGTGTTAGTTCCAATGTCGTCGGAGGGCAATATGTGTGAAGTGGGGTAAGATAACTTTCAACCATTTTTCAACCCACTCCCTTGACTCACAATCATTCCAGGCTTGCATTGTACATTAAGAACAAAAGCATTCCATCTTACATGTATCAATACTCCATGAACCTACATTTGAGCTAAGGAAAGAGTGTAGCTCACTCGATCTGTTTAGTGTATAACAATCCTGATCATATGGTGCAATGTTAGTATCATCCATCAACCAAAAAAATCTATGAACTGAAGACATACCTTCATTACCTGGACCCATCAAAGCATTAGACCACTCAATGATTGAACTTCCATCTATCAACTTTGCACTATCTTTATACTTTAACTCTTCTCGTGCTAATGCTCTTTTCATGCATGCTCTTGCACCATCATGCTCCCCCTTTCCATGCCCAGCCTCACAAAATTTCCACATATGTTGAACACCTGTAGTGAGATGCATCCTGCACAACCTGTAGAACATGCGTACATTCTTGAACTGTGTTGCATAGTTATCTGACCATATTCTATGCCGACCGTATGCTATGCTCCTTCAAGTCAAATCACTATAGAACATCTGGAAGCAACCTTGCATGAACTCTGGAGAATGTGTGTGATCATCACTAATATAAAAGTGATACTCCCTCAATACCTCCCTTTGGTCCTTTGTACTATCAGCTACATGAATGAATGTTATGTGCACAAATATTGAAACCTATGTGGAGTTGTAATACTATGACTGTACCTCATATTGTGGATGTAGAGTGTAGTTCTATGCAAATTCAACCACTGATACTATGCTACCAACTGGAAAGGTGTCCTTGCATAGCTTGAATTGTGTGTCCAACCATTAGGCTCTATGGGTATGCCTTGCATATTGATACAGTAGATTCTCATGAAACATGGACATAAACTAATACACTGGAATCTTCTCAATAACCAAATCACACATTTTTGCTTGAGACCCATCTTTTGTAGCATATGCCACTATTTTATATTCCTGAAATCTACTAGTTTATGCCCCACCACATTTGTGCTTTCCATATGTTGACATATTGACATTCATTGCAAGCCACCAAAACGATCGCATGAACCATCCAAGCATGTTGTCCTATAGAATATTTGGCCATCCTCTATTTGACATAAAATTTTTGATAAGAACTCTCTTGAATATTTTGGTGGGTATTCTATGACACAATCCTACAAAACATCATTAGTATGCAAATCTAAACATATAGAATGATAAACATCATAATGCTTAGCGAATTCAATATGTAGTCTACAACAACAAGTAGTGTGTGTGTGTGATTTATCTTGACATAAAAAGGTTTAAGCATTTCAAAAAATCTTTGAGAAATACTAATTTGAGGATAATCATTTTGAAATTTATGAAAAAATTGGGTTTGAGTCATATCAAAAAATTCTTTAGATGTCGCTCATGGTTCCAACTACCGATTCTCCTTCTTACGACATCCCTTTGATTCAGAGATGGCCTTGTATTATTCTTCCAATAATCTTCAATTAGTTTTCTCAATGCTTCAACAACTTTTCTATCTTTATGTGGCAGTCTTCCTGAGAATTCCCATAATTCATTTGAATCAGTGCCCTCAATTCTTTTCCGCCTTTGAACAACTTTTGATAAAGTTTTTCTACTAATTCCCATTTGTTCACTTGTCTTTTTAATGAGATGAGATCTCTTTGTTTGATAGCTTACCAAAGTTGATGTAATGACATGTCGGGTGACATTACTAACCTTTGAGTGTGAGGTCTTACCCACACTCTCATAAGCATCCATTAGATTCTTCATAATAGTGTTTTCACTTGATGCATTCGATGTTCTCAACCCAAGAGTCTCCATGATGTTTTTGTACTTTAAACCCCACATCATTTGAACAAATAGTGGACATCTTCTGGTCTCATTTAGCCTTTCAAAGAACATTTTCCAAATCTTATCAACATATCTTCTACAAGTGCGTTCTGGAATTTTACCTTCCATGTGCTACAAAATATCCTCATCAATATTAATCAAAAACATTGGCTTTCTATGCAAAATTCTAGGTGGTGTTCTCTTAGGTACATACATCTCAACATTAGTAATTTCATCAATATTTAATTGAGGTGGGCTAGATTGCATACCTTCGACTAAGGGTGGAATAGAATACATACCTTGAGGTTCACATGGGGATGATGGCATACCTTGTTCGTCAAATATGTTGATGATGTACTCTCAACTTCAGATGTGGCGGATGGTGTCCAACCATACTCACTTATGGTAGATGGTGTCCCTCCATATTCACTTGTGCTTAATGGTGTCCCTTTGCATTCACTTGCAGTAGAGGGTTTGTCTCCAGCTATGGTGTCTGCATCTCCCCTAGCATGACTCTTTCACATTCATTCCCTTTGTGCTGCCAATTTCTTCTCTTTTTGATAGTTGAGGTTCCTCTTCAACTAGTTTGTTTTCGTCAATCATTCCCAATTTCTACTTTTCACATGATATTCCCTCATCTATTTTTTCTCTTTATCTTTGAAGGCTTGGAGCTGATCATCTGTTAGTTTTTTACTTTTAGCAGTTCATTTCTTCGGCCTAATGAATAATTCTACCTATGCAAAAAGTGCTAATTCAAGTCAAATTAACTAATAGTGAAGGGTTGTAAAAGTCTATTAAAGAGGGAGACCAACAGTCACCTCTTTCAAATTTTATTTTTCAAAGTTGAAGTGGTTTGTTTTAAGAGGGAAACATTATAAAAGGCCATGATAAACTTGAATGGAGGCTAATCTTGGATTGGGTGTCAAACCAAATGAGGAAATGTTGAGTTTTCCTTAACAAAATTGAGCTTTTGGTGACTGAAATTTATTTTCAGAGTTGTGCAGTGTTATTTTATGTTACATTGAGCATGAACAAGGTATATTAGGCTTGTTTCAACAGTTTTCAAGTTTTGGAGTGTTTGGCAAGTGCTACTTTCAATAAAACATATAGTTTCTAATCTTAGGGAGAGGGTTTTATTGTTTGAGTGGTAAATGATTGAATCTCTATAATCTAATGCTATAATTTAAAGTTTTGATAGATATAAAGTGTTTGCCCAAGGTTTCAAAAGATTTGGACACGTTTTTAAGGTGGTCCCTTTGTAAAATTTGGCTAATTTGGACCCTTAAAAGTGTAGAAAACTTAATAATTTGTGCAGTTTGGTACAAAACAAGCATTGGTGATTGTTGCATATGTTGAAAGGCTCTATAATGGGTACAATAAAGGTGTCTAAATGGTCCTAGGTCTGTAGAACAACAAATCACTATGGTGGAAGGTCTTAACTTGGACTTCAATCTATTTTGAGACTTGTTGCCTCTTTTTCACCTACAGTTAAAACAGGCAAGTTAATCAAATGTCAAATCTTCAGAGGCAATGGGATGTTCACACAAGGGCAGGGACTCTACATCTATTGCTAAGTCACGAGGAGCTCAGTGGGAGAAGCTACCCTGGGAGTATTCGGCATGAAAAATTATCTAAGGGAATAGTCGGCAGGACTTTCCTATTGTCTGGCCGACTGACTGCTTGATTCTTTCCATCTTGAGCAGGTCACTGAGATCTAGTTTCAGTCATGCCAAATGAGCCTGTAGAGCTATCGATATAACAAAGAAGGTTTGGTATGACCTCTTACCGCACAATTTTTCCTTGGCTGATAGGCCATTGAATCGCCATTCGACAAGACTCTCGGCGACTACAGGCTTCGGGGAGAAGTCCCAGCAAAGATTCAATCTCTCGCTGACATGTGATGAGTCTCCAGGAGAAAGATGTTTTTAGCAAAGGTGAAGGGGCTTCGTCAGGAGGTCTGGCCGAAAGGCCAGGGTCTCACTGAAGGAAGAGGCAGGCCTCGATGCAATCATCTTTGACAGGAGTCTCGCCAACACCAGAGCAAAAGGAGCCCCTTGGTGTAACTAAGGGACCTCACCGGGACGTCCCACCGACATCGGATGTCTTGTCGAACAGGGAGCAAACAAAGGAAGGATGAGCCTCGCTGACACAAGATCAGTTCGGCAAGAGTCTTTCCGAAAACACGGAGGAGCCTTCGGCGTAGCGAAAGAAGCTCGGTAAGACTTCTTCCCGACCGGTGGGATTCTTGTCGAATGATGAAACCTTCAATCCAAAGAAAAAGTTCACCAAAGGAAATGAGGTCTACAAGAGGTCTTGGCGATGATAACGGCTCTTGGCCACAAGCACAAGTTTATTTTCCTTCAGCGTATGTCTTGCCGAGAGATGAAGGAACCACCAAGGATAGAGGGAAGACCTCGCCAAAACTTGAGGCTTTCGCAGTAGTGTCTCGGTGACCAGCAAGGGTTATGCTGATGGTTTTTCAATGAGGGTGTCTTCAACATAACATAATAGGCTCGGGGCAACCTCTTTCCAACCGGAATGAGTTAGGCCGAAAGAAAAGAAATCAGCCGAGGGTCCATACCTCGGCGTGTGTCTTGCCGAGATGCATTTCCATTCAAAGGACTTTTGACCAGCTACAGGGCTGTGTGGCTTTCACTTGGCCAATCAAAGAGATCTAAGGGTAAACCATGGTAGTCCAAAGAGCGTTGACAGGATGAAGGGTGATGTGTATCTGTTGCAAGATCAGAGCATTCATGGTGTGGCCAAAGTAGCTCAACTAGACACAATGGATCGAATAAATGTGGTAGCTAAAAGAATATCTGAAGAGGACTTCTTCCATAATGTTTCACACCGACACCATCAACAGGGACACACAGGATCCCCAGCATTAACTCAACAAAGGATCTAGGGAAAAAATCTTATCCCAAACCAGGATATTTTTGTAAGCCCTAAGGGGCCGTTGTAATCTATATATAAGGCATTTTTGCCTTTTTTGTAAGGAGTTATGATTGCACATTGAAGAGTTAGTGATTTTCAATCAATCCTTTCTCAGTCAATGTATGTTTTTTGTAACTCAACTGGAATCTTGAATACAACACAGGGTCTACCTTGGAAGTTTGTCTTCATGTTTGTATGATTCTCATTTATGTATCTTTCTTTTTGAGCTTGCACGTTTCTAATTGTATTTTACATAATACTGTATTCATGTCTTAGAGTTGTGAAAATCAATCTTTCCTTCCTAAGATGTGTATGTAGACCAAACCTGTTAGAAAGACAAACATTAAATCTGAAAGATGTTGTTCTAAGAATAGCAATTAGGTTTTCAAGTGTATGTTCTTTTTGTGTTCATTTCATGATTTCTCATCATTTGGTGTATCATCCTAGTGTAATCTTTTAATTTATGCATCTTCTTCCTCTTTTCTCTCAAAGAATCAATAGTTTAGGTGATACCCAAAGGAAGTCAGCCTTCTCCAGAGGTTCATTTCAGTTATAGGTGACCCACAACCTTGAGATGATCCCATGTTGCTCTAGAATGCTCAGTTTCTTGTAAACTCTACATAGGGTGCAATTCTAGGTGACAACAGTTTTTGGCATGCCCGGTGGGATAGGAATTTGTTTTAACTACTAGCTTGGTATGCAGCCAGTTAATTATTAGGCTTTATAGAAGCCCTTTGGCATACTTGGCAACTCCACAAAGAGGAAGAACTCCAAAAATGCATGCCTTCTATTGTATATGAAAAGAGTTTGAACAAGAAGCAGCTCAGGCCCTTTTGAATACTTGCAGCTGTCACCACCAAGAAGACGAGACAGAGTTGAGAAAAGGAAAAGAACAATCATCTATTCCAAAAGAACTCAGTTCACTCCTCCACCTGTAAGATCTCATTTCGTTGCACCAACAAATCCACCTCAGATACCTCCAATGGCCACCCCAAGGAATCAACCCTTTGTTGCTTTCAATGGAGGGAGTCCTTTGAATTTGGCACAACATAATGATATTCCTATGGCAGCGTTGAATAGTCTGCCAATTTTCACGAGAGAAGATCAAACTACTCCCATTGAACATTTAGGAGATGTGGCTTCATTATGCGGAGTTCACCACATAACCGAAGAAGATGTTGTAGTAAGATTGCTAGCTGCTTCACTGAAAGGAAGAGTTGTGCAGTGGTACAGGAGCCTACCAGTTAGTTCAATTGCAACATGGGATGACTTTGGAGAAAAATTGCATAAGCAATTCCAAGACAGGTCTGACAACTTGTCTCTTTTGGAGCAACTGACTACCATTAAGAGGGCTCCACAAGAGCAGATGAATGACTTCAACTTCAGGTTTCAAAGAACTTGGGATAGAATCCCTGCAACAGTGAGGCCACCTCTAGAGTATGCATTCTTAAACTTTTTTGAGAGCTTTGAACAGTGATCTAGCTGTCATGATACAGTCAATGGGAGGAGTATCTATGTCAGATGCCTTTGAAATAGCTATTAGAGCTGAAAACAACTTAATACAAGCTAGTAAGCTTGCTCCCAAGCCACCAATGCCAATATTTCTAGAAATTCATGCAAACATCCCTTTGCAAATACCTCCTTTCACGCCTCTACCAGCTGTACCAACACTACCAGCTGTTGTTCCAACCATTGACAAGCAAGAAGGTGTTGCCTCAAGCTCATCAAATGAACTACAAGAGATCAAAAGTCTTTTACAGACTTTTGGTAACAAGTTGGTAAACATGGAAAAGAAACAAACCTATTCCATGCCTTATCAACAACAAAATTAGGCCTCAAGTCTTCCTTTTCAAGGTCAGCAATAGCAATTTCAAGTGAATAGATAGCAGTATCAGGGAAACTATCAGGGCCCAAGATAGAGTGTGAACACAAGGCCTTTTTAGGCCTATGCTCCAACACCTGTTAGTGCAGTCAGGGACCTGGTTCCCACTCAAAATAATTTAGCAACTGATTACGAGTGGTGTTGCCCTTGTAACCAACCTCATAATCAAGCCACTTGTTCAAATGGGCTCATCAATTAGGCACTTATGGTGTAGAATACTTCGAGTTCACAGCAGCAGGCACTTAATGATCCAACTTCACAACATCAAGACCAATTCAACAATGATACAACCCTGCTCAATTGGCAAGGTCAAGAATTATGTGGGTTGAATGAGGATAGCTCTTCAGTTGCAGCCAACACCAGAGTAAAGAAGAGAGCATTTGAGCTTGGTCAAGTAGCAGACAAAGGAAGGGTGGCAGCTATGGAACCATCTACCTCTCGAGTGACTAGTGGTTGGCAAAGAGATTAGCAACTCCCAGACAAGGAGCAGTCATGCTTACAAGCTAACCATACTGGTGTAAAGGTACACAATAAAAATTCAATTGCACCTTTTAACATTATTGATAGCATGAGAAATACAAATGTAACCATGTCTATGTGGGATTCTTTAGTCATCCCTGGTCAAAAGGATATGTTACAATCAGCCCTATCAAGTTTGAAAATATCTGATGAATCTAAGCCCTCAATAGGTCAGGTTAGAGCCATGTTAACAAATGATTCTCAGAGGAATGATTATCAGCCTTGCATGGAAAGTGAAAAAATAGTTAAACCACCTCCTTTCTATGTGTCAGTGATCATTGGTGATAAATTAGTCCATAACTGTATGGTAGATAATGGAGCTAGCAGCTCTATCATGCCAAAACAGATTGCGGAAAAACTTGGACTAAAATACCAGCCTTTGGAGAAGGGAGTAATCCAATTGGATGGAACTTCGGTTAACATATTGGGTATTATCAAGGACTTAAACCTCACTCTCCATGCTTGTCCAAAATTTTTAGTCCCTCAAGACATATGCGTCATAGACCTTCCACCTTTCTTTTCCTTGTGTTTATCTAGAGACTTTACAGCCAAGATAGGTGGGTATGTATCAGTTGATTGGTCACACATGTTATTTAGAACAAGATATGGGACTAAAGTTACCATCAAGTCTAAAAGGTTGGCCAAAGACCACATTGACCCATATAACCCAAGCCCCATAAATGTTGCTCCTTCCGCTGCAAATGCAAATTGTGTTGTTTTTTCTGACAATGAACTAGCTGCTACTCAAGAACTCCAATCAGAAGTTGTTCCTGACATGTTGCTGCATGAATGGGCAGTTGAAAATGTATTAGATATGTTAGGATTAGAGATGGCAGATCTAACAATTAAATGCAGATTTTAATTAATAAACAAAGAAACTAAAACATTCACAGAATAAATCATAACATAGAATTTAACGTGGTTCACCCAATCTGGGCTACATCCACCAAACCGCAGCCATCCAATACTTTTATTATCCAGTGAAAAAAAACCCTTTTACAATCTTGCGAATAATCACGTTTTTCATCATCCTGAAAAAAATACCCATCCGAACCCCTTTTTACCAAGCTTAGAAGCTTCCAGATTTTAGGGTTCTACAAAATTGGATTTTTCCTTTTTCATTGATTTTTCCCTTTTTCGGTGATCAAGCGAAAAAGTAGGAAGAAGACCCCGGCAAGGTCAGGGGGGCGGGATGTATAGTATACCATGGGCTATATAGTATAGCATGATTAGTCACCACATACCAACAGGATAGTCCTATAGACCTTATTCAAGATGTTGGTATGGGAAACTACGTCATTCTTGAGCCTGATACAGATATTCCAAACTTGGAGAAAGATGCAGATCAGTTGTTGTAACCGCTTAATGAACTTTGGGAGATGTATTTTGATGGTTCGAGAAGAAAAAATGGCACTAGAGGAGGGGAAATGCTGGTATCTCCACAAGTTGATAAGTATTATGCTGCTTTTCATTTCACTTTCGCATGCTCTAACAACACTGTTGAGTATGAAGGCCTGGTTCAAGGTCTAGAATGGGCAAGGAAAAGAGGAATAACCCACTTAAAAGCACATGGAGACAGCGAATTAGTTGTCAACCAAGTGAGGGGCCTGAACGTTGCTAAAATTGATACATTAAAGTCCTATAGAAATAGAGTGTGGAACGTGCTCGAACATTTTGATGCCTTTAATTTAGTGTTTGTCCCAAGAAATCAGAACAAGCATGTTGATAGGCTCGTAGCCATTGGAGTATAGTTTGACATTCCAGATAACATCAGAAAGGAGAAGGTGCAACAGTATGTCAAGGTTGTAGTCAGACCATCAATCCCTGACAACAAAGTTCACTGGAAAGTCTTTGATAGTGATGAATAGATCCTCTCCTTCTTGCTTGAAGAAGATCAATTCTCCATGGTGAATCAAGCAAAACTCAAGCAGCAGTATGGTGATCAAGTCATACAGCTGAAGACAAACAAATTGCCCAAAGGCTTGGTTACCTTAGAGTCTATTTTCAGTACCGATGATCAGCTCAAAAAGGGTAAAGCCAGCTTGTAGATCAAAGAAGAACACTATGAAGAGCTGGACATCTTCAAAGGTAAGCTCCTTAAGATAGGAAAAATCTGTTCACCTGAAGATAGACAAGTTTTTGTTGCTTTGTGCCAAGAATTTCATGATGTCTTTGCTTGGGAGTATTCAGATTTGAAAGGATTTGATCCCCATATTTCTCAGCATACAATTGAATTAGAGCCTACTTCCAAGCCAGTAAGATAGAAACAAAGGCCTTTGAATCCTAAACTTGAGCCTCTAATGATTAAGGAGTTGACAAAACTAGTTGAGGGGGGTTATTGTCTTCCCTATCAAGCACACCTCGTGGTTTCCAATCTTGTACCGGTTAGAAAGAAAAGTGGCGAGATAAGGCTCTATGTAGGCTTCAGGGATCTTAACCGATCCTCTCTAAAAGACCACTACCCACTGCCCTCCATGGAATGAATCTTACAGGAGGTTGCTGGTTCTGAAAGGTTTTCATTGCTAGATGGTTTCTCAGGATATAATCAGGTGCTGGTTAAAGAGGAAGATCAGTTTAAGACTGCTTTTACAACTAAATGGGGCACCATGGCATACAAAAGGATGCCTTTCAGTTTGTCCAATGCTGGTGCCATGTTTCAGAGGGCTATGGACATGGCGTTTCAAAACCTGATCAACAAAATCATATTGATTTACCTAGATGACATCATAGTTTATTCTAAGAATGTTGATGAACATCTATTACATCTTAGGCAAGTGTTTGAAAAATGTAGAGATTTTGGTATCTCTCTCGATCCAAAGAAGAGTATCTTTTTTGTTCATGAAGGGAAACTATTAGGACACATAGTGTCGAAACAAGGAATCACTATTGACCCTGAAAGATTCAAAGCCATACTTGAGTTGCCGCTACCTAATCATAAGAAGGGCCTACAGAGCTTTCTGGGCCAGATCAACTTTCTAAGAAGATTCATCCCTGATGTTGCAAATCTGTTACAACCTTTAACAACTATGTTAAAGAAAAATGCAATCTTCAGTTGGACAAAGGATGCCAAGAATAGTTTTGAAAAGGTCAAGGACGCCTTAGCAGTAGCTCCCACGCTGGTAAATCCTAATTTTTTCAAATATTTTTATCTGTATGCTTATGCTAGCACAAGTAACATTTTTGCAATATTGGTTCAAAAAAATGAAGAGAATTTAGAACAACCAATAGCTTTCTTCAGCCAAGGTTTAGTCGACTATGAACAAAAATACTCCTTTGTGGAGAGGCACGTTCTTGCTGTGATCAGAAGCCTTAAGAAGTTCAAGCCTTTGGTCTCTCATAATAGAATTCATATCATGGTGGCACACTCAAGTGTGAAGGAATTCTTATTGAATAAGGATCTGAATGAAAAAAGAGTAGGATGGGTCACCAAGGTCATGGAGTATGACATAGACATCAAGATCACCAAGTTGGTAAAAGGAAAAGGTCTATGTGAACACCTCGCTCTAGGGTCGAACAGTGAAGGTGAACTCGAAAAGGACATTATCCTTGCCAATACAAATGAACCTCAAAATAGCCAAGATGATGTGCCCATAGAGACAACCAATTGGGTCCAAGATATGACCCATTTCTTATAGACTGGTGAATGCCCATTAGGTCCGAACAGAGCCAAAAGAAGATACTTCAGATTGTAGTCTATACCATATGTGATGGTAAATAATGTTCTTTTTAAGAAAGATCTGAATGGTGTCTTGTTAAGATGCATTCACAGTGACCAAATTGAAAGAGTGCTTCATGAGTTTCATGATGGAGCTGCAGGAAGTCACTTTGCTCCTAGAACTACTGCCTGGAAGGTCATGAGAGCTGGTTACTACTAGCCCAGCTTGATCAAGGATGCGTATACCTGGTCAAGAAAGTGCATCAAATGTGCTCTATTTTCAGGAAAGGAAAGGTTTCCAGCTATGCCCCTGCACTCGATTCAAGTGGAGTGGCCCTTTATGAGATGGGGCATTGATTTCATTGGTCTAATCAACCCACCTTCCAGTGCTAGTCACAAGTGGGTACTTATAGGCACTGATTATTTTACAAGGTGGACAGAAGCGGTTGCACTGAAAGAAGCAAAAGAGTCTTCAGTCTTGAGCTTCTATGAAGACATAGTCACCAGGTTCGGAGTGCCTGATTCCATCATCTCTGATAATGCCCTTGCATTTGTAGGATTAAAACTGACCGATTGGGCCGTTAAGCATGGCATTCATTTGAACACCTCCTCAAATTATTACCCGAGCAAGGTAATGGTTTGGCTGAAAGCACGAACAAGAACCTCGTCAGGATCATCAAAAGAACCATAGAAGACAGCCAAAGGACCTGGCCCAGTAGTTTAAAGAATGCACTTTGGGCAGACAGAGTGACCCTTAAGAGGTCTATTGGCAATTCACCATATATGTTGGTCTATGGCAAGGAGGTGAGATTGCCCCTATCTGTGGAGCTACCAGCTCTAGACATTGTTCACGAGCTGGAGATGCTTGAGGGACAGGATCCCATGTCTGTAAGGTATGCAGAGCTAATGGAGCTCAAAGAATCAAGGGACAGAGCAATGAAAAATTTGGAGGATCATCAGGTCCAGACAAAGAATACATTCAAAAAAATGGCTACAACAAAACCTTTTAAAGAGGGAGGCCTTGTGCTCAGGTGGGATGTTCTTAAAAGCAGACCAGGCCATCACACCAAGTTCGACAACATGTGGACTGGTCCATTTGTTATCACAGGCTGTAAAGAGCATAATGCTTATCAACTGGCTACAATAGGAGATTCATTTCCTATCCCAGTCAATGGGATACACCTTAAACCCTACTTTTGGGCCTGATAAGTGCCTTTCTTGTACATATCTAGTTTATAATTTATGTTTTCCATAAGTGTAGTTTCAGCACAGTATATATTTTCTCTTTTTGTTTCCCCTATCTTGCCATTTTGACCACCTGTTGTGTCCTATAAATTTCATGAGGTCGGGGCCATATGTAAAACTGACGTCTTAATTGTTCTCTGAGTTTTCTAATGACTCCATGCCCAATGGATAATCCTAGTCACTAGTTCTCATGTTTAGCAGGAAAACATCCCGCAAAGGTCGCCAGAATTGTTGCCTCTTTTTCACCTATAGTTAAAACAGGCAAGATAATAAAATGTCAAATCTTCAGAGGCAATGGGATGTTCACACAATGGCAGGGACTCTACATCCATTGCAAAGTCACGAGGAGCTTGGTGGGAGAAGCTACCCTGGGAGTATTCGGCATGAAAAATTATCTAAGGGAATAGTCGGCAAGACTTTCCTATTGTCTAGTCGACTGACTGCTTGATTCTTTCCATCTTGAGTAGGTTGTTGAGATCTAGTTTCAGTCACACCAAATGAACCTATAGAGCTATCGCTATAACGGAGAAGGTTCGGTATGACCTCTTACCGCACAGTTTTTCCTTGGTCGATAGGAAATTCAATCGCCATTTGGCAAGACTCTCGGCAACTACGGGCTTCAGGGAGACCTACAGCGTTCAGGGAGAAGTCCCAGCGAAGATTCAATCTCTCGCTAAGGTGCGATGAGTCTCAGGGTGAAAGATGTTTTCGAAAAAGGTGAAGGGGCTTTGCTGAGAGGTCTAGCCAAAAGGCCAGGGTCTCACCAAAGGAAGAGGCGGGCCTCGATGCAATCGTCTTCGACAGGAGTCTCGCCAACACCAGAGCAAAAGGAGCCCCTCAGTGTAACTAAGGGACCTTGCCAGGACGTCCCTCTGACATCGGATGTCTTGCCAAACAGGGAGCAAACAAAGGAAGGATAGGCCTCACCAAGACAAGATCAGTTCAGCAAGAGTCTTGCCAAAAATATGGAGGAGCCTTTGGCATAGCGAAAGAAGCTCGGCAAGACTTCTTCCCGACCGGTGGGAGTCTTGCCGAATGATGAAACCTTCAATCCAAAGAAAGAGTTCACCAAAGGAAATGAGGTCTATAAGAGGTCTTGGTGACGATAACAGCTCTTGGCGACAAGTACAAGTTTATTTTCCTTCTGCGTATGTCTTGTTGAGAGATGAAGGAACCACCAAGGACAGAGGGAAGGCCTTGCCAAAACTTGAGGCTTTCGCAGTAGTGTCTCGACGACCGGCCAAGGTTACACCAATGGTTTTTCAATGAGGGTGTCTTCGCCATAACATGATGGGCTCGGGGCAACCACTTTCTAACCGAAATGAGTCAGGCTGAAAGAAAAGAAGTCGTTTGAGGGTTCATACCTCGGCGTGTGTCTTGCCAAGATGCATTTCCATTCAAAGGACTTTTGACCAGCTACAGGGCTGTGTGGCTTTCACTCGGCCAATCAGAGAGATCTAAGGGTAAACTATGGTAGTCCAAAGAGCGTCGACAGGATGAAGGGTGATGTGTATCTGTTGCAAGATCAGAGCATTCATGGTGTGGCTGAAGTAGCTCAACTAGACACAATGGATCGAATAAATGTGGTAGCTAAAAGAATATCTGAAGAGGACTTCTTCCAGAATGTTTCACACCAACACCATCAACAGGAACATGTAGGATCCCCAGCATTAACTCAACAAAGGATCTAGGGGAAAATCTTATCCCAAATCGGGATATTTTTGTAAGCCCTAAGGGGCCGTTGTAATCTGTATATAAGGCATTTTTGCCTTTTTTGTAAGGAGTTCCGATTGCACACTCTGAAGAGTTAGTGATTTTCAATCAATCCTTTCTTAGTCAATGTATGTTTTCTGTAACTCAGCTGGAATCTTGAATACAACACAGGGTCTACCTTGGAAGTTTGTCTTCATGTTTGTATGATTCTCATTTCTATATCTTTCTTTTTGAGCTTGAAAGTTTCTAACTGTGTTTTACATAATATTGTATTCATATCTTAGAGTTGTGAAAAACAATCTTTCCTTCCTAAGATGCGTATGTAGACCAAACCTGTTAGAAAGACAAACATTAAATCTAAAAGATGTTTTGAGAATAGCAATTAGGCTTTCAAGTGTATGTTCTTTTTATGTTTATTTCATGATTTCTCATCATTCAGTGTATCATCCTAGTGTAATCTTTTAATTTATGCATCTTCTTCCTCTTTTCTCTCAAAGAATCAATAGTTTAGGTGATACCCAAAGGAAGTCGGCCTTCTCCAAAGGTTCATTTTAGTTATAGGTGACCCACAGCCTTGAGATGATCCCATGTTGCTCTAGAATGCTCAGTTTCTTGTAAACTCTGCACAGGGTGCAATTCTAGGTGACAACAAGACTCATTTGGTTGTTTTGGTGAATGAAAAACTCCATTCTTCATGATCAGCCTATACAGACTAGTAGGGTATGAGTTTTACTTTAATTTAAAGATGGAGCCTTTCCTCCTAATATGGTGACCTGTGATTTGGAGGAAAGGCCTGTAATATGTTGTTTTCAAGTTTCATGTTTCTTTTAATAGTGTTAAGGTGTCTATAGGGATGGTGATGTTATCTTAGGCTAAGAATGTGAGTTTTTGGCATGAAAAGGAGGAACCAAAGTGGTGTTTTTGAGATCTAATGAGGCTAAAGGCCTAGTGAAGGTTTATTTTGTTTCTACAGACCCTGAAAAACTTGTTTGATGCTTTGGTGAGGCTTGGAAGGC
>VDFB02047397.1:130642429-130655222 GCA_007258455.2 Sequoia sempervirens
GAGTAAGAGGGAGATAAAAAGAGAAATAGAGATAGAGATATAGAGTAGGAGAGATGAAGTGAATGAGAGAGAAAGGGGGGAGAGGGAGAGATAGCTCAATAGATAGAGGGCGGAAGAGGTGGGAGTGACAGATAGTGGGAGATATAGAGAGCGACAGGGAGAGATATATCAATCACCTTCCCTATATCTCTATCCATTCATCCTTATCTATTTATCTCTCTACCCCTCTCTATCTCTTTGTCTCCCTTTCTATTTGTATGTTTTTCATTATCTCCCTCTCTCTCTATATTTTTTTCACTATATTTATCTTTGTCTCCTTAAGTGTGCAATGGGTACATTGAAGAGGTCTTAAAGGAGAACTATCATATCTTTAATCAAATGGCATGCTACCTTGAGCATAACTCCCCAAGGACACATGCCATCCTTGGATTGTTGACATGAAACAACCAATCAAAATTTAGTTTCTCTCTCTCATATTAATATATATCACTATTATATTAAATATATATTATATTAATTATATTTTGTATTATATAAAAATATACTTATTATTAATTATTAATTATAATAGTTTTATACGTATTAATTAAAAATATATCTCCTTATATCTCTATCTTGCCATCTCTCTCTCTCTATATATATATATCCCTATCTCTATATATTTATTTCTCCCTCTCTCTCTATATCTCTATCTATTTTTATCCTTTTTCCTCTCTCATTCTATATTCATGTCTACCTCTATCTATAGGGAGAGATACAAAGGTGAAGCATTGGACCTTCCCAAAGATCCACCAATCTCAACACTACTCCCAACTATTTTGAGCATTTAAGTACATATTGTATGCTAGATTAGAAGGCATGTGTCAAAGCTCATATTTATTGATGCAAAATAGGTCCAAAGTCACAAATTTGACGTAGAGTTAGTTAAAGTTTTGTTCAAAATTTCAAGTGCCACATAAAGCAAAGATATTCCAGTTTTTTATATCATGTCATCAAATTTGGCACTTCATCAAGATTTGTATCTTCATCAACATTAACAAAAGCAAAGGTATGTACTTGAATCCCTTTGCATTTAAATTTTTCTATATGTATAAATATTTTAATATTTTCCCTCAACCATAATATATATATTAGTGTGTATTTATTTCTATTGCAATAAAGAATTAACCTAAGCAACACATTAAGAATTCTAAGGATTTTGTGCTTGGAAAAATGCATAACAATTTTTTGTTGATGTCGTATTGTATAGTTTAGAAAAAAGCCTCAAAAATATGAATAGGATTTTTAAGGCACATATTATGGTAGCTTACAATGCAAAAGAAGGAAGGAAATCTATTATCAATTTTAATCTACAATTTAATACCATATGAAAACCGTGATGTAGTATTATCTAAAATTAATTTTTGACATATTAATTTTATAAAATACACTTACCATTCAGTAAACTTCTCCCAAGAAAGAAACCCTCAGTGAACATTAATTGAACCCTAATTTTAGATTCATAACTCTAATTTTAGATTCATAACCTAATCATCATAACCCTAAGTGAACACTAATCCTAATCAAACCCTAAACCTAGCTTTAAAGTTATCATATAATCTAATTATCTCCTATTATCTAAATTTGGGTTGAATTATTTTTCCTTTATTTTTAATTGCATATATATTTCGTTTATTAGATCTTTGTATGAAATATATGAAAATATAATTTCCATTTCTATATCTTATTCTATGCCCATTTTTTCATGAGATTTAACATTCATTTTCCTCGAATATTAGATCAACTTTCACACATATAAATATGAAACCTCAAAATTTTAGTAAAAATTGAATTCTACCCAAAACATAGACACACAATTGAACAAATTCTCAAAAGAAAGAATGACAAATATCATTAACATTTCATTCAAAATTCAATTAATCCACATAAGGAGAGAAAATATATTAGAATTATAATGCTTATTCATACATGTCATATCTACATACACCTAAGATAATTTGCATATATTCATTCAAACTCAAAACAAAGCTATCTATTATATTCCTCATCTAATTTGGGGTTTTAAAAGGTTTAAGTTATGAATGTTATAATATAAAATAAATTTGTTTCAAATGTTTATTTGTTAGTTTGATGAGAATAATGTTGCATAGTAATGATTAATTTTTCTTGATTGGTTAAGGATATTGTGAAATTATTCTATGTTAATTTAATGTTATGAATGCTATATAATATAAAGAAAAATATTTCTAATATATTTTTAATGCATCTTTATATTTTATAAACAAATATCTAAAATAAAAATGTGATTGTAAAAAAAATACAACTTAATGGAGTGAACATACATTTAAAGTTAAAAGTGAAATTATAAAACTAATTGTAAATTTATTTTGTTTTTCTTCTATAAATATAATTTTTTTATTTGTCGTCCGCCTAGTAATGCCCACTTCTCCTTTTAATGAATGTTGTATTTTGCAAGGGTTGATTTAGTGTTGTCATTGATCTATTTCCTATAGATATCAACGGTTCCTGCCATCCCGTGATCGGGAATTGAAGGATCGCGAAATCACGGGTGGGCACCACGTGTCCTATCCAGGGGATCAAATTTGCGTTATCACTGACCAACTACCATTTGATCTGAGCCATTCCCCGCCATCCCATGATGGTGCTTGGGTTGATTGCAAAATCATGGGCAGGCACCACGTGTCTCATCCGATGAAGCCTAAAGAGTAAAGGAAACACTAGCTGGCTTTAAATGTATTAAGGGGCGGATTACTAAAGTGTTGTCAAGACGCACATGTTCTAAATTGACAGATATGTTATAATCTTGCTGGAAAAGCTACTTGAAGGTTAACGACATGGCTGGCGACTGTGTTAAAGGAACAAGATCATTGATGCTCAAGATCAACGGTTGCCCGCCATCGCATGATCAGAAGTTTTAGGATTGTGATATCACGGGCAACCGCCACGTGGACTTCCTTCATAGTGTATGGTAAGGTGGGCCCCTTATCATTGTGATGGCAATTGTGTCAGCTTGTTTTGAAGGTGGCCGCCAATGATTTTATTTTGTAGAGGGTTGAATTAGTGCTGCCATTGATCTATTTCCTGCAAATCAATGATGCCCGCCATCCCGCAATCAAAAATTATAGGATCGCGATATCACATGTGCTTGCCATGTGTCTCATCCAATGAGGTCTAAAGAGTGAAGGAAGCATTATCTGGTTCTAAATGTGTTAAGGGGTGGATTACTAAAGTGCTTGTGAGATGCACATGCTTTATTTCAACGTGGATGTTATAATTTTGAGGGAAAAGCTGCTTGATAGTTAACAGAAAGGATGGTGACCATTTTTGAAGGAGCTGGATCTCTGATGAGAAGGATCAATGGTTGCCTGCCATCCCGCGATGGTAAATCAAGGGATTGCGGTATCACGGGCAACCACCACGTGGTTTTCATTTGCAACGTATGGCATGGTGGGCCCCTTATTGTCGTATTGGCAATTATGTCAGCCTGTTTTGAAGGTGGTCGTCGATGATTTGATCAAACTAGAGGATCAACGGTTCAAATTTAAATTTGTATCAAATTTGGTTTGAAGAGTATCAAGATAAATGCAGGGAGAGAAGGGAACTAAGGCCTGATAGGTCAGACCAGGAGAATGATGAAGAAGTAAAAGCTAAATTGATGGAAGAGTTCAAGAAAATCACTCCTAAAGAAGGAAGACAACTGGTGAGTCAGGCTGGTGTATTGATTTTTCCTGAGTGGGATGTTGTAGATGCAGTAGCTTTTAATGCTATTATGAAGTCCAAGAATCCTTTTCAAGATTCTAAGGAAGAGGTTAAGGCAGCATTGCAAAACTCTACCTTCAGTGAAGAATATGAGACCTTGGAAATTTGGGCATTGGCTCCACAAGGGAGAAAACCAGATATTGCTGATATTAATCCAAATTTCAAAGGAGGATTAATAATAAAGAGAGATTCAGAGACTTCAACCACCGAGGCCACTAATTTAACTGTAAATGTGGCCAAATTGGCCCAAAGGACTGCTGAAAAGGAGGAGGCTGAAACGAAGAGCCTAATGGAGAAGTATAACATTTTGATTGAAGAATATAGTAAAATCCAATAGAGGAATGTTGAATTGCAAATTGAAGTGGGAAGGTTTAGATATAGAAAGATTGGGGAAACATCAAATGCTCTAGGAACTAGTACATTACCTCCCACAGTAGGGTCAATGCCTTCTGCTTCTCCAAATTTTTCCACACCAAGGTCTCCCATTCAAAATCTTGCTCTCACCCCTCCTCTAGAACAAATTGATGAAGAAACTGAGTGCTCTATTGATCCAATGAAGAGGCAGCTCATACAGAAAATTGATGAATTACAGACATCATTAAGGATAAAAGAGGAGGGATTTCTTTCAAAGGAAAAGGAGATTTTTACTACTATTTTGGAGCACTTAAATGAAGGGGTAGATAGTAAATTGCAATCTGTACATTCTTTATATTCTTTGTTGTTGGAAGCAATAAAGAATATTGATAGGGATCAAGAGGTAGTGGTACAAATAATTAAAAATTGGATCCCTAGGGCCAATGATCTAGATATCATGAATAAATCCTCAAGGTTTGATACAAATAATAGGCCCCAATCATTGAAGCCTACACATGTGTTAGTAAAATCATTACAAGGTTTTCAAACCCTACTAGATGATTTGAGTAGGAAGATTAAAGAGTTGGTAAAGAATTTCAATGATTAGGGTAACACATTGTTACCTAATATAATTGATGAGCAGGGGAAAATCATAACACTCCAACAATGGCAGGATCAAGCAAATAAGGTCATCAATAATAAAATTAAATTAATTTGTAATGACTCAAATTATGATTTGTTGGTGAGTTATATGGATAAGATTATTGGTACCAACTCATGTTTTTGGAGTCTTTTGAAAGAGATACAAATCAGGTAGCGGTAAAGTATATGCCTTATAGTACAAAGGTAAATGAGGTGATTAATTTTAACTGGCCTACTGATGAAGAATACCAGAAGTGGGTAGCTAAGTATTTGAATGATGATGAGTAAAAGAGAGTGGACTATGGATAGGTGGAAAATCTTATGTTGTGGTTACAACAGTCCCATTTTTGTAGTGATAACTTTCTCGGTATGGGTTTCTTATGGTTTTTGAATCGCATCAACTTTTTGCAGTCGACATGATGAACATGAATATGCTCCAGGATGATTGCAGTTGTAACGATTTTTGGAATATCATTAGGTGCTCTAATCAGTTGGTGACATGTGTACTTTCTGGCTTGAAGCTTGTTTGCTCCTTCATTTTTCTATAAGAAGGATTTCAAGGCTAGAAGTATGGGTTAGCAAGTTAGATAATTTTGATCGAGTCTAGGCGAAGTTGCAAAGTTGATTGTAAAGATCAATAGTTTTAGAGAGAAATGCAATTTAGGTTTTGTGTCACTCTGTGATAGGTTTTAAGTTCATGAGGATTTAATATTGCATAACAGTATTAACATTTGAATCAAAATTATAATTTCAAGCTCATCTCTCTCCATTATATGTGCATATCTGAACTTTGCATAAAATAACTAAGGGTTGTTTCATTCAGCTCACAGTTGTAGTGTGTATGATTCTATTTTAGCTTTAATTCAAGGAATTAATTAAAATACTTGAATGGGATTATAAGCAAATATGTTCTGCATATCCGATGGTTTTAGAGAACTACAATTTAGGTTTTGAGTCATTATGTAACAGGTTTTGAGTTCATAGAGATTTAATGTTGTATAACAGTACTAGCATTTGAGTTGAAATGAAAATTCAAGCTCATGTCTCTCCATTGTACATGCATATCTGAACTTTGAATGAAATAACTAAAGGTTGTTTTATCCATCTCACTGTTGTGGTGTGTATGATTCTATTTTAGCTTTAATTCAAGGAATTATTCAAAATGTTTGAATGGGATTATAGGCAAATATGTGTTGTATAAGGATTTGATAAGTAGTCCTGGGTTAGAATGCATACTGATGAAATTGTAATGCAATATTGTCAGGGATCTTATATGTGATGTATTAAATATGTTATAAACCTCTAGATGCTTCTTAATTTGACTCCTACAATGGATATATGGCATTGATCTAAGTTGTAATTATTAGTGTAGTTCAGTATTTGTTTGTCTTTGCATAGAGCTTGCTACAAATTGCAAATCATTGACTATATTATACAATGGATTGTGTTTAGTTATCTCACACTCTAGATAGTTGATATTGTCTATGAACAACCAATTCTAGTTGATATTATCTTATCATGTTGAGCTATTAAGTGAGATCATCTGTTATTGTTAATGTTGTTTATAATAATGGTGCAGAGGTTGTAAACACGTTAAGGGATCACCCTCCCGGGTCTTGCAGAGCCCAAAGTGTAGGAGGCTTTTAAAGTCCTCGTTAGTTGGTCTGGGTCCTTTGAGCTACCTTCGATTGGAATTGGAAATTCCATAGGTAGATTAGAAGACAAACCTGGTTACATTGTAAAAAGAACCAACATACACATCAACCATTGAACAACCACCTCTACAACTGACTTTTTAATCTTTTATGATCACATGAAACATAAAACACACTAATTTCAAGGTTGTTAACATCACTATTGAAATGTTTTAATTTTTTGACCTTTCAAACATTAAAAAGTACATCATTAAATTAATTATGTAGTGGCATAAAAATTTAAAACATCATGAATTAATTATGTAACCACATAAGTCAAATATAATTCTATCAATAAATTAATATCAAATAGATAATATAATCGCATAACTTATACATTTAAATGTCATTGATCTTCTCCTTCATCCAACTCTTTGTCTATATCATCTGATCTAGATTCGACATTGTAAGGATTGGTCATATCATCATCATCGTCATCGATATCAGTTTCGATAATGTCATCATCCACATGGATATCATCTTCATGAATATTAACTCCTACATCATCATGATCTAGTTCCTCCTCTTCGACATCTTCATTAGGGACATCATCAACTAACCATTGATCATGATCATCATCTACATCATCTTCTAGTTCTTCGGTATCTTCTTCTTCCACCACATTATACTTTACCGACCTTCCTCGTGGATCATTCTAACAACAAATGACCAACCCGATTTACCTAGAACCTCTAAGTAAAATACCTGTTTGTATTGGCTTGGAAGAACATAGGGCTCATTTCTAGCTCGCTCGATCAACCTTGTATTAACCATGGTAAATCCATTATCATGTTCAATAACAGTTATCTTAGGATCATTTTCATTCAATCGTAGCCTGTACCATAGGAAGACGAACAAAATTAATCTAAAGGACTTAAAGTCACACTCAAGTATATCATCCAAAATCCCATAGTATCAATTTTTTGATACTTCTGGATGTATGTCGCTTCTAGATGAAACATTAGTCACCTGAAAGACTGCAGTTATACCAAAATCCAAAGTTTTCTTCATGTCATCCAATATTTTGATTCAAAATTTATGACCATTACACCACATAGCCTTGTGGTGTTTCACCTACAATATGTCAAACATGTAAAAATTATTGCAATATCATCAATTGATAAACATATTTATTCTTGGCTGAATGTATGCAAAGAAAACAATCTCAAGATATATATACATCAATATACTTGAAAATAATTAAATAATATGGGTGATTAATGTATTTATACATACCTATTTATCTCTTAAACCATATGCTAAATCAATTTCCCTTTGTGTAACATTGGAATCTCCATTACGATGAACTTCTTTAACCAATAAAGCCACACCTTCCCATGTTAATGTGCGACCAGATTGTTGACATCGTTCAATCCATACCGTCATCCAATCAAGATTGTTTGTGATGTACAAATGTAGTGCATCCCACTCTCGACCAACTATACCAAAAAAATTTGAAATTCATAAACTACATATAATTAGTTAAATACCACAACATACAACCTTAATTTATAATTGATGTATATTGAAGATTAAAAATTAAATAAGTACAATATACATAAAAACCATATGTAAAATGCATTCCAATTAATCTCCATGACCATCTATAATTACCTCACTTTCCTCAATCTACCTTTCCCCAACAAAATTCCCCTTCAATTTGTTACTGGAGTTGGGATCCCAAATGCATCTACATGGATCTTTGTCGAAAACTTAGGAAGAGTTATTCACTAATGTACACCATGGTCTAGTATACCATATATCCCTCTACCATGAACACTTCCTGTGATGTGTTTCTAACTGGGGTCTTCAAAAAATTTCGTAAGCAAGTTCTCTCAACCATCCACACATTGACTCAGGTGTAAAGGTGTCCACAATAATCTGTAACTCGAACCTGCATGAGGTGAGGTTCTTTTGTGCAATTGGAAAAAGTTTGCTGAAGGTAGACACTTTTTGCATTTCACAGCCATCTCGACAAGGAATCTTTTCTCTTCCAATAATTTATATCTTCTTTATAGATTTCTAGATGACAGCCATTATCTACAAGTGATTCAAGGTACAAATATATTAACGAGATTTAACAAAAATATACAATATATTACATAACAAGTAAAACAAATGGAAAATATAAAATCTATACAACTAATTGAACAAATATTGCTACTTACCTCATCTATTTTCCAAGATCATATAACTTTCTTGACATTTTTGTCAAAGTTGTTTGGGAGAGATAGAGGTAGAACGCACTGTAACAATTATAAAATGATCTTTTTATTATTTTTCCAAAAGTAGCAAACATAATACACTAAAAAGTACATGCATTATACAAGTGTATATAATATACCAGAATAATTACCTTAATGAAGGTATGCTAATCATGCATTTTCATCCCTAACCCAAATTCACCTTTCTTTGTTATTATATTGTTTATGTTCACAACAAATCATGTGGGAAATCAAATTTTTTGTATGACTTATTTTATAGCATTGCTTTGTTGCTTTGTTAATAACCAAGGAAGGGAACTTATATTAATTTGGTCTCTATCACTATTTAATTGAATGAAATTTTTCATTGCATGATTGGCTTCCTGAATCTCACTACAAATTTTGACAATTTTTTCTTTGTCATGCCTTCCATCCAATATTTTCCATAACATTTATGTTATATTCTTTCTAATATGCATTTTATCAAACAAATGCACAATTTCTAGCTGCTCATAGTAGGGAAACCTACTAAATTTTTAGGGATAACTTTTTAGTCCCTGTGGAAGCCATCCATTAATGCCTTGACGGCCTTTTATGAAGCATATAAGTTAAACAAATTAACAATGACAATCATTGTCAATTACAACATGGGTAAACATAACACAATATAAAAATATAGATTCAAAACATATCATATATGATAGATAAACAATTTGATCTGATGTATAACCTTGACAATTAATTCTATTATATTCCAACTTCCATAGGCGAGGTGACATTCTTCGTGGTTTTGATGTAGCCTCCTCTTTCCCATTGAAAAGATGTTTTCAGCGCTTCCGGATAATTTTTATGATTTCTATGGAGGATGTGCCTATACTCATAAAAAACCTGCTTTCCTAAACTTGTTGAACAATGAGATTTCATCTTTGGACCACAAATTGGACATGCAAATTTTCCCTTTGTTTGAAGACCTGCAAGATGATATATATAATTGGATTAAATATGTCAATTTTTATAAATTATATAATGAATAGATTAGTTTAAAAACATGCATGATATCTATACTTCATCAAATGCCATTTGTTAAAAGTGTAGTTGAACATTATGTTTGAGTACCACAAAAATGTGTTAGCCCCTGGGCATCATGAATTGGGTTCCATACAAGCATTGCATGGAATTAAAATTTGAGCCTTTGTCCCATTGGTCTCAGAGGACGCCTACGCTATGAAGACGCCCTCATTCATAACCCTACAAGTAACTCGGGCCGTGATAAGAGGGGCTTGATATATACATTCATATCTTTAACTTGGTACTACTTAGTTGAAGCCCAACACAAAGAGATTGCTGAATTTATTAAGCAAACCATTTTACTACAATATATATAAATTAATGTACATGACTATTGAATGAAAAAAATATGTCATTATTCAACAAATAAGACAAATGAGATGCTACTACGTTAAAGAAAATTGATGTAAACAAATACCTGGAACAATCATTGACAACATTATGTGCTCCCTCTTTATTGACATCCATGGAGGAATGTTATTGATGATAACAAAAACAGGCCACACTAAGTAAGTAGATCTCAGCTCTCCAAATGGATTAACACCATCCACTTCCAATGAAAGTCTGAGATTACGAGGTTCTTCTTTAAAGTGTGGCCATTTTTCCTCCATGTCCCTAAATGCATAACCATCTACAGGAATTTGAAGAATGTCATCTCCACTTCTATTCCATGCATAGTAATCCATCAATTGTTCTAAGCTTTCAGACCTAAATAATCATTGCATACGTGGAATAATGGGAATATAACAAAGAACCTTGCGAGGCACCTTTTTTGTTAGTTGATCTATTCGATATCTACTGATATGACATTTCGAGAATTCTGTTGCAAATTCCTATTGTTTATGATATATAATATGATCATTGGGACATGCATCTATTACTTGATACTCCATTCTGATATATTTCATAATGGCACATAAATCTCAGTATGAGTGAGGTAAAATATTTGATGGTGGTAACAAAAATTCACCAATCAATCTACAATAAAAAATAATTTGTTCATATAAAGAATATTAATGGTACATATTTCATCCTTTATTTACTAGTGATGAACTAACAACAAATAAAATAGATAAAAAAATATGACATATATGGCATACCTTAACATCCGTGAGATTGCTATGTTTGATAAACCATTCATAACCTTCAAGTTCAACAACAACAATACAGCAGAGAGAAGAGTTGTTTTGAAGCCTTCATAAAGGGGCTCGTATGCCTTCTCAAGTATAGGTAAATCATGAACATCATCAAAGTCATCTTGATCATCATGATCAGCTCTACTACTAAATGTGTCATGGATCAATGTATTCGTACCATCATCTTCAACTGTGTTTTCTGGTGTGTGATCATCTTTGATATTCACAGCTCCATGTTCATCTTCTTGCAAAACCCCATTCTCTGGGCCATGATAATCCATATCATCTTCCCTAGGGTGCCCCACCTTTATAATAATAATAGACACAAATAAACCATGATCATGATTAAGTGATTATATATATATATAATGTTAAAACGATATAAACATTTATAAATTTAATCAATCTAAACACATATAATGAACAACTTACCAATGGATGATAATCATGCCCCCCTTCAACGTGACGATGTTGCCTACAATGTTTCTCAGCTGTTGTGATTAAAATTTGTCTCATCTTTAAGCCCTTGCAATTATTGCAAGGACAATAACATTTCACATCACCCTTTATTTTCAATCTAGCCCACAATCTATCAAGTGTCTCTTCATTTTGTTCTAGACTAATATTATTTAACATGATTTTTCTTTACTAAGCTTGACAATTTAGATCTTCAAAAAATATCAAACTCACACTCCAATAATTTTTATTCATAGACAAGTAACATAATCTAATAATTCTGATATTTTACACCAAAAAAATTTGGCATGCAACCACCCCTGCAAAGAGAATATAGTCTGAAGTTAATGGCCCCAAAAAACACTTTAAAATGCTAATTTTAAAACTTATTAAATTCTAATTTTACTATGATTTCCAACCGTTAAGACTCCTAAAATCAAAATATTGAACTTGATCACAAACTTCCTACAACAATGGAGGTAGTGAGCTAGTAAGAGCAAGTGACCCATTCCTAAGGAGAAACAAGTCGGAATCATCATTGCTAATGTCAATATAGATTTATCCTTTTAGTTAAAGATGCAATGTGTCACTTCTTATGACAAGCTTATCCCTAGGGCCCTCAACATTGAGAGAGCCCTAATAAAAAACAACAGAAGCATTGGTAAGATCATAATTAGGGTACAAACCCTAGGCCTCTGTAGAAACATAAACAATAACTATAGCGGATTAGTGAGGCTGCAATACCAGAAAGATTGAGACATTGTAGGTAATAACAAAATATTGCAATCTAAAGATTGTAGCCAATAACAAGCACACTATGTAGCTTAGTGACATTTGTAAATGCAATCTACGGTTAAGAAGAATGATAGTCACTTGAGATGTGACAGTCAAAAAGAGGTTGAGCAGTGACAAGATAATAAAGCTCAAACCTTGCATAGTAAAGTGGAGATTTTAACAGTGAGTTTCCTAACCCCCTTGCTGACCTTAAGGGTTTTTCAAATGCTTTTGGTAGTGTTAGACAAGGAAACAATCGTAACAGATTGTCCAAAATGAAGTAATGTAGGTGGTAATCATAGGGTTCATTATTTCTTCTTAGCCATTAATGGTACGAGTAGTGGATTGCATGTTTGAGCAGTATTTTGAGACTCATTAAAGATGGGAGAATAGTGAATAATACCTTGTAGACTGTGAAGTAGTCTCAATAAGGTTGAAGGATCTTAAGAACTACAATACTATGAAACAATGAGTCCCCTGTAGTAAGTAGGTAGTCTATAGGGCATAGTTTGATTTTTATAGAAGGATGCTCGTGAAATGAATCTTCAAGTGATAGTGAGTGAGCTATTTGAGATTACAGCTGAGGGTGCAATACCGAGTCTTAAAGGAAGTTAGCAAAGCAGTAAATGTGCAAGAAAATCAAATCGTACACAACAAATAATTCTCAATGTTATCTTGCATAATG
>VDFB02047397.1:130655322-130686445 GCA_007258455.2 Sequoia sempervirens
AACACAAGGAGACCAAGGGTGCACACCTTGCAACATGACATACTAGTGAATTCCTTGAAAAGTATTCCTTATTTCACTAGTGAGATAGCCACTACTCCAATAGAACACATTCAATCCACATGACCATATATATGGTTTGTACATAGTATCACAAAAGATAATGTGATTGTTAGACTCCTACCCACATCCTTGAAAGAAAAATAATTACAATGGTACATATTTTTGTAGCCTAACTCAATTCACAGTTGGGATGAGTTAGGTGAAAATTTATGTGAACAATTTGAGGACAAGAGTTATCACTTATCCATGGTGGAACAAATGACAATAATTAAGAGGGAACACCATGAATTCATGGGAGATTTTAACTCTAGATTTCAAAATACATGGGATAGAATCCCTACCCTAGTGAATCCTTTTCCCAATCATGCTTTTTTATACTATTTAAGGGCTCTTAATAGTGATGTGGTTATTATGATAGATTTTATGGGTGGAATGACTCTTCCAAATACATGACATTAACAACAAGGAAAATAATTGTCTAGTACAAGTTGGGAAAATAGCTGTAAGTCCACCAATGTCTATTCCCAAAGTTTCTACCTCAATAGCCAATATTGGCTCCTATTCAAATTAAATCTACAAAAATCAACCATATATTTATGTTACACCTTCAAATTAATTACGTGAGTTAAATCCTTATTGTAAAATTTTGGTAATGAGCTTGTGATAATAAACAAGAAAAAATCTTAAAATAGTAGACCTTTCTAGTGTCAAAATCAAAATTATCACCAAAATAGGTAGTCATATCAAACGAAAAATAAATGGAATCATTACATACCCTTGAGTAGTGTAAATACAACCAGTACTAATACTTCAAAGGCTTTTTTTCTAGTTTAAAACAACTTAGACCAAGAAGATGACTGGTGTTACTCATGTGCAATTAGCCACATAATCAAAATTACTATCAAAATGTAGAGTTTTTGCGAACTTTAATGGTTCAAAATGAACGCTCAGATTCATGACAATATTTTGATGAAAACCAAGTAGCTATTGGTACAAGCAAGATAACATGCTAGGAGACTCTAAATTAGTCAACTAGCATGAGACTGGCTCTTTTGGCCTAAACTAATTAATTGTTGATATAGTGACCCATAACACAAGGTCGAAGAAAAGAACAATAGAAAATGGAATATATTCTATAGTTGGACAGACATCAACATCCTAACCACACCAAGATACAATAGTTTATAGTACAACATGTAGGAAAACCATGCTACAACCAAATTAGACTATTGGTAAGGGAAAAAAACACAATAATAATCAAAATTCATTCAATCAACAAAGTTGGACCTTGTTATTCCAAGAGTTTCATTTAAGGTTATTCAACCTCCTTTCAATATAGTTGATAAAATGAAGAAGGATAACCTAAATGTCACATGTGGGATGCTTTTTCTAGTCAATCTCAAATGGATTTTCTACAATAAGACTTGAAAGGGCTCAAGTGGTTAAATGATATGTCAACAAAAGAAGGAGCTACTCCTCCAACTAGCCTAGTGTAAACCAAGGAAGATGTGAATTAAAGTAAAATAAATAACCCACCCCCTTCTATTTGTCCTTAATTATTGGAGATCATGTAGTGCACAACTATATGATATATTTAGGGGCTAGTAGCTTTGTTATTCCCAAGAAAATAATAGATCTCCTAGACATCAAATATGAGCCTATATCTAAGAAATTTGTACAATTGGATAAACTATTTTCAAGATAGTGGGGGTCATCAAGCACCTAAAATTAACCTTGCATTCATACCTTGGATAAACTATGTTGCAAGAAATTTCATTCATAGACCTCCCTACCTTTTTTTCCATCCATTTTTCCATAGATTTCAATGCTAAGATAGGTGGATACCTATCCTTTGATTGGTCACACATATTATTCAAAATAAGATATGGTACCAAGGTAATCACAAAATCCAATCAAATTTCCAAATATCACATTGAGGCCTACACTCCCAGTATCATAAATATGAATTGAAAATTGAATGATCAAAGGGGAGACTGTAGTCTTCATGATCCTGCTACTCTTTTGGAGGAGGTTCCTAACTGTTTCATAGATGAATGGGGTAATGAATTTCAATTTCACCCAATCATTAAAGTAGAAGAGATTGGTCTTGGAACTTACTAGATTCACAAATAGAATACTCCTATCCCCAATCTTATAAGAACTCAAGGAGATCTAGAGAGACTATGGAAATTATTTTTTGATGGCTAAAGAAACAAAAATGGTGTCAATGCTAATATAATGTTGGTATCTCTTAGAAAGAATAAGTATTTCTGAACTCTTTTAGGATTTAATTCAACTACACCAATAATGTGGCAAAGTATGAATCCCTTATCTAAGGTCTCCAAATTGCATAAAAAGGGAAGATCAAATTGTTGCAGGTCTTTGGAGATAGTGAATTAGTTGTCAAACAAATAAAAAAGTAGAGTATAATAGGGAATAACTTGCTCAAATCCTACAAACAAATATTTTGGGGTTTAATTGAGGGTTTTCAGGGCTTTTGCATCCAAACTATCCCTAGAGATTAGAATAAACATGTTGTGAGACTTGTAGTAGTTCTAGGTTCTCATTTAGAATACCAACACATATTTTGAATAATAAAGAACAATATATCACGCTTTTTGTAAGGCTTGCTATTCAAACCAACCACATAAATTGGTAGTTATTTGAAAATGATCAACAAATTACCAAATTTCTTCAAGAGGAGGCAGAATTTTCTACTAAAAATTAATGTAAGTTGCAATGCCAATATGAAGAGTCGATCAAGTAGCTAAGAAAAAACAAGTACCCAAAAGGTTTCATCACTCTTGAGGGTATCTTTAATTCAAATGACCAGTTGAAGTAGAAGAAAATGAGCCTAACTACAAAGAAGGGTGACTACAAACTAGTCACAATTTTAGAAGGAATATCTTTGAAGCCAAAGAAGGTATACATTCTAAAACTTAAAAATAAAATTTCATTAAATATTTATGATGATGTGATTGCATGGGCATGTGTGCATTTAAAAATTTTTGACCCTAACCTATCCCATCAAACCATTGAGTTGGATCTAGATGTTAATCTTATTAGATAGAAACAAAGACCTGTAAATCCTAAGATTGAGCTTATGATGAGGAAGGAGTTGACTAAATTAATAGAGCTTAGGATCATATTTCCCATCAAACATTCTTCATGGGTGGAAAACTTAGTCATTTTCAAAAAGAAGAATGGGAAAATAAGTCTTTGTGTGGACTTTAGAGACACAAATAGAGTCTCCCTAAAGGATCATTACCCTCTTTTGTCAATGGAGAAAATTATACAAAAGGAACTAGTGGTTCAAAAATATTTTATTTCTTAAATGGCTACTCATGCTACAATTAGATTCTAGTCCAAGAATTTGACCAATATAAGACAACATTCACTACCAAATGGGGTATATTTGCTTATTGCAAGATGCATTTTGGGTTAACCAATTTTGGTGCTACCTTTCAGCGAGCCATAGACATGGTGTTTGAAGTTGTATTAAAAATATTTGTGTTGGTCTACTTGGATGACATCACATAATTTTAAAATATATAGTTGATCACTTTAGCCACCTTAAACAAGTCATCAAGAAGTGTAGAGAGTATGGTATTTCCTAAATCCAAACAAGTGTGTCTTTTCCACTGACTAAGGAATATTACTTGGACACATTGTTTCCAAATATGGTTTGACCATTGATCTAGAGAGAGTGGATTCCATCTTGTCCATTTTGTTCTCTAGCCACAAGGATGGATTACAAAGCTTATTAGGAAGAATGAATTTTGTGAGAAGATTCATTCCTAACCTTGCTTCTTAGGTAAAGCCTCTCACCTTCATGCTAAAAATAAATGTGTTCTACATTTGGGCCAATGAAGGGAAGGATATCTTTGAGGCTATCAAATAAGAAATTTCTCAGGCTTCCACCCTTGTCAATCCAAACTATGATAAGGAATTCATTCTTTAAACCTTTGGAGGAGGAATGCATATCAAATTTCTTGACATAACTAAACAATAAAAACCTTGAACAACCTATTTCATTCTTTAGTGAAGGACTTAAAGATTATGAGCTCAAGTATAGCTATGTTGAGAAACAAGTCCTTGTTATTGTTAGATAATTGAAAAAATAAAACACATTTTATCTAGCAGTAGGATCTAATTAACGGTCTCTCATTCTAGAATTAAAGAACTTCTATTGAGTAGATATATCAATGAAAAGTAGCTAGGTCAGTCCCTAGGGTGATTGAGTATGTTGTTGATATTAAGATCACCAATCTTGTTAGAGGCAAGGGGTTGCATGAGAAATTTGTCTCAACATTTGAAACTCCTATAGAGGTTTCCCTTCTATTATAGGTGTAGCACAGAGAAAATTCTGAGATTAGCAATACAAAGTATAAATAAAACTATACCCTAGCTAATAATGAAGAGCAATGGAGGATCAAAACATGCATAAACAAAAGATCTAATCAAATTCACATGCGATTCCATGATTCACCTCCATTACCCTTCTCCATTTCATTATAGTATAATACTTACCCTCAAATTTTAATTAAGTATGCAAATATGGCACTAAGACAATGATATTAGCAAAATATTGAAGATTTCTAAAGTTGCTTCCAAAATTCATCATATTTCAAGAGGAGTAAAAATGGTAGTGATAAAGCCATTTTATAGAAAATATAATTTTCAAATGACAGGCTGAGATTGAGAGATAATTAGTCGATGATCAAAATTAAAAGATGTGATGTGCAATAGGGTTAGAGTTAAATTAGTGTAAGTGATAAGAATTGAATGGTGGAGATTAAATTAAAAAATAATTTAATCAAAGGTGGAAATTAGTTGAGACACAGAGGGATAAGGATTGTAGGTAGAGGATCATATTTGATTTGGAGAAATTTTTATGTTAGAGAAAATCAAATCTGATCTTATCTAGATAACATAGTGATCAACATAGAAAGATTGTTTGTTATAGAAAATTAGATATTATCTAGACTTGAGTGATTAATAACTAATTAGATAACAAAGAGATTATCTAATTATAGAGGAATATGATATAGATAAATCCTTTTGAATTAAATGATTTCAATTCAACATTGAAGATATTGGATGAAATTAAATAAATAAAGATTTATTTAATTAAAGAGAAAAAGGTTGACAAATATAATTAAATAATTAAAGTGATTATTTAATTATAGTAGAAAGTGTCATAGAAATTAAATAAATAATCGTTTATTTAATTTTAGAAAGAAGATAGATTTAATTAACAACGTAATTAAATAAATAACATTTATTTAATTAATCGAGGAAGAATAAAGGTAAGAATGAGTTAATTAAATAGTTAAATTTATTTAATTAATAGAGGATTGCATGTAGAAGAACAATTTGACACAGAGAAAGTTGTTTGTTAGAGAAAATAAAATCTTATCTAGACTTAAGTGATTAATGACTAATTAAATAATAAAGATATTATTTAATTATAGAAGATTGCAATAAGGAGGAATCATCATTTTGAATTAAATAATGATTTTAATTCAAAATTCAACGATATTGGATTAAATTGAATAAATAAAGATTTATTTAATTAAAGAGAGAAAAGGCCAAGAATAATTAAATAATTAAAATAATTATTTAATTAGAGTGGAAAGTGACATAGGAAATTAAATAAATAAACATTTATTTATTTTTAGAAAGAAAATAAGTTTAATTAGTGACGTAATTAAATAAATAATATATAAATTTAATTAATCGAGGAAGAATAAAGGTAAGAATGAATTAATTAAATAATTAAAGTTATTCAATTAATAGAGGATTGCATGTAGAAGATCATCTTTGACATAGAGAAAGTTGTCTGTTAGAGAAAATCAAATCTGATCTTATCTAGATAACAAAGTGATCAACACAAAAAGTTTGTTTGTTATAGAAAATGAGATATTATCTAGACTTGAGTGATTAATGACTAATTAGATAACTAAGAGATTATCTAATTAGAGAGGAATGTGTTACGGATGAAATCACTTTTGAATTAAATGATGATTTAATTCAACATTGAAGATATTGGATGACCTTGTAATACCCCTCATGTTGCTAGTTGGACTCATTATTTTTCTATGCTTTTGTTTGATACTTTGAGACTGTGATAGTACTATTTATTGGTTGGTTTGGTGGATTGGATAGTTAGACTGTTTGGTGATTATGCTACTTCATTTGAGGACATGGATATTTGATATGACATTATGGTTTTATGATGTTAATTTGATTTCAGTAGTATATTATGATGCAGTGGATTGGTAATCATTCTATGATGTGATCAATTAGTTTAGAAATGTTGTTTCATATTTGATATTGTAATTGATAGAATAGTTTTGGTGAGAGGATAGTGTAGCACAACTCGTTCATGAGTGCCTTGCTACGCTGCAATTCCTTCTCACAATGTGATGTTTTGATTTTATATATATATACATGTACACGATCTTGTTGTATGCAGGAATTGCAGGTATAGAGTCTTGATTCCACCTGTTTCGGTAGGACAGGGCGAGCATAAAATTACCCAATGGGTATGATGTTGAAATAGAGATGACAAGGAAGTCATCGCGTCCCATGTTTGTCAAACCATCTTGTCTAGTGGTATTGTGCGTCTTTGACTTTTGTTATTTTTGCAATTTATTATAGTGATTTGTTTGAGTGTATTTTTGGTATTTATTTGACGTTGTTGTTTTGTATGTTGTGATTTATTTAATTAAATGATGTTAATAAATGTTTATAATAGTGTTGGGATAATTTGTATTAAAATATAAAAAATTTATATTAAAAGTCTTGTGAATTATTTAAAAGTGTAAATTAAATTATTTAAAATTTAGTATTTTGATAATTTAATTAAATTAGCATGTTGAGGATAATTATGAAATAAATTAATTAAATAAATTAAATTGTGTGAAGTGCAAGTAAAGCTTGCAAAATCAGAATTAAAACAGAAAGTATTGTTAAATGGGAAAAAAAACAATAAAAGAAAATAAAAGATAAAAAGGACTAATGAGTGTTGAGTTTGGCTGAAAAGCTAGAATTAAAATTAGAAAATTTCTTTTAATTTGGATTTTTTTGAACTTTTTGAAAAAAGAAGAGATATATTTTTATTTAATAACAAATTTGTGAGTTTTTCATTCATGGGGAAATGGACAGAAGTTACATAAAATGTTGAGTTTTGGAAAATAGGATTTTCCCTTGTTCTTCTTTTGCAGTAAATTATTTTTAGCTTTTCATTGTTCTGTAAGAGAGGTTCTTCGGAAGTAAAATTTAGATTTGAGGATTGGTCAAGAGAATTGGGTGAAGAATTTTTGAAGGCAGGAACGAGAGCTCTTCGAAAGGCTATCTTGATCAAGCAAAGCTTCATCATATTTTTAACAGCGCAAGACTCCAGGTTCCATTTTCTTATTTCTCTAGTTTTGTATTTAAAAAAAGAATTGGAATAAATAAATAGGCTTTCTGTGAAAGAAAATTTATGTTGGAATTTAAAAAAAAAAATGGGTGCAAACAAACAGATGTCCAAATTATTCATCATTCTGTTATGGAAAATATCAATCTTTTTTTTTTTAAATGAATTTGTAATATTTCCCTGTATATTAATATATATATGTATATACCTAATATATGTATACATATATGGGTGATCCCATAATAGTGGTTTACAATTTTTGGCCAAAATGGACACTGAAATTATTATTTTTAACTAAATCTTCACATTCGGGCACCTATAGCGGCTAAACCGTGAGGAATTTGAAGATGGTGCAAACTAGAGTCTCATCAAATTTTGTTTGTAAATTCTAAAAATATTTTTTTCAAAATTTTTGGAATCAAATTCACTTCTTTTTCCATCTCCCACGAAAATTGATTTTTTTAAAACAACATTTTTAAAAGTGACGCCAACGATAATGCATAACTTTTTTCCATGAAGGATAAAATTATAATTCTTTCAAATTTAGATTTGTAACTCTGATATCTAGTGCTTCCACTTGGTTAGATAGTTTTTATTGAATATTTTTTCCTTAATCAAGTTTCAAAGTCAAATGAATTACAATTCGCATTGTCACGATCAGATAGCTGTGAACCTTTTTTGTATATGTCAAATTTTAATTTATTTATTTTTGTTGATCAAGGACTTCAATATATGATGTAATAATATTTTCAATTTTTTGTGATAATCTTCTATTTTTTCCATGTGAAGAAAAAGAAATTCATTTTCGATGAAAAACCTATGTTTAATAAAACTTAAAAACAAATACATAACAAAACCAAAATATATTAAAATTATATTCATTGGATAGCTTGTTCCGAGGAATACCATAATCATTTGAAATAAATTTTAAATGAATTCATTTGATCCCCCAAAAGCTAAATCAAAAGTGATTTTTATCAGCATTTTGATAGGTGTAAAGGAGATGCATTTATAGGTATGGTTTAAAACTAGCGAGGTTCTATCCAAGGGGGTTTGATCTAAGGTGATTTGATCAAACCCTCTTCAATTGGAATCCTTAAAATGGAACTTTTTAAGGCTTAAATCATTATATTTTCTAAAAATATGTGATTTCAGCTAAAATTTGTTCCTCTCAGGAATTGTAAACCACTATTGTGACAACACCCATATATTGTGTTGATAAGTGTAAGGAAATTATTTTTCTTTAGAATAAATTAATATGTTAAAATATATATATATATACTATCGTACAGACGTATATATATATATATATATATATATATATATATATTATTATTATTATTATTATTATGTTTTCATTGTACCCATGATGCGTTTGTATTTGGGTCAAACCCTATGGAGGTCAGCGTTGGTTATTGTGCTAGGAAGTGGGTTGGCTAGGCTGTACCCACCCCCCCAGCCTTTGTTTATGGGGTGCGATAGTCCAAAGGACTGTCATAGCAGTCCTTGGACTGCTGTGCCAGTCCTTGGACTATTGCGTTAGTCTTTGGATTACGCCCAGTAGTACCATTTGGGGTTTCCCCTGTTGAAATTTAAATTCATTATTTTTTATTATTATTATCATTTCGTATGTATTATATATATGTGCGTACGGGTACAGTATGATCCGATTCGTATGTTATGGATTAACTCAGTTTTGATTATTTTGTTTAAAATATAAACTAGAATTAGTATATTTAGACATATAATTTATACTATGTATATATATATATATATGTTTGTTAATAAATGTATATATATATTTGAATTATAAAAATAGGAAACATTGATTTTCTTTTAAGTTGGAAAAATTATTAAATAGTCTATTAGTAGTAATGGAATAAAAAAATTTGTTAGAATAAATAAGCTAAATGTTGTATTTATATATATATATATAGATAGGAAATAAATTGACACAAAGTTATATTGTTTATGTTTTAAAATTTAAATTCATGGTTGTGATGATTAGTGAATTGGGAAATAAATCTCGTTGCTTAATTGGGAATGAAATAAATCAAACTTTGGAAACTAGTAAAATTGATTTGATCATTGTTATTTTATTGTTTTGGGTGTTATCGATGTGGGAACCCAGTTTGGTTTAGAAACCCGTATTTGGTTGTTGTAAACCTTAGTTTCCAGAGGTGTGATTTTATCATTAGATGTTTATCTTGGTATTATGTGCTTGTGATGTTGCATGATTTTAGTATTATTATTTTGGAAGGGTTGTATGAGTCTTGTTGAGACTTTGATTATGTGTGTTAGCGAGATGGGTAATGCCTCGCATGTCATTGATTGATTTTTAATGCTTGTTCCTATGGTACAACCCTTGTCTTCATTTTTTTATGTTTCGGGATCTTCTGGGAGAGTGGCTCTTCACGGGGGTCGGCGCCTCAAAAGGAGGAAGAGCTCAGGATAACCCACGTAAGAGTAGATTAACAAGTGAAAACATAATAACAGAACTTATGGGGATGGGTAGTAAAAACATATAAGATAATTTTGGATACCTCGTCTATGCATTAGGGCTATCACAGACTAATGGTAGGCTGAGAAGGCTCTGGTCGGAAAAGTCATAACCTCCTCCTCATGAGAGGTTGATGGATCCAAATGAGCTACCCTATGGGGCCGGCGCCTGTAGGAGGAAGGGCCCGGATAACCATAGATGGGGTTGGCGCCTCATGTTGGAGGAAGGGCCAGGATAACTAATGCAGGCTATGCGATGACACTCTCCACTAGATGCCCTTATGCCTTGTTTCTTGGTTGCCTCTGGAAGTGTGTTCTGATTGTTGTTTCAAATTCATTTGGAAATTTTTATGATTGGTTCTTTGGTTACTTTGTTAGTGGTTGTTGCCTTGGTTTGTTGTGATGAGATTTATGGCTTTGTGTTTATTACGTTGATTCATGGATGTTGTCATTTATGTCCTTTGTAATCCTTGATGTTGTATTTGGAATTATCGTACTATGTTATTCTTTATTTGAGTTAGTCTTGTGGCATTCACGGTCATTATTACTTCCTTGTCACCTCTGAGCACGAGGGGTGGGTTATTTATAACCCACGTGGTCGGGTGGAATGTGCTATGCACCCGTTGGGTTCCCCATCAACATTTGTTCTTCTTAGCATTCTTCAGTTGGAGCTTGTACCAGTTGTTCATTTTGTAATTTAGACATTATTTGCACTATGTATTTATCCCACATGTATGGGAGATTTCATTGTATTCATTATTGGTCATGTAATGTATAAAATGACGATGTATTGTATCTGAACCTTTGTAAACATTATTGTATGAGATTCATTATGGTTGTATCATATGATGAATTATTCTTTTACTTATGGTTACATGGATGTACTTTTGTAAATGGTTAGTGTAATGTTATGATGGATGTAAATTTAGATAAGTTATCTATCTTTATCTTTATCTTTTTGTTATGAGTTTGTTATGCGATGTGACCTCGCGTGCCCTAGAGGACTTGATGTTATGATGTTAATGTGCAATGTAAATGTGTTTTAATGTTTCATAGTATGTTTATTTTGTATTAAAAAAAAAATGTGCAATGTTTTGTCCTTTTGGGTTGCACGATGGGCGTTACAGACATTAAGTTACAAATAAAGATTTATTTAATATTAGAGAGAAAAATTTAATGAATAATTAAATAATTTTAAAGTGATTATTTAATTATAGTTAAAAGTTTCATAGAAATTAAATAAATAATCATTTATTTAATTTTAGAAAGAGGATAGATTTAATTAGCAATGTAATTAAATAAATACTATTTATTTAATTAATCAAGAATAAAGGTAAGAATGAATTAATTAAATAATTAAACTTATTTAATTTGAAACAATGAAAGGGAAAAGAGGTGAAAGAATCATCAAGAAATTAAGAGTCGCGGTCCTAGGAAAAAATTTAGTGTCTACATTTTCCCCTCTTTGATACAATGTAGTTTATCGCATTATGTCAAAGAAAAAGATATGCCCCAGTAAAAGTAGGATGAGGAAGGATGACGAGAAAGTAATGGTATGCCCCCTTGAGAGGACAGGTAGGTTCAAAGAACACAAATGTGCTCTTGAAATGGATAAGAGGACTAGAAGATGGACAAGAGAATAGGGGAAAATAGATAAGGATGATGAAGATGTAGAAAAGAAGAAATGTTAGAGTGGAAAAGAAGAATATTATTAGAATGACTTCAATATTTTTCCAAAACATAATAGGCCTTGCATTAATCATCATTGGGCATTAAACGATACAAATGGATAACAAACACCATGATATGAGATAGACCAAGGTGTGCAAGGTCATCCATGTGCTAAAAAAAGACAGTCGCAAACAAGGAATTTCCTAACTCATACTAAGGGAAAAAATTTCCCAATCCTTACAAACCACAGATAGAAATCAAATAAAAGATGAGTTATGAGACATCATCGCTCCTCTAAATCCTTCGTGGGACATCCTCAAGGAAACTAGTAACCTAACTTGAAGAAAAAACCAAAAGACAATCGACAAATAGCAATCAAAGAAAAAGAGTCTTGAGACATCCTTGCTTCTCTAAATCCTTCATGAGACATCCTCGAGGAAGCTAGTAACCCGAGGACTCAAAGACAAATCCAAACAAAAAGATAAGATGTAAAACAAGCCACAATGTCAACAACTAGTAAGAATATTTGCCAAAATTTGATTTGTTTTTTGTTTAATTGTCTAGGGTATTGACAAGATGATTGTTTGATAAAGTATAGTTTTAGGAATGATGCATATCATATAATGCGTGAAGACTTGTTTCAATCATGTGTGACCACCTGTATAAGGAAATGATGAAGATTGACTAAATGAAAATGTCTGTTTTCAGGAAGGACACATCCTGTATAAGACATAGGTTGATTGTTTTGGTTATTTGAGTGTTTTAGCAATTTGTTTGGTTTGACTTGATGACCTTATTGACTTGTTTGTCTTATTGATGTGTGACTTGTCTTGATGTTTGACAATTGTTTATGTTTGATGGCAATGTCTGACTTATTTTGACTGACACGATGAATCCTAAAGGACTAACCTAGTGTTTCCTTAGGGGCTCATCAATTGATGGCCTTGCCTACGTTATACACGTAAAGACCTTGCAGTTCGACATGACCATTGACTTTCTTTTACTGACAAAAGACTGAGTCATGATTTCATTTTTTATTTGAAAAACCTAAAGGAATAACCTAATGCCTTGTGGATGCATCGACATATGGCCTTTCCTACGTCTAGTCACAGAGGTAACGTAGTTCGACAATGACAAAGACTGATTGACACAATTGACTCTAACTCTATTTTTGGGTTTTTGAAAGTTATTTGGATGTTTTTTTTGGGTTTTTGACATGTTTTGATTTTTTTGTCTTTTTGAAGTTTTATGATGTTTTTGAATTTTTTAGGACATTTTTTTTATTTTCAAGGATTATTTTCAAGAAATTTTGTGATTTTTTTTGAATTTTTTTGATGGTTTTACATCCTCAAAATAGCCACTATAAGAACCAAATGATGTAAGTCAAGTTTCTTCCCCCAATCGGGTATAAGACCAATTTATTATGAATAAGATGGAATGGGGATGCAAAGTGTGCTCAATTTCAATTGTTCCAAGTTAAGGAAAGGACAACTATTTATTATGGGTGATATGAAAAGGATAAATGGTAAGGTGTGTGGATAGGAAAGATAGGTGATATGATAGGGAAGTTAGATTGGAATGATGGTAGACAAAGTAGCAGAGTCAACTACACATGGTGCCTATTTTCCAGGTTTTCACCATGGTACTCATCCAAAGCACCACTGAAGTGGTTTTCACTATTGGATGAATCATTTCTCTTTACTATTTTCTTGTTTTTTCAAAAAAATAATTGATGTTACCAAGACGCCTGTTTTCCAAGTTTTCATCTAGGTAACTATTTTTTTGATTTTTCCATTTTTTGTATTTTCATGAATAAGGCAAGGCTCTCAGAAGCTATGTGTAGAACTAATAAACACCATATCCATAGATTGCCTTGATGATGCCCTGATCCTGTGTGGATGACCATGTTGGATGAAAGGACCCAATCAAGATGAGGAGTACGAGTGTAAAATATAAAGGGTGATAGATGTGGTATATGAAAGAGGCTATGGTATGATCCCTAATGTACACACTGTGTGGGCCACCAAGCTTCAAACGAAAAAGGCATTTGGGTGACTGATGAGCTAGAGTACGTCAAGGGGTTATTGTCAAAGACACATTGAAAGACATCACCAATGAAGGTGGGATGATATGATGAATATGTGAGCATTGATAAGTGGAATGTAATATATGGTATGAGTGAGAGTGACATGGATAGAGACCTTGGATCAACAAGCTCTTTTCTTGACCTTTTTCCTTGATAGATGCCCCCAGTGATTTTTGATGGAGAGGCATACTTGGAGGTCGACTTTTTCTTGCTTTCACTTTTGAATCTTATTTGTGATTTTTTCGATAGATTTTGATTTTGGCTCGAGGACTTGTCTTAATCTTCTTTTATTTTCATTGTTTCTTTTGATTCTTGATCTCCTTTTAAAGATAGGTCATTCATTTGAGATTTTCCTTTATTCTTTTCTTGAGCTATGACTTGTTGAGCCATGTCTCTGATGCGGATGAATGTGAGTGAGATGGATGAAATAGGAAAAGTGATAGGAATGTCTAGTGGACAAACGAGAGTGGCAATGTCATCAATAGAATCTTTGGGACTATCCTTTTCTATACTGCTAATGTCAAAGGAAGTTTCACATCCTTAACGACTTGGAAAGGTGACTTGGTAGAGGTGATGATAGGAGATACATATCCTAGCCTAGGGTAGGTGGGATGGAAAGATGATGATTGGATATCCTCAGCGGTTTCATGATCAAAGAGTGGATTATCATATATATCTTGGTCGAACATGGGGTTGTCATGGACATGAAAATATTGTGTAGAAGTGGATATGGTGAAGGAAGATGTTGTATCAGGATCCCAAGAGGTGTCGATCCAAGCATGGTCATCTATTTGAGTATCTTTTGAAATTGTCTTGACATGATTATTGGAAATCAAAGTCTTCACAACAGCATTGGCATTGTCATTTGTCTGCAACTTATCCATACAATAGTCTCCACATCCCATATCACGAACTTGGACCTCAAGGTTTGATGGTATGGTAGATGGAGTGGATGCTTTAGTTAATGAAGATGGATCAATGTAATGTGATGAAATGGAAGATGAGGCCTCATTATTGATAGGCACTTATCATTGGGGTATTCTACGTAGGTTAGTGCAACACTGGAAAGGATCAAGATCACCATCTATCATGATCTTAGTGTCATTGTATGGGAATTTAAGGAATTGATGGTAAGTGGAAGGGATGGCCATCATAGCATGTATCCATGGTCTACCTAGTAAAAGATTATATGGAAGGATGAGATCCACAAGTTGGAAGGTGGTATCCATAATCGTAGGACCAATTATGATGGGGAGTGTTACAACTCCTTTAGATGATTGTTCTTCATCATCATATTCCTTAATGACGATGATATTAGTAGTGTCCACACACACCTCTAAGAATCCTAATGCCTTAACCAGTTTCAAGGTGCAAATATTCAACCCTACTCCTCTATCTACCAAGACTCGTCTAACTTTTGTTTTATGGACAAGAAATTTGAGGTGCAATGGGTCATTTTGGTCTATCTTCTTGGTTGACTAATCTTGTTGAGAGAAGGTAGCATGATGTGAGTTTTTTAGGTAGCCTACCATCTATTGGAAATGATTGACATCAAGGTTCGTGGGGATAGTCATGCTTTGCAAAGCTTTGTCTAAAATAGCTTGATGATCAAGTGATATATGTACAATAGTTCCAAGATAGAAATTTGTGTTGGGGTCTTCCCCAACTAGTCAAGTAAGTTGTACTAAGGCTTGGAGGACTGCAGTTATTGTTGTGGCAGAGGGCCTTAGATGGTTACCATAGCTCAGCGAGTGTTGACAGCACATTCAGGGGTTTTCTTTATGGTAATAGTGTTGATATGTTCATCGGTGGCTCGAATGTGATTTATGATGGTGTTGTGGTTATAGTCATATTTGACATTAGCATAGTTGGCCAGATTATTATTAGTCTTATTTCCTAAACTAGAGGCTTTTCCTTTTCCATGGTCATGTAATGGATTAGTAAAGACCTTATGATCATTGTTTGAGGATGGTTGTTTATGCCCATTGACTTCAATAGTTTTGTTTTCCACAAGATCCTGTATAATATTCTTCAACTATCGACATTGTGGTAGATTGTGTCCCTTAGTTCAATGGAAATTGCAAAAAGCATTATCATCCCACCAAGAGGGTTTAAATTGTCCAGGATCATATTTTTTTGGCTTAGGAATTTGTATAAGGTTGTGTTGTATCAATTGTTTAAAGATTGATTCAATTGGTTCCCCTAGGGGAGTGAATTCGCCTTTTGGAATCTTCCTTTGCGGTTGTGGTTGTTGCGTGTTTTGGATAACATTGGCAGTTTGGTCAAATTGTTGGGTGTGTTGTTAGAGGGGTTGTGTCCTTTAAATGTAATGATTGGTCTTTTGTGTAGGGTTTTAGCATCGATAATGCCATCATTGGTTATGTTCTTGTTTTGGGACCAGTATTTGTTCTTGTCATTAGGGGTGCTTTGAACATTTGGATTTCTATTTGACATCTTGATTTCACCTTTGTCAATGAGAGCCTTTTCATTTATGATACCCTTTTCTACTAGTTCCACAAAAAAAGTGCAACAGTGTACTCTTAGGTCACTTCTTAATTTTGAATTAAGGTTTTCTAGGAATACCTTTTGCTTTTTGGGTATTTCAATAGGACATCGACTAGCTAGACTCCATCTCTAGAAGAAGGTGATAAATTTCTATCCTTCATCTTGTGTGGTGTGATATAAGGTTGCTATTGTGATTTCATTTTCAATGTTAAAGGCGAAATGTTCAACAAATTTTTCAGCAAGTTCACCCCATGACCTTATGCCATATGGAAGTTGAGAAAACCCTTCAAGTGCTATTCCAACAAGGCTTCACAGAAAAAGTCTCATGAGATATGTGGGTCCATGTGCAATGTCTATGTACATTATGGAAAATTATCTTATATGTTCAATAGGATTACACCTCCCATTATACTTAGGCAAGTTCGGTATAACATATCCATGTGGGAAGGATGTCATGTGTATAAATCTTTTTCAAAGGGAAATGGACATAAGTCTTTTGTTGAAAAAGTCTTTTTGCTAGACATTGTCATATTGTCCATTTGTTGTTGAAGGGCTTGCATTTGTTTTTGCAAAACATCCACTTGTGTCAATGATGTGTTGGTTGTATTGTTGGGGTCTATGTAAGTCTTTTAAAACCCAACGTTATGTGACAGATTTTGGTTCAATGTATGAATGAATGATGGATTTTGGTTTGGAATGTGAGAGAATAAGTTTTGGTTTGATGTTGGTTGATTGGGAACATGATTTTTTTGCAAAGGATTGGGTTGTCTTCCATATTGCATAAAAGGTATGTTTCCTATTTGTGAGACCCCTATTTGTGGTATGGCACTAGTGGTGTTGATGTTTGATGTGGCATTTGTTGTGTTTATGATAAATTTAGGCCTTTTGCTTCCAGTATTGGTGTCGAAGGGATTTGACGATGATGCCCCTATGGTAAAATTAAGGCTTTGTGTCATGTTAGATGTGCCAAATGGTGATGTATGTACTGTTGTGGCACTTTGGGTAGGTACTCCAAATGGTATGGTTGCAATTACTTGAGGGATAGAGCCACTAGAAGTCGTCATTTTGTTTCCTTGGGTAGATGAATTTTGCAATGTATGAATCTAAAATCCAGGAGGTAATGTGGCACCTTCTACTAAAAATTTTGCTAAATATCATTGGGAATCTTGTGCCAAGTATTGATCTACAAAACTAAGGGAAATTTTGGGTCTTGAGCAATAGTGTCTAAGTTTTCAACTAGAACTTGTCCTTGTTGGTCTCTAGTGACAATTTTTTTCAATAAGGTTTTGTTAGGTCTTGATGTCCCTTGTGGGGGGTTTGAAAATGGATTGATAAAGTCTTGTGGGTCAGCCATATTTTCTCTTTGTTTCCTTTTTTACCTTATTTCAACCATATAAGATATGCTCAAAATGCGGATGATAGAGAACTATGTCTATGAATGATATGATTTTAGTCTATGTTTTTTGGATTTTTTGGAAATAAGGAATGAATGCTAATGCAACTATGCTTTTGGTCTTTTTTGGAAAATAAGTAATGTTAAATGTAATGTGCTAATTAATTTCTATAATGATGGTGTCCTAAAATGACTGTTTAAGTATGCAAAAGTGTAAACACGCTTTTAAAGGTAATCAACTTTGAAAGATTTGAGAAGAGTTTACTAACCATCCAAAGTTTAGCCAATGCTTCAATTTAATTTTTCAAAGGACCTTTTGTGAGACCAAGACCAAGAGACAAAGTGAGTTCCCAAACTGGACTAATACACTAGAAAAAACTCGCCAAAAATGACAGAAAACAAGTGTGACAAGTGACTTGGTCTTGTATACACCTAAAATAGGTCAAGACATTTAATTAATTAAATACTAGTTATTTAATTAATATTTCAACTACTTATAAATAAATTCTCAATTTATTTATATACTTCATATCTTCTAATTCTCCAAATCTAAAATCACATTCCTATAATTTAATTAAATAAATGAATTTCTAAAGTTTTTTTTATTTAATTAATTCTCACTAATCCCAAATTTGGAATTCAAACACATCTCTACAACTTTTCATGCCACCTCACCAAGTTCACATGAAATTAAATAATTCTAATTTTTCAAACAAATCAAACACATGGCTTATTCTTCACACACTTCTTCAACAAAATTTCAAACACATGGTCTTTTTCTCACACACTTTATTCATCCATCCATTTGGCATGTTGTCTTTGGTCAAGGGAACATTCTTCTTGATTCTATCCATCTCCACCATTCATCCCTCTTGTTTTAATTTGGATCGTTGATCGCTACCACATCACAAGATGCTTGGAAAAACCTATAAATACAACCCTTTGCCATAGTATTTTGCATCCCACATTTGAGTAGAGTTATCATGTAGGAATAGCTTTAGAGCATTGGAGCATTTAGTACGTCTATAGTTAGAATCATGTTTCGCTTTATAGTTAGCATTATAGAATCATGTTTATCTTTATAGTTAGCATTGTAGAATCATGCTTTACTTTATAGTTGCATTTTAAATCATGTTTTTCTTTATAGTTGCATTTTAGATTATCATATCACTAATCATTTGAGCATATGCAGAATTATTTTAACTTCTTATCACAACATTTGTATCACATAGTTTAGCAACATTATCCATTCATCATAATCTCCTTATCATAGCATCATAGCTTTCATCACATATTTTGATATAGTAACTTATTTTTCTTGCATTTTTAATAGCGTCTCATCTCTCAAGTTTTCATTTTAACAACCATAGTGCACATACAAAATCTGAGAGCCAAATGGTTTAATAAATCCTTGAGATTAGAGAACAATGGAATTTTTTTATTTAAGATTTGTTTTGCTGCAAATAGAGTAGTTCTTTGATTCAAATCTTTAATGTAATATGTCTCATTGGTGTTTTTGTTGATTTATTAACTCTCCCACATTTCACACACACAAAAATTAGCACCCTCCATGGGGCTTGACCCCATTTTTAATAATTTTCTAGAAAAAAAAAAAATTAACAGGCTAGACGTGACGTTTTAGCGCAACCATGAGTTCTTTTAGCACATATGATCAATCTTTCAGTCCATACAATTTTTTTTTTGGAGCATACGATCAACCTTTCAATGCATATGGGGTCTGTTTCAGTGCATACAACAACTCTTTCAATGCATTTGAGGTTTGTTTCAACACATACGACATTTCTTTCGGTGCATCCATCAAATATTCTAATGCTTTCAATCAATACTTTAGCACATTCATTAGTTCTTTTAGTGCATACATGAGTTTTCTTAGCGCATAGAGTATTTGTTTTAGCACATTGAGATAATTTTTTAGTGCGTTGGATGACTGTTTTAGCGCATTTGGTTAAATTTTAAAAAAATTAAAAATTCGAGAACTAATTGGTGTTTTCTGCTTGCAAGTACTTTTATATGTTGGTCTAAGACAATCTTATCAAACTACTAATGATTTATGCAGGGGTTGGAGTTATTTAATTTTTTCTTTTGATTAAGATAGGCATCTAGCTTAATTAGAAGGTTAAAGAACACCATGTTGAGAGATTAATGAGAGCTTGAAAGGAAAAGTGTTCCTAGGTCCCAATTATTCTTAGAAGGTGATGATGGAAAATAGGCCTAATTAAATAATAATACCTTCATCCTTTCTTTCCATGTTGATATAAATTGGAAATACCACTTTAGCAATGCTCTTTGATTCAAACTAAGTACTTATCTCTAGAGTTTTGATGCATATTTTGGCATAACAACTAAAGTGGAAGAGAGTATTCCACTTGAAATTAAATTTCTTCCCCCAAGGTTTATAACACAGGTCTTTGTATGCTTGAGGAACCTAGACCTTGTTGCTAGCTAGTCCATTCAAGGGGTTACAATGGAAACGAATAAAAATTTAACATAAAGATATAATTCTATTTAAGTTATAATTATTAGATGTAATTCACATATCATTATATACTTAATGTAGATGTATTTCACCATTTTTTATCCATTATATTCATGAGTAGATTGATAATAGTAAAGACTTATTAAAAACAAATTCATAATGCATATGTAAGGTGTAAGTATATATCAATTCAAATAGTAACTTAAATACCTAAATACTAATCTAATATGTATCCTACCATATTTTCAAATAAAATATAAAATATTAAGGGAAATGAGAAAATTAAAAGGATACATTATAATGATGCCAATATCTGACTCTATGAAATAAAATTAATCAATCAAAACCAATCCTTTATTAATAAATCTTTATAATACTAGAAAAATAATGTGGTGTGATTTTCTAAGGAAAAATCAACTATAGAAAAGAAGTTAGTATAACCACCATATTCCATACACAAATCAAAGCCAAAAATCTCTAGAACCTTCAATACTAATTATATATGATGAAGCTATTAATTCAAGTCTATTTTAGTCAAATGAATTGCAAAAATAACCTCATAACACATATAAACCATAGAAAAAACAAAGTAAAACATATTTAATAAAATATTTCCTTGATATTAAACTTTAAAACAATGGTTTTAAAATCTTCGTAATGTTCATTGACTATGTTTATATAGGAATCCCAATTTACAATCATAATTATTTTTCAAACAATATTTTGAAACAATATTTGATGAGAAACAATAATTAAAAAAAAAATTCACTTCCCAATTAAAATGATTAAATCCCTGTGGGAAATTTTAATTCATATCTCTTCCCAATTCTTCACAAATAGGTCATATTTGATTCCAATAGCAAAGTTTCCTTTGAGATAGGTGTTCTAATTGCATCTTATGTCATCAATGATCCATAACAAGACTTCATTTCCATTCATTTTGATGCAAAAACTTCAAGTCTTAGCTCCATAATCAATGGTTCAATAAATCCTTATTATAAACAAACAACTCTCCACTCTTTGAATGATCCTACTACATGATTTCAATGAGTATCTAGAAGTATTCTAGATCAACCTCATGTTGATCTTAGATTAGAATCCATCATTCAAATTAACCAATAGTATTTCTACAATAATTAAAGCAATATTAAATTCTATTATAATAGTGATAAAAAAATAATTTCCTTGTGATTTTTGTGAAAGTCAATTAATAAGATTAACATATACTATAAGAAAAATAATTTCAATATATTGCATTACTTACTTTTTTTATAATTTACATCAAATTATTATAAATTGCTTCTTGATTTTAAGATTTTCATTCTTTATTTGCTCATCTTCCATCTAAAAACCAATTCCAAAACCTCTATCATGATTTTTTTGTTATCAAACCATCACAATCTCAAGATTGTGATTGAATTCAAAGTACAATGGTCATTTTGTTCCAATTCATTTTTGTTTTGTTTTGTTATATATCACATTCTATCCAACAAAAACATCCATTTTTATTTATTTATTTATTTTAATCAAAGCAGTTTACAAAGAATAAGAGGTACCAAGTAGGATAAAATAAACAACCCATAAATACATCAAAGGCATAAAAAAAACTATGAAAAACAATCATTTCATAAAATGTACTCCATAAAAGAACACCCAGTTTATTGATTCATATTTATGAGTTTCTTCATCATATGATAGTCATGTTTCCATTTCACTTTTATGACTACTTTCAAAGCTATAAATTTCCATTTAAAATGTTTCAGATAGTTCAAATTGTAACCAATAATATCACAAGTTCCTATTATATGGATCTTCAAGATAACACACAAACTAATTAGCATACATATATTAAATATTAATATATATAAAATACGTCAAGAGTTATCCTTGTCGAGGTGTCTATTTAATATTAAAATATATTTAAGATAATATTTAAGTTTTATTGTAAATATTTAAAAAATTAAAAAAAGCAGAATCTCACAGCTTTCATAAAAAGAAAACTGTTTTTTAAATTCATTTAGGAAGTTAACAATAATGACTACTTTTTTTTCCATATTTTTTTCAAAAAATAAGAAGATAAGATTTAAAAGTTGATATGGATTTGCATATCATTTTAACGTCAATTTCTAGCTGAAGAGTTTTTCCTTACACATTATTTTTTGATGGATGCCATTGTAATACGCCTCTCGCCCTAATTACTATTGTCATTCCTATTATATAGATCTTCAAGATAACACACAAACTAATTACTATTGTTGTTCCTATTATATAGATCTTCAAGATAACACATAAACTAATTTCTATTGACGTTCCTATTGTATGGATCTTCAAGATCACACACAAAGTAATTACATCGTCATTCCTATTATATGGATCTTCAAGATAACACACAAACTAATTACTATGTCTTTTGTCTATTTTATTGCGACAAACAGCAGACAAAAAGAGAGCTTACAGCCAATTAACTACAGAAATCTAAATCCCTTGCTTCTGCATGAGATGAGCAGCGGCACTGAGCATGGCCTTGTGCGAAGTCCCCCCTTCCATGCAGGCAGCCTTTGCCTTCTCTTTAAATTCGCTCATATTCTTCCTTACTCTAATTCCCTCTTCTCCTTCCATCAATGTCCTCACCGCTCTCTCCACTTCCGCTCTCCCCACAAACCCATCGCTGTCCATCTTGAGATCCATGGCTACCTTGATATGGTTAACAAGCATAAACCTGTTCAACCTCTGTTCTGCAAACAAAGGCCAGCCTATTAGTGGAACCCCATAAAAAATGCTTTCCAGTGTGGAGTTCCAACCGCAGTGAGAAATAAAGCCTCCAGTAGAGGGGTGAGAAAGAATGGAAATTTGAGGAGCCCAATTAAGAACCACAAGTCCTCTGTCTTTGGTTCTATTTGCGTAATGCTTGGGTAAGAGCTGCTCAATGGTGATATGATTATGCTCTGCGCGAGCTGTGCTTAACAGACCCATACTTTCCAAATTTGTAGTGGTTGTAGTGGTAAAATTGCTCTTTTCGGGCACTACCCATAGAAATCGATGCCCGCTTGCCTCCAGTCCATGCGCAATTTCTGTAATCTGCTTGCTTGAGAAAATGGCCTGGCTTCCAAAAGAAACAAACACAACAGAGCAGGGAGGTTGTTGATCTAACCACTTGAGACACTCATGTGTGTCAAGTGATTCCGATATCAGGGGACCAATTGCATAGATTGATGGTGTTTTTGACTGATCTGCAGCCAATTCACTTTCTATACCACAAGTTTGTGTGGTATTTGAGTTGGTCGATGACGAAGCCCTCAAAACTTTGCCTTGTTCAAGGGATTCTACAGCTTCGGCCTCCAACTCTTGAAAAGTATCTATGAGAATCCCAGTTGCTTCCACGAGGCAACTGCAATGGTGGAGGAACCCACGAAACGCTGGATCAGAGCTGTCTTTCATGGCCTCAGGGAGATCCCTTGCAGGAAATACCGGAAGTCCCGGTATCTCTACCCAAAAGTCCTCATCCCCATCTCCATCCTCATCCTGCTGGTCTTTAAACGACATTTGATTCTTCTTCAAAGTGAGTTTCTGAAAACCCAACATAAGACACAGCGCCGACGCTGAGGAGGTGAATAATACATAAGTGGGTACTCTTAGCTTGGCCGCAACGTTCAAAGTGGGGGCACAGAAGAAATCTATGACCAAGGCAGAAATAGGCGAAGAGAAATTCAGCAAGGACTGGAGAATACACCCAACATGCGGTGCTGCCTTCTCCATGAACAAGGAAATTCGAGCTTCTATCTTCATACTCTGGCTATCACCCGCCTCGTCGAAGCCTACATCGGGAAGCTCTGTAAAGCGGATGTCCAGGCCAGAAGAGGCCAAGTTATGGGCGTGTCTCTCTTGCTTGTCTGACCACTTCCACTTTGTAGTTATCACTGTTACAGAGAAACCATGGTTAACACAAAGCCGCTTAGCGAATTCAGTGGCAGGCATGAAATGTCCGATTCCTATGGAAGGGAAGAGAGCAATATGAGGCTTTGCACTACCACTACCGCTTGGCACTTCCATTTTGAAAAGCTTAAACCGTTAGTGAAATGGAGGGATGAAACTGCTATCTAATATAGGCGACCTTGCTTAAAAGTGTTGGCAATGGCGAGGGTTGAAATTCTGTTGTAGATGAAGAATGGTAGTTGAATATGATACCAGGGTTGTGATCAGAAATTTCGATGTTATGTGGCTGAGGGTGATTTTATCTTTTGCTGATCTTTGTGAGTACAAGTTTACAATTGTTAGTTGGGAAGCAACTTTTGACACTTTAGTGATATCACTTCTTAGTGCAATTATTGCTTGTGAGAAGTGGGGCTGTTTTTGCTTGCTATCATTTTCAGACATTAGCCTCAAATTTTAGGTCATATTTGTTTATGTTTGTGTTATGTTTGCATGGTATGATACAAGGGGGTGTTTATTCCATGCAGCTAAACTTTCTAGAAGCTCAGTGATCACAAACTTTAGGGTGGTAGAGTGACATGCTCACTCTATAAAAATACATCGTCAAAAATCGTATTTTCATTATTGCTTTTTTTCTGGTTTCTCTATTTTCCAAAATGGAGATATTTTTTTTGGTTAGGTACTTACATTTAGACTTTCCTATCTTAGCTCTATCATATTCCATCTACATTCCATTTATCATGATCATATGGATTGTGGATGAAAAAAGAGTCTACACAATCAAATCCAGAAGCAATAGATTCAAATTCATATGGATTGTGGAAATCTAATTACATTGATATCATGATCATATTATTATCCAAATATCTCAATTTTAAACCAACTAATAATCATGATTACATTTACTGATATAATCTAGTTTTACTTTACTTTTTACCATCTCTTCTTTATTATATTTGTCACAAATTACTGGTTATATAAGATTCTTAATCATAAGATAACTCTGTTCCCCATTTCATGTTTATGATCCCTCTCCCAAGCTATAAGTTGATGTTTAAAATGTTTCAGGATTTGTTATCAACGGTATCTCAAGTTCCTATTATATGGTTTTATGATCTATTCCGATAATATATGTAACTATCAAATTTATTCCCAATCAAAGATGAGGTAGCATGATAACAAGTGAATTCTTGGTGAGCTAAAGACTGGCACCATCCATTTGTTAGATCTCTACAAAGATCAGCAGCGCATGTTTTTTCATTGAATTTTATGACATCGACAAATCAAGCAAAAGTGAATGCTTAAGTTGATTTGTTTTGACACGGGCTCATAGATGGCCACAGTCAAATTGATGAATATTAAATCTACGACATAGGGTTGAACAGACAAATAAATATTCGGATGGTTACTTTTCACCATTAAAACCCAGTTCAAACACTTGTCTTCCTTTTAAAATTGAACAGACAAATATAAATATTCTGATGGTTACTTTTCACCATTTAAACCCAGTTCAAACACTTGTCTTCCTTTCAAAATTGACTGTTGGGATTCATTAATTATATCGGTCTGAATGTTTTAATTAGTTGATAGGCTTCTGTCAGTGGATTTGTGAGTCGACAATTAATGGATAAACTTGTCTCATGTCTGAAAATATTTATTATCTCATCATTCATTGGAAAAAGCTAATTTTCAGAGATAAAATGAGTTTGCAGTGTTTATAACAGTCATTTGTCACACAGTAAAAAATGTTGTACTTAAGTAATTTTCTCTTTATTGATGTCTTTGTGACTAGAATACTGATGCAGAAGATCCAACTGGTAACGTGATGTAATTTTGTTCAAAGACTCGCTGCAACCATTTATTGATGTCTCTTTATTGATGTCTTTTAGGAAGCACGCCAACTGGTGCAGAAGATCCAAATCCCAAATACACTTCTGGAGGCAGAGCAGCTGCTGCTACAAATTCAAGTCCAAACCCAACGATTTCAATACTTTTTTCATGTTGAGGAGATATATAAGGACATTATCCCCGTGGAGTAGAGTTGACTTGAGGACAAGCCAACATTTTGAAAGAGGGGATGATGTTGGTAGGAAAGTGCAACAGTTTATACATCACCAAGCAAATCCTACCATATCTTGTCGCAAAGAGATCACGAAGCATAAGATTCAAGAGATATCATTTAGGATACGGGTTAGATGGATGGGTCACATCCCATCGCATAGATATATTTATAGGAAAAGGTATATATAGCAAAGTACAAAGACAAGAAAGAAGAGGAAATAGTAGAAATTAGAATATGTACAAAGTATAGAGAAAGATTATGATAAATTATGATATTGTTATCAGGATTCAACTGTGTAGTTTTACGAGTCAAACTCATTGACCCATCTTTCATAAGTAGTGGTTCACAAGAACTCATCTCTCATGATAATGAATGATCCACTTAGCACTCATTGCATCTAGGTAATGCTCATAGAAGTGAAGCACTAGACCTTCTTGGGAGGTCACCCATCCCAGTACTACTCTAGCTCAAGCACGCTTAACCATGGAGTTTTCTCCAAGGTTAAGCCCACTTAGCTTGCAACCCCATTTGCAAAACCTTCAACAAGTGTTGTACCTTATGAACCATTCATTATAGAGCCCCTTTAGCTCATCAATTGATAAGTAGGAGGTATTTTCCACAACATGTCAAATTATGATATTGCTATCAGGATTCAACCATGCAGTTTTAAGAATCAAACTCATTGACCCATGTTTCATGAGTAGTGGTTCACAAGAACCCATCTCTCACGATAATGAATGCCCCACTTAGCACTCATTGCATCTAGGTGATGCTCACAGAGGTGAAGCACTAGACCTTCCCGGGAGGTCACCCATCCCAGTAATACTCTAGCTCAAGTGTGCTTAACCATGGAGTTTTCTCCAAGGTTAAGCCCACTTAGCTTGCAACCCCATTTGCAAAACCTTCATCAAGTGTTTTCTCCATGGTTAAGCACACTTGAGTTGGAGTAGTATTATAATCAATGACCTCTCAGGAAGGTCCAATGCTTCACCTCTGTGAGCATCACCTAGATGCAATGAGTGCTAAGTGGATCATTCATTATCATGAGAGATGGGTTCTTGTGAACCACTACTCATGAAACATGGGTCAATGAGTTTGACTCGTAAAACTAGACGGTTGAATCCTGATAGCAATATCATACTTTGACATGCTATGGAATATACCTCCTACTTATATGATAATTATTATGATGTAAAAGGAGATATAAGAGGATGTGAATATACTCCATCAAGATTAATAATATATTGATACCGAAATTCTATCTACATTGTGTTGTCTACTATTATGTTATAAATGGTTGACTAATTAATACTTCGTCTGAATCAAACCATTGCTCCCTTTATATGACTAAGTCCGACATATAAACTACAACTCAAAAAGTACTTGGGGGCTCAGAACTTTGGTTTGTGTTTCCTCGGTTTTCTTGCTAACACTCTTCATAGGATTAAATAATTATGTTTAATTTTTTATTTAATTGCTAAGGGGTTTGTAGGGATATTTCCCTTATAGAAGTGCTTCATGGACTTGTTGGCTTACCTTGAAGAGAATGGACACATGTCAACCTATTATTGGTGAAAATTAGTAAACTATAGTTGAGTTATTTTAGCCAAGAGAGTGGTTGAGTGAAGTGGTTTCTTCTTTGCATAAAATAATTGTTGCATTCTGGAGGGATTATTTTGAGAACTTTGTACCTAAGGTTTTATCAATGCTTTTCCAGATATTTAAAATGTAGGTTCATGTATATTTGAAGATTTAATTCACTTATGTCTTTGTAAGCAAGATTATGATGTTGGAACAAGAAGTTAAATGTAAACTTCATAATTTCCTTTATGATATTATATGACATTAGATAAGGCATTGAAATAGATGTGGCAATTATTTAATTATTATCCCTCGTATACTCTTTCTTAATATGAAAGAAAGAAAAAGATGATTAATTGTGCATTCATTAATAGTATCATTCTTATGTTTTAAATAGAGAACTATTCATTTTATTGAATCTACTTAATTAGAGAACTATTCATTTTATTGAATCTACTTAATTTAGTTTTGTGTTTATTTATGAGGTTGAGCTCCATCAAGATGTATGTCAGCACTCATAGATCAAGATGATGTCTTTTATGTACTTGTGTTTACTATATGCATCTTCCAACAACACTAATTTGTGTGTGGATTGTTGTCATGTGTAACAGCACTAATGTATGTGTAGTGTTATCATGTATAACAACAACACTAATGTGTTGGTATGCATTTCTTCATCATTAATGTTGTAATTATTAACGTACAAAAAAAATTTTAACCTTAATAAGTGGGAGGTATTGTTCACAATGTGTCAAATTGTGATATTGCTATCAGGATTCAACCATGTAGTTTGGAGTCAAACTCATTGACACATGTTTCAGTGAGTCATGGGTCAATGACTTTCGACTCATTGACTCAACTCATGAAACATGGGTCAATGAGTTTAAACATGGGTAAATGAGTTTATCAAACTCATTGACCCATGTTTCATGAGTCAATGAGTCAAAAGTCATTGACCCATGACTCAATAAATCATGGGTACACTACAATAAACAAGTGATCAAACTTATCATATCCCTCATCCCCCGAGCTTTGCATTAATTTATCCATCTTAAAACCTTGCAACTTCCTCAAAAATTGGTATTATCATATCGACACTTCTTTCTTCCCCTCAAAACAAATCTCCACGCGGAATGGAAATACTGCCTTAGGAATGTTGTCTGGTCCAAATTCAATGCTCAACTCAAGTAATCTAGAATTTGATGCAAAATCCCCACGCCTTTGCCTATAAACTTCTTCTTATCAAACTCCCAATAAGAAAGATACTTGAATATTTTCAACTTAGAGCACGTCCCATATTCATTTCGTTCCCTCCCAAATTTTTTTGCAACCTTTAAATACTCGTCTTGCTCCATGAGTTGCAACCTGTAAGATGGCCTATGCAGGTCTCCAACCTGCGACCTTCGCGTTATTAGCACGACGCTCTAACCAACAGAGCTAGTAGGCTAGATGTTTAAGTATTTGTGTATGGAATTTTCATTGAAATAACTAATAGGCTGTCATCTGGAATTTATCTCGAGACGTCAGAAACGGAATTTTCTTGTGGTATGCGAAATCCCGTCCGCTATTGAGAAAGAAGGGCGAGAAGAAAATAAATTTACATGTACCGCGGGCAATGTGTCTAACTTCCACAGAATAAAAAGTTCTCTGTATACAATAGGATACTTTAAAAATACATTTGGAATCTTGACTCCTTGGTGGCTGTAGTTTAGTGGTGAGAATTCCACGTTGTGGCCGTGGAGACCTGGGCTCGAATCCCAGCAGCCACAGTTCTTCCGAACGAAGGTAAAATTTTCGGTAATTTTACGAGTACGTTACAATTAAAGGAGAATATATTAAGCATACCTGAATTAATTGGTAATTAATTTTATTAATATTTTTTACTAGTTTTTTTTTAAAAGAAATAAACTTTTATTCAAATCTCAGTGATAACAACAATAACACCACATTTAAACTATCAAATTATATCAATACTAATTTTTTATTAAAATTCAAGCTAGGTATCAAATATGATTTATTTTAAGTATTATGTTTATTATATCAATCAAAGCAAAAAAAATTAAACTTGTATTATTGTTTATTATTTTGTCCTAAGAAAATTATAGTGAAAGTACAATTTTCGTTACATTAAAATTTGGTGAATTGGATATCTCTACATGCATCGTAGGATTTATCCTTCATTAGTAAAATTTTAGATCTAACTTTTTTATTACATATCTTTCATTATTAATACATTAAGGTTCAGATCTACTGTTGTGAATTAATTATTAGAGTTTAGATTTTCTTATGAGATTTTTTCAATTCCTATCTTACCCATCGTAGGGTTTTGATATTGAGGGTTTTCTCAACATATTTCAAATATGATCATTTCTAATAATTTCTAGTTTTATATAAAGTCTAAAATATATTATAGACTCCTTTTATATTTTATGGTGGCGATAATTTTCCTTCTCATGATGATGTGCTAGGCAATAGTTGTAATTTTATGTGGTTTCCCCATAAATATTTTCCCTAGGATTCCTTGTTAGGGTTATGATATTCAAGTGATGTCTTTATTTTTCAAAACCCAAGCTAGGAGATTATTTACGATCTTTATACATGTATGCTCTTTGATGCATGTATTTCATTTCCCTGTATATGATGTTGTTTCCTAATATATATAATGTTTTTCTACACATTTTTATTTTTCCGTTTATCATTGCATATGACCCCTAGTTATGCTTCATAACTTTTTATAACTTAATGTCTTTTCATAAGAAATGTGTCATGTAAAGTCATCAACCAAGGGGGAAAAGTGTAGATGAGCCAATCTCTAGGATTGAAAGGATGCTCCTTAGCTATCCTTACTTGTGCCTAATTGACAAGGGAAGAGAGAGAAATGTTGAAAGTAAATCACTAAAATTGAAAGGACATAAATGAAGATAGGCTCCCCTTTCCAATTTTTCTAAAGGCTTTGCAACTCATGACATAATAGTCAACAAAAAACTACAAATAGAAAATTTACAAATATATATCAAACTATCTATTTGTACACAAATAAGCATAAGGATTGCTCAAATCTCAACTTCTTATATTGCATGCTTTAAAATTCATAGTGTAGCTACATATACAATGAAAGGCCAATTATCCTACACATATGCAAAGGTTCCCTTAAAACCTAATCAAACATAAATTAACAAATAAACTACAAAATATATTAAGGCATACCTAAAATAATTGGTAATTATTTTTATGTAACATTTTTTACTATTTTTTTTTTTAAACAAGTAAACATTTTTTATTCGAACCTTAGTGGCAAGAACAATAACACCACATTTAAACCATCACACTATGTCAATACCAATCTACTATTACTAGCATACATACATACATATATATATATATATATATATATATATATATATATATATATATAT
>VDFB02047397.1:130686545-130710874 GCA_007258455.2 Sequoia sempervirens
AGGGTAGACCTTTGAACAAGACCTTGTGGAAGGTCCGTGAGTCTAACCATGAGGTAATACTTGACACAATAAAGAGTAGAGCAGACCCGGATGGTTCATTGGATTAATTTGTAAGTATATGCACAACTATTCTTATTAATTTATACTTGATGGTAAACTTTGTTAGTAAGTCTCATTTTTTAATGTTAATAAATGCATATTTAATGTCTTCCCATTCTTGTAGTTTCGAAGGCGTCTGGCATTATGTTTAGAACATGGTTGAGATTACTTCATTGAAAAAACCTTCAAGCCTTTGAGTTTTGTTTTGAGTCCCATATCCTCTACATCATAGTGGTATCAGAGCAGTAAGTAGGTCCTTTAGGGATTTAAGAATCAGCAATGGCACCTAAAAATTAGTTAGCAAGAGAGTTGGAGGAGTTGAGGGAAACCTTAGAAAGGGAGAGAAGGGAAAGAAGAGAACAAGAAGTAGCAAGAGAGCAGGCTAAAGCAAGGGAAGAGAGGCAATGGAGAAGGGAGAGAGAAGCTATGCAGGCTAGGATCAATAGCCTTGAGAGAAATAGGTGAGGAGAACAAGGAGAACAAGAAGACAATGATGAAGAAAGAGTGATAGGGAGGGTTGGAGTGAACACGCCTAGTTACATCTCCTTGGTGTTTTATGCCACCACTCTACTTGAGGTAGGGACTCCTTCAGTTTAGGTACCCCTAGTCTGTCCGGCCAACCCCACTTCTATCACAATTCCATCTACCAAGTTAACCTTGGTGCAATGCTTGAACTCTTCCTTAGCCCTTAATCTACCCTAAAGGCTAATCTATCCTCAACAATCCACTAGTTCTTGCAGGGGTGTAGAGATGTCTTCAATGGCTTCAAACCAACCTCCTAGGTTCTTGAAGGTTCACCAAAACTCCACCTTTTCATCGCTTTCACCAAACCCTCATCTAGGGTTAAGAAGGCTACTAGTCCATGACCCCTAATTAGGTCTCCATCACCAAAACAACTGGTTATTACTCGAACATTTCAAAAGACCACCTCAATATTTCTTTGAGGTCCTTGTCCCATATGAACACCTCTCAAATATTTTTGAGGTCCTAAGCTTTAACTGTCCGTACAATGCTTAAACTTGAAAATGGTCATTTCCTAGGGTTTTAAGCCATTTTCTGGTTGTTTTCAAACTGTCAACTTGTTCTCACATCAATTGAATTGATGGAGCTTTCTCCTTCATGTGGAAACTAGGTAAGACACTTGCCTAACTCCTCCAAAAAGAAATTTATCAAGAACTGTTCACCCCTGCAAGTTATGTGCTCTGCACTTCTTGTCTTCCCTAGCCAGACTCTTCCTGGCTCGCCTGGGGCAAGACTTTGCCAACAGCTCCTATGTTCACACAAACCCTAAATCCTACCATATTTACACACATGGAGTCTAGTCACTATTCCCAAAGGGTCGTACAATTTGTATGGTGGGAAAGTGATCTAAACCTCCATTTTCTCAAGAATGCCTGGTTCAGACCAGCAATAGTGTGGAATCCAACTTATTTACAAACAGTGCTTGAAAATGAATAAAACAACTATCTAATGACACACAAAGCTTGTAGAAACACCACTCTACATCCTACATAGGTCTTGATGCTATATCAATCCATTAAAGCTTCAAGTACCCTAGGAGGTTGGTTTGAAGCCAGTAAAGACATTCCCACACCCCTACAAGAACTAATGGAGAGTTGAGGATAGGTTAGCCTTTAGGATTGATTAAGGGCTAAGGAAGAGTTGGAGAATTGCACCAAGGTTAGCTTGGTAGATGGAATTGTGATAGAAGTGGGGTTGGCCAAACTAACCAGGGGTACCTAAATTTGAGAAGGGTCCTATAGGTTAAGGTGGAAAGCCAAAACACCAAGGAGGTCTTGCAAGAAAGACCTAGAGCATGAATCTGTGATTGATTCCTCCAACCCCCTCCCTATCAGAAACACAAGAATACCACTTTCTTTAACTATTCTCCTCCCTTCTTCCAAAGTGATTCTATAAGCATGAAAATCTATTTATTAGATAACTTGTTGAGTGACCTCTTCATACGTAGATGGGTCAACTCCTTTTCATTATCCAATTTTTCATTAAGTTCATTTTTCTTCACTTTGATGATGAAGTCTCTAAAGTAATTTGTAGTAACAAAGGTATCATCATCCATGAACTAGCTACAAGCTAATACTTTGACATCATTGGGAACAGAGTTCTCATCATAAAAATTAACTGCTAGCCTATTTTTAGGAAATTGTTCATCACCTTGATTAATTTGGGGAGAAGGGAAGTGTTAGTTCACTTCCTCATCTCTAGGAACATTCTTCATAGTCTCCTCTTGCACACTCTCCCTTTCTTTTGGATTCTTTGAATAATCAACCAAGGGTGCATCAAGAGTTTGCATTGATTGGCTGTGAGCAACTTGTACTGATTATTTTGTTGACAAGGCTTGTTGTTGAACAAGTTGTTCAACTTCCATCCCTTTTTCTCTTGCTCTGCCAACTTCATCATGCTAGAAAAATTCCCATCTGCCATGGCAACAAACATCTTCTCCATCATTTCCATGGGACTTGTGTACTTTGCAAAGGAATAACATAAGCATCATTATTTTTATCCTCTTCTATTTTGTTTGGACCATGAACATCCATTTCCTTTTCCTTTCTCTGACCTCCTTATTAGTTTTGAGGTTCCTTATCACATCATTAGATGCATGGAAATGATGGTAGATATGAGATCTACCCCTCTCTACCCTCATTTTACTGATATACCCTTTAGGATCACAACTCATGGAAATGTCTACTTTCATTCCATAAATAGCCTTGATCAATAGCTATGCAAGCTAGGATCAATAGCCTTGAGAGAAATAGATGAGGAGAACAAGGAGAACAAGAAGACAATGATGAAGAAGAAGAGCATGTGCGGGTAACTCAAAGACAACTAGCAGATGAGATAGAAGACCCTGAGGAAAGGAAGTTCATAAGATTGTTGAAAGTAGCACAAGGTCATGGAGGAAAGAGTCACATAGAGTTGCCTATCTATCAGGGGAAGATGGATAGTGAAGAGGTGTTAGGATGGCTTGATGCCTTAGAAAACTATTTTGAGTTTGAAGAGATGGAAGAAGAGAGGAAGGTTAAGTTTTCTAAGACAAAGTTGAGAGGTACAACACTGATATGGTGGACTAGTTTTCAGAATGATAGGATGGCTAGAGGGTTGGCAAAAGTTTCTATATGGGAAATGATGAAGAGTTTAGTCAAGGAACAATTTTTACCATCGGATATTTGATCCATTTCATGAAAGAATGTTGTTGTGACTTGTGAAATGGATCAATCCTTACATGTATAATACAGATCTAACAAAATAATGTGCAGGAAGGAGGAATGATAGGGTGTACACCGAGATTTCACATTGAAAACTGCATGAAAATGATGCCTAAAGTGTAGCAGCAGGAGATATACCTTAATAAGGGGCATGTTTTTGAGTTGAAGGTGTTTAGGAATGATGATTTAATGGTGAAAAGTTAAAGAGAAGATTCTGGAAGTGTGTGGAAGTCAATTTTTCAAGAGGCCCTAGTTTTTGGAGCAATTTCATGAGGGTTTTGTGTTTGAGCGTGTTGAGGGTGTAATAGGAGATTAAAACCTAGAAAATACTTGGTTTGGGAACAATTTAAGATACTGTAGAAAGTTTCATGGTCAGGTGATAAGTTTTGAATAGGGTTTCTTTGGAAAAGGGGGCTATTCAGGCCTAGTTTTGGTGGGACAACAGATTTTTGAAAGGTAGGACAGTCTACAAAAATCCACCCACAAGCCTATACCAGGCTCAAACTACTAAATTTAGGCAACTATGATATGCCTCTACAAGACCCCAAAGTCTCACCTTTTGACAGTGGATGGAAGAACAACCATGGACCAATGTATCACTGTCCCGAGGAGGCTTAATTTGCTGATCACACTAGGATTTTGATTACCTAGGCTCACCCCTTCACCCCAAAGCCCTGATTTAGATTCATACAGACTAATTACAACTATTTCCATCACTCCTAAGTGCCTCTTTAAGAAAAATCCACACAAAACAAGCAAAACTCATTGCATGTTTGGGGTTCTTTAGAAGCAAAGAAGTTGGGACAGCAGGCATGTGTTCCAAAACAAGTGTATCTAAAATCGATATATATTTTTAATGCCAAAAATGGGTACCCTAAAATATATTTATCCTATAAAGATTCATTTTGGTTTGCATGTTACACCCGATTTAGTGTTTTAGCACTTACAAGCAAATTTGGTCGTCTAATGCAAGCAATTTTCATTCTGCAACTCGTGCAACCAAATGGAATATTCCAACGTGTTCAAATAGGCATGTTTACGCTAGGCATGGTCCTCTTTCACACCTAAACATGCGGAATCACTCCGAGCTACGTTCAACCGGATCGATCCCTTAAGGGTCCAAAGGGCAAAATGGCTGCAAACTTCAGCATGAGGTTACTCGGACACCGTGATGCTTAGAAACTTCTCGTCTAATCCTATGGGATCATGTTGGGCCCCTCTATAATAAATTCTCTCAGTTTTTGTTATCTCGGAGTGGTTTTCCCGTGGTATCCATTTTTCAGTTGATGGAAAAAGTGTCAAATGGAAGCAGTGGAAAGTTGCAAGGTGGTGCAATTTTCGTTCTACAACTCGTGTGACCAAACAGACTATTCCAACACGTTCAAATAAGCATGTTTACACTAGGCATGGTCCTCTTTCACACCCAAACACGCGAAATCGCTCCGAGCTACATTCAACCAGATTGATCCCTTAAGAGTCCAAAGTGCAAAATGGGTGCAAACTTCAGCATGAGGTTATTCGAACACCATGATGCTTAGAAACTTCTCGTCTAATCCTATGGGATCATGTTGGCCCCCTCTACAATAACCTCTCTCAGTTTTCATTATCTCGGAGTGGTTTTCCCGTGGTGTTCAATTTTCAGTTGATGGAAAAAGTGTCAGATGGAAGCAGTGGAAAGTTGCAAGGTGGTGCAATTTTCATTCTGCAACTCGTGTGACCAAATGGATTATTCCAACATGTTCAAATAGGCATGTTTACGCTAGGAATGGTCCTCTTTCACACCCAAACATGGGGAATTTCTCTGAGCTACGTTCAACCAAATCGATCCCTTAAGGGTTTGAGTGTAGTATGTTGAAATAGGCCATTCCTCCTATTGTTCGGGCTGTGTCTCAGTGATATGGGCCTGATGTAATTTGAATTGTGGTAGTTTGAATGGGCCTATTGAGTGGTTTGGCAATCTTTGTATTGCATCAGCTTGTTGCTTACTATTATGCTTTGATAGATTTTTTTCCAAGCATCCATAGCTTGTCTCGAAGTGACTGCTTTTTAGGCTTTTACTATAGCAAAGAAGGAAATGAACTATTTGATAAAATGCTTTGATAGACATGTGGCGAAAATGTAAGTTAGCATAGACAAGGCGCTGAACTCTTTGAAAAATGCCTCAAAGAAATGTGGTTTCATGGTGATGAACGGCATGATCTAACGCCATGGACAAGAAAATTGCTATGGATTGTCATGGCATTTCCATCACCATTGAGACCACATTTCTTGAGGCTTTTTTTCAAACAGTTTTCACCTTTTCTATGCTATTGCTTATTAGGCATGTTTCTTTGATAGATTTTTTCCAAGCATCCATGTAGCTTTTTTTGAAGCACCTGGCTTTAGGGCTTTCAACCATAGCAACAAGGAAGGCTAAATTGTTTGATATTCCACCACCATGAGACCACATTTCTTTGACATTTTTTCAAAACAGTTCATTCCCTTGTCTATGCCATTAAGTTAACATTATGCTTTTGTTAGATTTTTCTAAAGCATCCATAGCTTGTTCGAAAGCACCTTGTTTTAGGCTTTTAGCCATAGCGGCAAGGCAATGAACTGCTTGATGTAAAAATGCTTTGATGTGACATGTATTTAGTGGGGTCAGAAGAAAGATAGACAGTAGTTGAACTCTTGAAATGCCTCAAAAGAAATGAGGTTCATGAGATGGAAATGCCATGACAATCAAATATTTTGATTGTCAGCGGCATTCCATCAGGGTCATATGAGACCTCATTTCTTTGAGGCATTTTTTCAAAGAGTTCACTACCTTGTCTATGATATTGCTTACTATTATGCTTTTGATAGATTTTTTCCAAGCATGCATAGCTTGTTCGAAAGAACTTCTTTTAGGCTTTCAGCCATAGCAACAAGGCAACACTTGAACTATTTGACAAAATGCTTTGGTAGACATGTATCAAAAATGTGGTAGTATAGACAAGGCAGTGAACTGTTTGAAAAAATGCCTCAAAGAAATGTGGTCTCATAGAATGCCATGACAAGCAAATGCAATTGGCAGCTGCTCCTAGTTATTAGTTATGCAATGTGAAGTAATTGCATAAATGCTTAGGTTGACTTTGTAAAAAGTATATTGTAATTGAAATTTTGTCATCTATTAGCATCTAGTTATTAGTTATGAAATGTGAAGCAATGCTTTGAGTTTGAAAGATGTAATGTAATGTAATCAACATTATAATGAGTAAACTATGTACCTCATAAATTAAAGTTCAAAACATAAAATGTCAAGTACATAATTAGCCATTATTGATCATTGATCAACTGAAAAGTGAATATTTTTCCTGCGTGGAAGGAAAACAAGAAAATAGTGGTTCAAAAATGAGGAATTTGTCTTCTACACCAAATGAGAAATATTCACAATATGTGCTAGGAAGGAATAAGTCCATAAGATCAAGTATGCAAGAACCGAGAATTGCAAAATTGGCTTACGTTTGACTTCCAAACACAAATTTTCACACTTTTCAATGTTCCAACGTAAGTCAAAAAGTATATGTGCGTAAGTTGTAAAGTATACACTTGAATACATGTAACTCATATCTATTGAACCATGAATTTATAATGCAAATATGGACACCATCGATAAAAAAGATTTGTATTAATCAAATAGCCATGTATGCATGTACATCAATATATGCCAATATAAGTATAAAATATAGTTACAAAAAAGCCATATAGGCTTACGAGAATGCCATATAGGCATACAATGTCAAATATATCGAATACAAAATATGTACAAAATTGCCATGTAGGCATACAACAAAGGGCTGTACATTCAAAATTCATTTCTCTCCATGCTATGGTTCAAAACAATTTTTCCCTTTCCGGCTGCACCGATGGCACACCCATCACCCATTTCTGCTATGCTCGCGGAGTGCTCCTGCTGCTCCTCCTAGGGTTTAGGTCCTGATGAAGTTTCAACTGCTACAATAAGAAGTAAAGACATTAATATATAGAAATTACATTATAAAAATTAATATATTTAACAAAATAATCACTTACGTCCATCTCACGATCACTCTCCTCGATGGAAATATTTGCACGCCGATGCTCAGGCATGCTCAAGCCCTGTATAAACCATCCAAATAGGAATTAAACTACTAATCAATAATGGTTTGATTTTTCACTAGAACTAGTTCATCTATAACAATGAATGTAAATTGAAATTTAGTAATGTGCCTCATACCTCCCCTATCAAAGCCATCGAGATTGTATTGCAAGAGAAACACCGACATCCATTGCCCCTCTTGTTACGCTTACGTGTTTCACCAACATCCGAAAAATAAAATAACAAATTATTCAATCACAAAATAGGCTATCGAATTTGAAGTAATGCTTTGAGTTTGAATGGATGTGTAATGCAACGTAACCAACAATATGATTATCAATTTTTTAAAAAGCAATAACCTAGGACAATCACATTGAAAAACAAAGACCCTTTAGGACAAATTTTATGTGAAAAAGCGTCAAAACACAATGTAAAATATGACAACCAATATGAGAAGAAGAGATGATCAAGTCAAAAGGCGCTTTGATAGTAGTCAACTGAGTTAAGTATGAAAAATCCAAGTATCACTGTTGCAAGGAATGGAGTAAGAGCTAAATAAAGATACAACGACAATAAAAAATGATGGAGCTTACTTGTCAAGGGCCTATTCTTCAAAACCCTTATTAAACACTTGTCATAGTTTAAGATATGCAATAAATGTTTGACAATGGAATTAACCTTTTGAGGATGACAGTGATTAAATTGAGGTCTCCTTTTACCATGAAAAGACTGAATATTCTTTCTTTGGCCTATCATTATGATTTTTAAGTTTCCTCACTTGAGTTAAATATAATAGTCGAGTGTTTATACCAAAGATGATAGAGTAAATAATCATGAAAAGGAGAATATGATGGTGATCAATGACAAGGTAGTGGCACATTTGACAGTCGAAAGAGTAGAGGAATGCATAGTGAACATCATGGTATAACTTATGATATAAATTAAGCCACATGGTTGATGTGCTTTGAATCCTTGCATCTAAAGGAAATTTTCTTAACATAAATACTGCTAGGGAATTTCAATGTTGCCATTGTAGCTGGCATTAAAGCCAATACCTGCAACATTGAAAATTATCCTTATATAAGAATTCCCTCCATCTTGTTAATTGGCTTGTAACTCTCTTGATGGTGGCTATATGAAATCTGATTTTGATTCCTCTTCTACATTAGAGGGTTCATAACCTTTGATCCCACTCTTCTTAATTATCGTAATCAAAATCACTAGCTTCCATATTCAAAAAATTCCCAACCAAATATCTTCAATAAATTTATCTAGATCATCAGTAATAGTCTTACAAATTGGTTGCCAGTTCAAGTTCATTCTACTTTCATAATACTTTATATCCATGGAGTTCATCCATTCCTTGATGCCATCAAGTGAAGATTGAGGAATGGCATACATATGGAGTACATCTCACTTGAATTATTTGAAAACAATAGCCATATCAAATCCCTTTTTCCCAAGTCCTACTCTCTCAAGGTTAACAATCTCAATCTCACTAATAGTGATTACTAAGAAAGGTAATTCCACCAACTCTACCAAAAAATTTACCATAGGAACAATAAAAGCAAAGGATTTGAAAGGAACTCCACAAAAACCAAGCTCTCTAAATGGTATATAAAACTCTAGTTCAAAATATTTTAGATGAGGTTGCTCCCATAGCTCTCTTACTCGCTTGAAAAATTCTTGAAACTATGTATTGATTTTATTTTTCATGTTCCTCTCTTGTTGTTCTTCCTTAATTTCATTGGTGTAGGAGCACCTAGGAAGCAATAGAGAGCACACTAGGCAAAATGTGGAAGTATAGAATGAGTTTATGACTTAGATGTATGCCTTCAGGAATTTTTGTGGTTGGAATGATTTTTTCTAATAAGGTCATGTTGACCATGGGTGAGAAACAAAAAGGTTCTAGTCCAAAGTTTAGGAATGGAGGTTTTCGCAATTATTGACAATTTTTGCAAAAACATGCTCCTTTTGTGTTTGAGCGGCCAAGAAGGGCCCATTGGAAAAATAACTGTTGGGAAAGCATATTTAAAGGTTTTCGCGACCTTTGTACAAAGTTGAAAGTATGTTTGTATAGATTGTTTTGTTGGAAATTGAAGGAAAACAATTTTTTGAGTGAAATTTTCTATTTTTTGGTCTGAAAGAAGGCTCTAATGGATTAAATCTGGTTTTGTGTTGTGTGTAGGATGTAGAATAAATACAGTACATGTTTTTTGTAGCCTTTAGATAGTTCTTTCAATCATTTTCTTGTCTATTGTAAATATTTTGGTTTATTTGTGCTTGCTGGCCTGAAACAGGCAGTGTTGAGTAAATGGGGTGCTAGAGCACTTTTCCACCGTACAAACCGTACAGCCTTTTGGAAACAGTGCCTAGACACCATGATTGTACATATGTTAGCTGGTAGGTTTTGTTTGAGTGCAGGAGTTGCTAGCAAAGTGATGCCCTAGGCGAGCTAGTGCAGGTCCAACTAGGAAAAACTTGTTGTGCAGGTCACAAATCTTGCAGGGGTGCTAAGCCATTGAGGATTTTATTCTTGGAGGAGGTAGGGTGGTGTGTTACCTTGTTACTACATGAAGGATGAGGCTCCATCTATCCATTTGGTGTGTAAAAAAATTGGAAGTTTGCTAACTGTCAAGGGAAGGCTTAAAACCCTAGTTTTTGTCCATTTCATGTTTGAGCTTTGTACGGACAGTGGAAGGCTGAGACCTCAAGAATCTTTGAGTGTTGTCCATGTGAACCAAGAACCTTGGAAAAATGGTGGGAAGTCCTTTTGAGATTTTTGAGTTCTAACCTATTTTGTAGGTGAAGGAGACCTAATAGGGGCTCAAGGGCTACTAGCCTTTCAAACCCTAGCTAAAGGATTGGTGAGAGCAATGGGAAGTTGAAGTCTTGGAGGTTGTTCAAACACCTTTGGAGGACAGTTTGAAGCCTTTTAAGACTTATCACTACCCCTGCAAGAGTTGGATGGAGTGTTGAGGAAGATTGGTCTAGTATAGTGTAAAGGCTAAGGAAGAGTTGTGGCAATGAACCAAGGTGGACTTGGTGGTTGGAGTTTGTGATAGAAGAGGGGTTGGTCAGACAAACCAGGGGAACCTAGTCATGAGTAGGGACCTATAGGTTAGATTGGTGAAGCAAACCACTAAGGAGGTCTTACAAGGAAAGGCCTAGAGCAGGAATCAATGATTGATTCCTCCAACCCCTCTCCCTATCAAATTGGTATCAAAGCAAGCAAAAGATTTGAGATTGATCTTGTATGTCAGAGATAGATTCTAGTGGTTCTAGCATCATGGTGACAAATGTTGAGTTGGCCAAGAGGGTTGAAGAAACAAAGGAAGACAATAGGGTATTGAGAGAGAAGTTAGACCAACTTGAGCAAGCACTGAATGTTATGTGGTTTGATGGAAGAATAGCAAAAGAAGAAGAGGTTGGAGAGGAGGATATAATCCTTGAACCTGACCCTATATTGAAGTTGGATCCCTTCTTGAAAGCATTGAAGACTTTGAGTGGAAAATCACTTGAAGGAGTACCACTGTTTAGTGGAAAGACGGAGGCTGATTTAGTTATGGATTGGATAGAGGGAATGGAAAACCATTTTGAGTGTGATGGAGTCACTGAAACACAGAACGTAAAGGTGGCTAAATCAAGACTAAGAGGTTCTACCTTAACTTGGTGGAAATTCATTCAGACAGAGAGGGAGAAGGAAGGAAAGTAGCCTATCTCTACTTGGAAGGGAATGGTTGCCAAGGTGAAAGAAGCATACCTACTTGAAGACTATGAAATTTAGTTGCATAAGAGGAGACAGAGTTTGAGGCAAAGAGATCAGGATGTGAGTTCTTATACTGAGAAGTTTCAAAGACTTTGCATCAGGTCCAATGTCATAGAGGATGAAAGTATCAAGGTGGCAAGGTATCTCAATGGTTTGAAGTGGAACATTCAAGAGGAGATGGTTCTCTTAAGCCCCAAAACAGTGCACCAATGTTATCAATTGGCATTAAAGATTGAAGAGAGGAGTAAGAGGAAGCAAGATCGGACTTCTAAGGGTAGAGGCAAAGGCAAACATCAAAGAGATCAAAGAGGACAGCATGGTGGCTACCAAGGTAGAGGCAATGACCAAAGAAACCAAGGAGAGTCAAAACTCATAGAGCATGGAAGTGAAACATCTATAAGAGGTGGATATAACAGGGGTAGAGGACCTCAAGGAGGTTCAAACAAAGGAAGAGGAGCAGGCATGAGCAATTCTTACTTTGTAAACATGAAGTGTTATCATTGTAATCAAATAGGTCATCCTGCTTATAGGTGCCCAGAGAAAGCATCTTCATCAAGCAATGAAAAGAAAGTGGCTTATGCACAAGAGGACACCATGAGTCCTAAGGCATCTGAGGTCAGTCATATTGAATCTGAGGTAGGAGAGAATCTGATGTTCAATAGGGTTCTGATCAGACAACCGGTTAAAGAGGAACCAAAACAGAGGAGGGCTCTATTTAGAGTAAGGTGCAAGATACTTGGAAAGTGTGCAAGGTTATAGTAGATTCAAGTTCAATAGAAAATATCATATCAGAGGAGGCAGTAATGAAACTAAAATTAGAGAAGTCACCTCATACTAACCCCTACAAGGTCACTTGGCTAAACAAAGGGCAAAGTGTTTTAGTAAATGAGTAGGTAACGGTGGAGTTTTCCATTGGAGGATACAAAGATAAGCTGATTTGTGATGTATTACCCATGGATGCATGCCATCTTCTACTAGGCAAGCCATGGCAATATCACAGAGGTGCCATATATGATGGGAGAGAGAATACAATCTCATTCAAGAAGGATGGGAAGACTTTTAAGTTGCAGTCACTGTCAAAAGAAGAAGAGGGACAGTCAAAGGCACCAAACATCATGTTGAGTAGTGGGAAGGAGTTCCTTAACAATCTACATCAAGGAGGTGAAGGATATGTGGTTTTAATGCAGTCAAAAGATGAAGAAGAGACTAAAAAGATAGTCATACTAGAATTAGTCCACAAGCTGCTAGAAAAGTATAAGGATATTGTCAGTGATGGTACACTTGCAACTTTTCCTCCAAAGAGAGCTATAAGTCATCAAATTGACTTCATACCTGGAGCTTCATTACCTAGTAAAGCAACATACAAGCTTACACCATATCAGAATCTTGAGGTAGCTAGGCAAGTGAAGGAGTTGTTGGATCAAGGCTTGATTCAAAAGAGTATTAGCCCTTGTGCAGTACCAGTGGTCTTAGCAACCAAGAAAGGAGGTAAGTGGAGACTTTGCACTGACTCTAGAGCAATAAATAGGATCACAATTAGGTATAGGTTCCCTATTCCTAGAATTGAGGACTTAATGGATTGTCTTGGAGGTGCACAATACTTCACCAAGTTGGATCTCAAGAGTGGGTATCATCAGATCAGAATTAAGGATGGTGATGAGTGGAAGACAACTTTTAAGACAAATGATGGGTTATATGAGTGGAGAGTGATGCCATTTGGTCTCTCCAATGCCCCTAGCACATTCATGAGGCTCATGAATGAAGTGCTTAAGGACTTTATAGGGATATTTGTGGTAGTGTACCTTGATGACATCCTCATATACAACAAGACAATAGAAGAGCATTTGAAACATGTGGAGCAAGTTCTTAGAAGGTTGCAAGAAGAGAAGTTGGCAATCAATCTAGAGAAGTGTGAATTCTTTAAGCAAGAGCTAGTCTATTTGGGTTTTTTAGTGTCCAAAGGATCATTGAAGATGGATCCAAGCAAGGTGGAAGCCATCCTAAACTGGCCTACACCAACCACAGGGACTGAGGTAAGAAGTTTCCATGGATTGGCTCAATTTTATAGGAAATTCATAAGGAATTTTAGTGGTATATGTGCACCAGTCTTAGATACAATCAAGGGTGGTTTAAAAACTAAGTTTGTGTGGACTCAAGAAGCTGAGAAAGGGTTTGAAAAACTGAAACAAGAGGTGGCAACTCAACCAATTCTCTTATTACCTAGCTTTGACAAGTTGTTCACTGTGGAATGTGATGCAAGTGGAGTGGCAGTAGGAGGAGTGCTTATTCAAGAGGGCAGGCCTATAGCCTTCTTTAGTGAGAAGCTCAATGAAGAAAAGAAGAAGTATTCAACCTATGACTTAGAACTTTATGCTTTGGTTCAGTCACTTAGGAAATGGAGGCATTATCTTCTACCCAAGGAGTTTGTAGTCTTTACTGACAATCAAGCACTCAGTTTTATCAACACTCAAGAGAAGTTGAGTAATAGGCATTTGAAATGGATGAATACATCCAAGCTTTTTCCTTCACCATCAAGCATAAGAAGGGATAGCTAAACAAAGTGGCAGATGCATTAAGCAGGAGATTGTTGACAGTGCAAGAGATTCAGATCAAGAGCATTGGCATAGAGAGTTTCAAGGATCTATATGGAGATGATGAAGACTTTTCAGAGGCCTATAAGGTATGTTCTAAGTTTGAGAACCATTTCCACAGCCAATACTCTGAATATACTTTGCAAAATGGGTTATTGTTTAAGGGAAATCAGTTATGTGTCCCAAGAGGTTCAATGAGGGAAAATCTGATTAGAAAACATCATTCCAACCACAAAAATGCCTGAAGGCATACATCTAAGTCATAAACTCATTCTATAATTCCACATTTTGCCTAGTGTGCTCTCTATGCAGCTGGAGGAATCAATCACCGATTCTTGCTCTAGGCCTTTCCTTGTAAGACCTCCTTGGTGCTTTACTTCACCAATCTAACCTATAGGTCCCTACTCATGACTAGGTGCCCCTGGTTTGTCTGACCAACCCCTCTTCTATCATTCATCAAGATCATACATTGACCTTCTTGCCCCTCCTAAAGTTTGGACCACATCCATTACCTCCACATAGAACTGACATCCTTGGTCTTCATGGTTCCTAATAACTGCGGATATGGTTATGCAAATGAAAATGAAGAAAGTAATCATCTCCTTATCCATTGGTCGAAGAATGCATGCTTATCAAGTTTTGATATATGATAATGCTCTCTTCCGGGCTTTCCTCATGGTTGAATATCAAAATCCAAGATGGTGGGCTTCCGTGAGTTCTAGCTCATCATTTTTCCTTCCACCAAATGTTGTCCTCGGATCCACATGTCTACTCAAAATTCTAATTGGTTTTAGAGCTTTGAAAGTCAGTTTCTCCCCGAGTCACCACAATGAAGCTCTCTTCACCTTTCCAAACTCTTTCTACTGCTGCATCATCTTTGGGATTTAGTCATTTGTACCACATGGTTGATGTGCTTTGAATCCTTGCATCTAAGGGGTTTAAAACCTTAGGGGCCTTAGATGAGAAAAGAAGTAATGTTTTTCTTTTCTTTTTATGTGAGGACCTAGTAGTGAGATAAAAGAGGACTGTATAGAAAAATGAAAAAAGAAGACATAAAATTCATGGACCATACTATATCACCTACATGCTAGCTAACAAGGACATGAATGTAGTAGATTTAGGTATGATAAGGGTATTGCAAGGTATATTTGAGGAATATATAAGAATGAAGAAGAATTCAATGGATCAAATTAGAGTCAAATGTTTTCCTAAAAGATCTCCCACACCCTATTAGGGAATTTAATCATTTCTAAGCATTTTCCACGTCCTATGGGAAAGTTTGAGGAGGCTCCAATAGTTGAGAGTTTAATGAGTACTTATAACTTTTTTCCATGCAATCATGATTAGTTAGAGAACATATAGGGAAACTTGATGAGCTATGCAACAAATGAAGAGAATATAGGGTATTTTGACCTAGTCTTAAGCATCTCTAAGCATCTAGGAGATATTGAAGGAGTCTTGGCTGATAGATAGGGTCGAGGATAGAAGTTTTATTTTTGGTTACATTAATATCATGTAGGACATCCATAGTCTTATTCTTGGTTATGTTGACATCACAAAAAATTATATAGGATGGAGTAGAATGTAGCTCTACCTTTGTCAGTTCCATGTTAAATTTTTATTATATATAGTTTGCTAGTGTAGGAATTCTAAGACAAACAATCATGGTAGGACCATTCTTAAAAGATTTCAAATAATAACCTAGTGAACCCATATACTCTTGATGACTATATATACACAAATCTAGATTAAACTTAGAATTCATTAACTTTAAGTTCTCTTTATTCTATATTACCTCAGTGAAAGTTTGAGCAAATCTACTCGCACTCGGAGGTGTTTCCTTGAAACTCTAAACAATACCCTGCCAACATCCAAAATCATATTAAAATACCATTTGTAAAACAATGCTATTAACACATGTAATAAATTTATAATTGTTTACTAACTTTACATACCCCACTGATAGGTGTACTACAAAAATAAGTAGATTGACTGGTGTACCCAGGGTCAACATTATGACCCTGCAATTTTATTAAAATAATAAAACTAAATTAGTTAATCTTGAATTTCACAATCGAAATTTAATAAACTAAATTCAATGAACATGTTGAATTTTACCTGACTATCAATACCATATGCATCATGCAGAATGTCAGCCACCCTCTCCATCCCCGTAGATGCATACGGATCAGGTTGCGTAGAAGCATATGGATCCTGCGTAGCACCCTCCTGAGGGCCGGTAGGGTCATACAAACAAGTGGCTCCGCAAGATCGACACACATGGCCTTAAAGGCCACCACCTGAAGACTCCCCTGGATTGCGTTGTACAATGGGGCTAGTGTGGTGGATGACACTCTGAGTCAAGGATGTGATCACCTGCAAAGTCTCTACATCAGTACTCTCCTTTGCAACTGCAGGCATCACAATTTGCTCATGAGGCGGCCTAGCGAGAGGTCATCTCCCATGTCATGTAGGATCCAGGTGTGCACCAGGACTGTCCTGTGTTGACCCCCCACCTCTCCCCTGAAACTCCCTCATATCAAAATAATTCAAGATTTGGTTCAATACAAACTCACAGTATAATTTCCTAAAAAAATATTGGGGGACTTCACAGTTATTGCACAGTGGGTAATCAAAGACCATATACCATCTGTCATAAAAACGGTTCCTAATCTCTTGGTGGTGGCACCAATGAATAGGAAACCTCTTTGCATTAAGGGTGAGATTTTGATTTGTTTTAGGGTTAGTGAATAGAGAGCACAAATTTCCTTTAGTAATCTTTAAATCTTTTACTTGTTTATATGATAATTTGTCTCCATAATATGCCCTCGATGTTTGCCTCCTATTTTTCCATCCAGATATTTGTTGGGTAATTGCATCTACATTTTTTAACAAATCCTTCAATGAATCTGCTAGATGTATTCTTTCTGTGGTTGAAGAATTTTGATCACTCAACCTACTAATAAGATCCTCAACTTCTTTTCTATTGTTTTCAATTTCACTCAAATTTTCTTGAGTGCCAGGAGGGTATTGATAGAATGGTGGGGAGGTTGATTTTGTTGTTGAGGCTGATTTTGTTGAGGCTGATTTGGTTGAGGATATTCCTCCTCTTGTTGAGAATTTCCTACAAATTAAAAAAAAAAACATTCATTTCTAAACTAAAACAAACAAAATCAATTTAAAACTAACAAATTCAAAACAAATACCAAATAATACTTACCTCTTGCATCTCTTCATCGTCGTGGCACCATATTTGTGAAGAAATCCAATTGCTGTTGATGAATTTTGAAGAAATAACCCCTCCAAGAACGCGAGCGCGTAAAACAGGGTTTTTGGCCGCGGGCAGAGCTAAAACACAGAAAAAACCAAATGAGAAATGATATTTGGATTTGCTTTTAAAAATCCATAACACAAATGCGTTATTGCTTTTTTTTCTTGTTTGGCCACAAAAGTGCGACCATCTTGGTGCACTTACCCACTATTAAATATCTAGATCAAAAGTTTATTTAAATCTTTTTTTGAATATAAAGAATAAACTTCAATCCTTTCTTAAAGTTTCTATTTCATGCTAATATGATCATCTATATCCAAACTAAGGATGTTGTCAAATCTAGAATAACATATTTACAGTATATTTTAATTCTTTCCTATTTTAATATTCATATACTCTTCTAATTTTGTTCTTCGTTGTTTGTGCAGGTTCAACAAAGCAGTTTCCTTACGAATCAACAAAATTCAATATTATGATTCCATAATTTAAACACAAGAATTTGAAATCAAGAAAAAAAAACCTATTTAAACTTTGATAATTGGTTGAAAATGATTCTTTGAAAACTTCTATCAATTCCGCAATCAATTCACCAGACTTCAATGAAGAAATACAAATCAATCCAACTTCAAAATTACGCTTGTAAACAAAATATTAAGAGAAAAGTTCTTCTAAAGCAATTGTTGTGCAAAATTCTCTAAAAACTGTTGCTGCCAAAGTTTTTCCCAAATTCTTCCCGTGAATGTAAATTGCAATTCCCAAAAGATATTAATTCATGCAAATAACTTTCAATCATCCAAACTTTATTGATAGATCATTTCGCATTGTAAATAGATCCATCAGTTCAACTTGTTCTTTAAAATATCAAATCAGATCTTTAACTGTCAATCAAAGATTCATAACATGTTGAAAATATCTTTTCTTTAAAATATCTATTTTCTCATAATTCAAGTTTGCACAAATAAATCAACAACATATATATTTTAATTAAAAACATTGCAAAGAAATAACTTTCACTTTTAAATTCAATAACTTATTTAATTTAATTTAATAAATTAAATCACAAACATTTATAAATACATTAACAAATATTTGTTAAACTTAAATATTAATTTCTCAAACATAAACAGTACAGACAAACGACACAACAGAACAAATTGGGCAACAACAAGGGGTAACAAATAGATACTCGCTCGATAAAGAACAATGGTTAAATAAGGACCTACCAATACCTCCAATCAACATGATTTTATTGCATTAGGGTACACTCAGACCTGACAAGTAGGTGAAGCCGTTACTCAGTACCTGTATCTGTAGGAAACATCAACATTAAAACATATATGCTAATATCGGAAAACACACCGTGAAGAAGAATTGTAGTGTAGCAGGGTACTCATGAATGAGTAATGCCACACTGTCTTCTTCACCAATACAGACGAGCAAGATAAATCATAAGCAATCATCTCAACATAATAACCACATGAAAAGTCATAAGCAAATAAACCATATCATGTACATTTCTATCTCAGTATCATCAACTAACACAACTAGATAATCAGGATGTCAATGTATCATCCACCAAATACAAAACAACATAGTATCCAAAATCACCTCTGAAAAGAAACAACATAGTATCATAGTAAACTAAAACATCTATCAAGCATAATCAAACTAAACAGAGAGTCGAAACTAGGGGGATACTACATTCCCAAAAACAATCCATGGTTGCTTGTCTGCACTAAAGACTATTGCATGGCCTACTGCTTTTCCACACAAAAATGGAAGACCATCTCTTTCTCTTTCCTCCCAACTCTTATCGAACGACTTTTCAATGCTTGCAAGTTTTCAAGTGCAAAGCTGGGGCTACTTTTATTTGAAACCCCCAAGTTTTATTATGTTTGCAATCCGCTTACGAAAGTTTATACAGAGATAGAAATTGATGTGATTGGACGCTAATTGGACTTGTACAAGGAGGAAGCAGTGATGAGCTCTATTTTGTAGCTAGGTTGGGGCCCTTTTGGTTCGATATTGTTTCCATCCGAATCTATCATTATTTTCAAAATTCATGGAGGATTAAGTTTGAGTTTTTAGAGAAAACAGAGTTTGGAATATATGCTTATGGAATGGTTGTGTGTAATGGCGTTCTTCTTTAAGTCATCCTAGCCTATGACTATGGTGGGGTACAACATTCAACATGCTTCCATCAAGCCTATTAGAATTGTTGCATTACCCCACCACATTCTTGAAAATGTTAATATGCATACATCATATATGACTACACATGGGTTGTATGTTCTATTGGTAGTAAGGGATCTGTTAAAGGGTTTGATTATCTTGGAGTTGTTTCAAGATGACAAAGATGAGATGCTTTAGAAGTGGAGAGAGTTTGTAACAATTCCACCAACCACTCTCCCTCACTACTTTGAGACAGGTTATAAGAAATGTGTTGTTGTGGGAGATATTTGTGTTTTATCAGGGAAATTTTTAAATTTGTAAGGGGAGTTGCATATAATTTGAAGGGTGGGTTTTGGCAATGCCTTCCTCAATGTGTAGATATATATTATTCTATGATTTTTTCATTTTAACCTAATGTAATGGTGAAAGGGTGGCAGTCAAGTTGGTGAAAGGGCGGCAGCCAATCTTTTGTGCCAATTTTTATTAATTCTATATGATTTATTTTTAAAATGGTATAAGTGTTTTTTTTAAATTGAAAAGTGATGGATTATTGTAATAATAAGAGAAATCATTTAAAATAAGAATTTTAAAACAAATTTTTTAATGTATTTGAATACAAATTATTATTATTATATTTATATAAAAGATATTTGAGATATATGTCTATTAAAATTATAATGAAAATTATTGAAAATTCATGTAAAATAAATTAAAATTATAAAATTACTAAATAATATTAAATATATTTATTTAAAAAATGTTGAGATATATACAAAGAAATAAATTTACATTGTTTATTTTATTTTATATTTCATTGTTTGTGTCATTAATAAATTAATTCTTTTAAGTGAATAAAATAATTGTGAAATAGGGGGTGACCCTTTGGTGAAATGGTGGGGCTTCTTGCGTGTAGTGCCAACAACCATGGTTCAAACCTCACGAGGTCAATCTCTATTGTGTCAAAAATTGAGATTGGGGGAGACCCTATGGTGAAATGGTGGGGCTTCTTGCCTATAGTGCCAACAAACAAGGTTCAACCACATGGGATTGCTCTCTATTGTGTCAACAATTGAGATTGCTTACCCCAAATTTTTAAACATAAATAATAATAAAAAAATCTATATTATCCAAGCTCTCAAAATGTCGTTGCTACTGAAAGATGCAAAATTTGTGATGCCAACGAAGGGCACTAGCTGCTATGGTGCTCAGACTGTGGTTGGGGTGGGATTTTGTGTGAATGGTGGATCTATTCGATCCACTAAGGTTCCCAGCAAGCGCTCTATGGATGCCCCTCTTTTTGGTGACTCTGTGGAAAACCCTAGATCTGGGTCTGGTTCGTGCCTTTCACCTCCTAAGTCATGCCACTCAGGAGCTAATGCCAATCAAGGACTTTCCTTTGTGGAGGTGGCTTGATTGGAAAATTTAGAGGGTTGTGGCCTAGCTTACCTAAGTTGCATGATTGGATAGCAGAAAGATGGATGCCCATTTTGGAAGGAAACCTTCAGATTTGTCCTTGTGTTCAAGGATTCTTTGTGGTAATTTTTGATAGAATTCAAGACCGTAACACAATTTTATACAACTATCAATGGAGTTGTAAGGAACACTTACTTATGTTGAAACCTTGGTATCCTACATTTAACCCTACATCAAATTTTTTTGCAACAACCCCAATTTGGGTAAGACTTCCAAATCTTCTACTTTAGTTTTGGTTTGATTCTTGTTTTGAGGCCTTGGGAAATTCGTTGGGGAAATTCCTTGCTATTGATATGAGGTCTTCAAACTACCTACACACAACCTATGCCCGAATCTTGGTGGAGATTGATATGAATCAGGATCTCCCAACTGATATCCTTCTCAAAACTACTAGTGGGAGTTGGAACCGGATGTTAGATTATGAAGGACTTCCTTTCCGTTCTCGTAGATGCTACCATATAGGCCACATGGCTGCCCAGTGTGCCAAGAAGAAAATGGATGGGAAAACTACTTAGTGGAAAGAGGTCTCTCTCTACCACTACTCGGTAGAGAAAGATGGCCAGGAAACTACTACATAGTCCACCAATGTGAAAACAAATGGAGTTAAATACCCAAAGGATCCACATATTTTAGACAAAGTAGGGGTAGGGGAAGATCCGTCTCCATCAAGGAAGGATGCTACAGATCAAAATCAGATTGGGAGTGCGGGTAATCAAATTGAAGTCCCTGAGTTAGGGCCGCTTGAAGGGAGAAACTTGCACACAAAAATTTCAAATGAGGGATTGACCGATGGGATACAAGAAGACTGTTGGACTTTGGTGCAAAGGAAAAGAAAGAAAAATGAACCAACACTCAATATGCAACTATGTTCCCAAACAAAATGTAGGGTCAAAGCTAATGGATGTGTGGAATCTCATCTTTGAGTTTTCCAATTTTGGTGTTGTTTTGAGGGCATGGATTCTGGGTTCTAATGCTCTTTGCTTTTGGGTAGGAGCCTGGCTGTGTGATATATTGTCATCTAATGATGTGAGGAGCTAGTCGTTTTTGGATGCCGATGTAATGTGGCCTACACATTGACATATTTTTCCATTAGGAATCATTGTATATGGGCGCTATCCCCTTTGATAGCACTTACCTATTAAAAAAAATAAAAAATAAAAAAAATAATGAAATAACTCTTTAATAAATGTATTTAGCAAATTGAAAATAACATTTTATAAATAAGTAAGTGTCATGTAATGACTAGTATGGTAAGTATAGTATTTTAGATTTGAAAAATATTAAATGTAAGTTTTGCTACTTTTTGCTCTATTTGTATGAAGGACTTATAGGAGTGGTAACTTTGACTTGGAGCCTATTTGACTTAAAATTTTATGTGGAGGAATGTCTTGAAGATTTGAACCAAAATATTCAATTGGAACACATCTTGACACATTTTTAGGGTTTATTCCAACAATCTAACCCTCAAAATGATATATTTATGTTTGAAGAATTTTCAAATTTGTTTGTTTTTTTAAGAAGTTTTTAGTTCTCAATTAGTATTACTTTAGTTAGACCCAAACAATTAGATTTGATAGTCCAATGAGAAAGAATTAGGAGAGGTTTTACTAGCTAAGGAAATTATTTTAGTTGGAGAAATAGAATGGAATGAAGATGAAACAAAGTTAATTGAATTTTTTGAGTAATTGTATTGGTGTGTGGAATAATATACATCAATGATTATCTTCAAGTTAAATAACCTTCTTATTTGAGTCTTTGTATCTTATGAAATTAAATTATACTACATGATTATATTGTAATTTAAGGAGAAAAAATTGTAGCATGATTAAATTAAACTATTCAATGTATGTTTATTATTTACATGTATCATGATTTTCTTCATAAACATTTTCATACATACATACCATTCCACCTATCATCCTTAGTTTACACAAACACATAGTCGACCAAAAGATATATGCATAAAACCCTTAATAGTTGAGTATATGATATCCTCAAGTGTTGGACATAACCTTCTCTTCTTATTTTCCTTTTATTATTAATTTATTTTTCTTTTTTCTCGTTTTAATATCCTTTTGTTTATCATTTTATTTTGATTTTTATTGCTTTATTTTTTATTTTTTTAAGTTTTTCTTTTTTTGTAATTATATTATATTGAATCAATTTGTTCAATTCTTTGATTTAAATTATTTTATTTTTTATATTGATTCATCTTTTTTAATTTCTCTCTTCTTCATTGTTTTTCAAATATGCATTTTTTTCTTTCTTCAAATTGATTAACTTATTTAATTTTCCTTCCTTTCCTTGTTTTCATTATGTTTTTTTTCTCATTTAGCTTCCTTGTTATCTTCTTATTATGCCGAGAGGCATATTACAATGGCGTCAAGAGTATGTGTACATTTGTATTCTCCCCATTTAAATTGACGTCTACTAACCCATCACAAAGTAAAGTATTAATCAATAGATTTATGCTTTTAAATTAGATTTTATTAAAGCAAAAATTTCCTTGTTTTAGCTAAATGAAATTAATTATATGCACTCAAATAAATTAATCAATATATTTATTTTGATTTTAATCTCCATATCATTGGATCACATTAGGACATTTCACACGAGGAGCATATTGCAACTAAGTATATTTGATGAAGCAAAAAAATAAAATAAAAGAGATTTGATGAAACAAAAAAGTCAAATAAAAGAGATTTGATGAAAAAAGAAAATCAAATCAAAGAGATTTGATGAAATGAAAAGAAAAAAAAATAAAAAAATAATAAAAATAATTCAAATATTTGCATAAACTAAAAGAACAAATAAATAAATAAATAATATATTTTTTTCCCAAAGAGCAATCAAAGATTTGATCATAAAGATAAATCAATCAAAAAAGAAAATTAGAGAATGATAACTCTCAACGTATTATATATATATATATATATATATATATATATATATATATATATATATATATATATATATATATATATATGTATGTATGTATGCTAGTAATAGTAGATTGGTATTGACATAGTGTGATGGTTTAAATGTGGTGTTATTGTTCTTGCCACTAAGGTTCGAATAAAAAATGTTTACTTGTTTAAAAAAAAAAATAGTAAAAAATGTTACATAAAAATAATTACCAATTATTTTAGGTATGCCTTAATATATTTTGTAGTTTATTTGTTAATTTATGTTTGATTAGGTTTTAAGGGAACCTTTGCATATGTGTAGGATAATTGGCCTTTCATTGTATATGTAGCTACACTATGAATTTTAAAGCATGCAATATAAGAAGTTGAGATTTGAGCAATCCTTATGCTTATTTGTGTACAAATAGATAGTTTGATATATATTTGTAAATTTTCTATTTGTAGTTTTTTGTTGACTATTATGTCATGAGTTGCAAAGCCTTTAGAAAAATTGGAAAGGGGAGCCTATCTTCATTTATGTCCTTTCAATTTTAGTGATTTACTTTCAACATTTCTCTCTCTTCCCTTGTCAATTAGGCACAAGTAAGGATAGCTAAGGAGCATCCTTTCAATCCTAGAGATTGGCTCATCTACACTTTTCCCCCTTGGTTGATGACTTTACATGACACATTTCTTATGAAAAGACATTAAGTTATAAAAAGTTA
>VDFB02047397.1:130710974-130897936 GCA_007258455.2 Sequoia sempervirens
TTGAAGACTCCTCATTTGGCTGACATTTTTGGTAGGTGGCATGTTTATAATGGCTTGAACCTTTTAGGGGTCCACTTCTATTCCTTTAGCTGAAATGATGAATCCCAATAATTTGCCAGAAGTAACACCAAATGCACACTTTTTTGGGTTTAATCTTAGTTGAAATTGTTCCATGCGATCTAGAATCACTTCTAAATCAGCCAAATGTGTTACTCTTCTCTTAGACTTAGCCAGGGTGTCATCCACATAATCTTCCATATTCTTATGCATCATGTCATGGAAGATGGTTGTCATAGCTCTTTGGTAAGTAGCTCCTGCATTTTTCAATCCAAAGGGAATGACATTCCAACAATAAGTACCCCAGGCACATGTGAATCACGATCACTACTTCTTGATCCTAGGGAGCTATCTTGATCACGATTATACCCCGGAAAACCATCCATCAAAGAATAGATCTCATATCCTGCTGTCATGTCCACTATCATGTCTATGTTAGGAAGTGGGAAATCATCCTTTGGGCATGCTCTGTTAAGATCTCTAAAGTCTGTGCAGATTCGAATGGTTTTATCAAGTTTAGAAATAGGTACAATGTTGGAAATCCAGTCAGCATAGTCTATGGCTCTAATGAATCCTGCACCAAGGAGCTTTTCTAATTGAGCTTTCACTAAAAGAGCTATATGAGGGTGCATTTTTCTGAACTTCTGTTTGACTGGTTTCACACCTGGAGCTATGGACAAATGATGCATAATGAGATTAGTGTCCAAACCTGGCATGTCTGAGTATGTCCATGCAAAGTTAATTTTCTTCTTTTGGAGGAACTCGGTATAGGCTTTCTTTTCTTCAGGTGATAAAGATTTAGCCAAGTGTACAATTTTTTGAACTTCCTCTGTACCCAAATTAACAGCTTATGTAGGTTCAACCAATACTAATGATCTATCCTGGAAATAGCTTGGGAAACTATCAAGTACCTCATCCCGTGGAATTGCCTGGGAGGTTTTCACCTTTGGATCACGTCTTTTATTTTACTTTTTTGGTTACGACACACGCCACATGAGTGGTTTTATGCATCAAAACTCTTATTCTTTTTTTCTTTTTTTTTTATCTTGTGACTAAGGTACTTGATGTCAGGTTCTATCATACTGGTAGCCGGTTCACTAGTGGAAGAGACTACAGGTTCAATGGCATTTAGATAGCAGGTGATCTCATAGTCATTATGAAATGTCAAGAGTTGAGGCTCTTGGTACCGTTGAGACCAATCAATATGGTTGGGGTGAACAAGGGGTAGGTTGATGACCGGTTCAAGATTAAGGATATAGGTGGTGTCATCTCTGGTGACTGTAGAATTGGAATCTATCAAGTTTCCCTCTAAAGTGTCTAAATCAGAATTTATCCTAGCAAGTGAAGAATCGTCTACTAATGCGACATGTGGGTTCCAATCTTCTAATCTAACACATGACTCGTCAGTTACATCAGGTTGAGAACTATAAGCATGGACAGCGTCCATATCCAAGTCAACTGTTGCATCTGAGAGTGAATCCCATTCAAACGCATGAGAGTCTATTTCTGAATTATTGTTGGAGCCTCGTGATGTAGAAGCCTCAAGATTTGGAAGAGGCTCCTCTCCTCTAGCAATTTGCTCAATCACAAAATTATCTGAATTATCACCATCCATTGCAGCTGGGATGGAGACACTATCCATAGTCAATCTTGCATTCATATAGTCACTATCTATTGCAAATGAGATAGGAGGACTATCAATTATTAAATCTCTTGAATCTTCCCAAAGGAGATTTGTTGAAGGTATCCAATCATCTGTTATGTCTTGTTGATTGGTCAAATCTGGTACATATTCTGTGTCATCTTTACTATCCCGCCTATCAGAAATGGGGACAATGCATTTATTGTTGTTCATAAAGCCTAGGCCAACCGGTTTCTTAGACTTACATGCAAAAAGATCATGATTGAGTGGTTCGGCTCTAGCATCTAACTTGTGACTAAGAGGGCCATATCCTGGATAACCCATCTTCTTGACAAAAGTATATCCTCTCCCATAGGACTTAGGAGAGGGGGAGAAATTTTCATTGTGTTGGTATTTCTCCTCTTTGTATATCCAATCTCGAACAGCTACTTCCTCTTTTTCATCTTGTATTGGTACTGAGGATTCAACAAACTTGTCAAATAGTGTCATTGCTGAAGATGATGGTTTCATCTCCTGTGAAGACTTTCCATATGTCCTAGGAAATAGGCATATTTGCAAAAGAGTCAAGTTGATACCCCCCCATGCCAATGTCTACTGACTTAAATTTGTTTTGACAGTCTGCTAAAGTTGTTTCATAATCCTCTGTTGCTCGGTTAAGAGGGACATGAACATTAGCTGAGATTGAGTTAGTTGATAAGGTGTTATCTCCTGGTATGCAAATTTCTATTCCATTGTAGGAACTTAACTTACAACGGTGGTAGGTAGATGCTTGCGCACGCATATCATGAATCCATGGTCTACCCGGTAAAATGTTATGCAAGGGTCAGTGTCAACAATTTGAAACAAGATATCTTTTCAATTGGGCCCGATCGGCCAGGGGAGCTAACCCTTAGAACTTAGTTACGCCTCATCATAGGCAACTATGGTGATTTTCTTTCTAGTGTCGATCACTTGCTCTGAATAGCCCAAAGTTTTTAACAAATTCAAAGTACAGATATTTAACCCGGCACCCCCATCAATCAACACGTGCCTGACATGGGTTTTATGAATCATGACTTCAATGTGAAGGGCAAGATTATGTGGATGGCTTAGGGATTTGTCATCATCTTCAGAGAAAGAAAGGTAATGTGGGCTAGTAATGTGATTCACCATGCCTTGGAATTGGTCTATATCAATGTTGTTGGGGACATTTGCTATGCGCAAAGCATCCTCAAGGATTTGCTTATGTCTAGGGGACAACTCTAGAAGCTCTAAGATTGAGATTTGTGCTGGAGTTTTCTGTAACTGATCTACAAGATTGTAGTTTGGTTTGAGAGCAGTGGCAGATTTTATAGTGACATTCTTGGATGCCACTTGCTTGGATTTGTTGGATGGACCTGAACTAGGCCCTCTGAGAATAATAGGGGCTTGACTCCTAGTAACAGCATTAAGGGCTTGGGAAGATAACCTAGAATGAGGACCTCTCAGCACCACAACAGGTTGGTTGTCAAAAATAGGGGGAGAGTCATAACCATGCGGGTCCTTACTCCTTATCATATTAACACTTGGCTCCACAACTTCAAACATGTTTATCACATTTTCTGCCGCTGTATAGGTGTAGTTGATTGTAGCTTTGCCATTCTGTGATTTAGAGGTTTCCCCCTTGTCATAATTAGGAAAAGGTTCCTTAAAAGCCTTATGATCAGCATTGGTATTTAGGCCATCAACTTGAAGTTTTCCACTTTCTATAAAATCTTGGATGATATGTTTTAATTTCCAACAGTTTTCAACAGTATGGCCGGGGCCATTATGAAATTTACAGAATGCCTTGTCATCCCACCAATGTGGCTTAGGATCTGGAATGTGAAATTTTGTAGGATCCTGAGGATGTACCAAGTTGTTAGCAATGAGAGTTTTGAGAATATCCTCATATGAGTCACCCAATTTGGTAAATTGTCGCTTCTGGTTTTTGGGCCTCTCCTGATATCTTGGTTTACTTTCTTGTTGTGGAGGTGCATTAAGCTTCATTGCTTGCACAGCCTTAGTCAAATTAAGAACACTTTGATCTCTTGATTGGGAAGAATCCACAACTCCAACATTGACAACTTGTTTGTTTTTGTTCCAATTGTTGTTCTTCCCTTTATCCTTATTGTTGTGTTGACCATTGTTGGTATTATTGTTATGTCTGGTCAAAATGCCTTGTTATTTTAGAACATCCTCAATCGCGACATCTGGAGTTTCAATCCTCATGGTATCAAAGGTAGACTATCTTTTGATCTCATGTCATTTGGGGCACCAAATTACTAACAAGTATGTCAATCTTTTCATCCTCATGGATCATCCTAGGATACCGAGAGCATTGTCTCACTCACGCACGAGTAACAAAGGAGTTCCCCACGATTTTGTTTCAAGTTACATAAGGTCCAACATAGTAGAGGTCTTGGCAGATTATATCTGCAGTGTTTGAGCGAATCTATGAACAAGTTCTCTAAAAGTCTTATTGGGAGGAGTATTGGTAAACCATTCCATTGCTTGTCCTTTAAGACTCCTAGGGAACAACCTCATCAAATAGGAGTCATCTGATGGAATTCAAAGCTCATAGTATAGAAGCAGCACATGAGTGGTGTGGGTATATAGCAGATCATTGCTCGTATTGTGGAATTCCACCCTCTTTGGAAAATCTTTCATACTCTCACACTCTTGTCCGAATGGATTAGGACAAATTGAGTCTAGTGAGAATGAGCTCTTAGGTGCATCATTTTTTCTCCATCATTTGCTTCATTTGGTGGATTTCTTCCTCTTGAGAGGGATTTTTCTTTTGTATTTTGTTGTCCACATCAAAATTATAAGGGACTCTGGCACCCTTGTTGATTAGACTTTCCAAGAACTTATCTTTGTTTTGTTCCAAATACCTCTCCACATACTGTTGGAAGATAGGCTCTTGTTGTATTTGCATGAAGTCTTGAGTATCAAAATCATAATGTGAGCTACCACCTCCATGTTGGGAACCGGGATGTACATGTTGGGAGTGTGGTCTTGAATTTCTGGGAGGAGTTTGCCTCCTATAGTGAGCATACTGAGAGGCCCTTCTTCCTCTAGGACTAGGAGATCTAGAAGGGGTGGAGGGAGGAGAATTATGTCCACTGTTAGCACCCCTTGTATTGTATTGTTTGTTTAATTGGTGGGCTAACTGCCTATCTTGCTCCTCTTGAGTGAGTTTCCTTTGTACTTCCAATAAAGCTTGGCTCTCTTCCTCAAGTTGTCTAAACTTTTCTTGCTTTGCAGCTTGTTCATCTAGAAAGGCTTTCTTTTCGCGTTCAATTCTTCTAAGCCTATCACTTGTGAACCTTGAGGTATGTTGAAGTGGTGAGCTTGGTCTAGACTGTTTGAACAAGTCATTGGTATACATTGTATTGACATGAGCATCACGAGGTTCATTGTCTTGGTCTTCATGTTGTGACCATTGTTCTTGGTGAGCTCGTCTCTTATACCTTTCATCCCGTTGATGGGCATCCAAATATCTTGTATTAATGAGGGGTGAATCAGGTTGATTATCATGAGAAGAATTTCCAAATATCATGTTGTTTCTGTGTTGTTCATAGATATCATCAAGATCTTGATCCATGGCTTCCCTCTCCCGCCGAGTGACAGTATAACTCATTTCCATACCTGAGTGGGAAGGTACTGAGGGGGTACTCAAGTCACTAAAATGGCTCTTTGGGTCAAAATAGGTTTTAGACTGACTCCTAGGTGACTGGTCAAATATTGGTTCCTTTTCCTTTCTCTTTTGACGAGTCCGAACTAGGGGTAGTTGGTTAAAGACTATTTGAGGTCGCTTTCCTTGGCTCACTTGATATCTTGTTGTGACTGACATGAAAGGGAAAGTTCAAGTAAACAAACAATTCTAAGAAACGTCAATACTAGACTAGGATAGTGAAAGTTTTCTCTTGTCCGAGAGAGATGGTGAAATAGAACTGTTGCAAATAAGTGCAAACCAACACTGCCACAGAGGTGCTCAATTCTTGGGTGAACACCCTAGCACATATGGATCAGGAGGATGACTTACACAAAGTGTACTGAGTTTGAATTGTATGAAAATGGGTGGACAAGGAGACTACTAGCACTCTCCAAGTGTGTTAACAAAGAGTCTAAAAATTTATCTATTTGACAGGAACAATTCCTAATTTGCCAATCTCAAGCAAAATCGCTTATGAGATCAAGGATCACTAATTCCAAAGGTCAAGGACACATAAACCCTAAATACAGAACAAGTCTCTAAAACTGGGACAAGTCACCTAATCGAAGAACTCAGTATTTCAGTTTGTTGTTTATTTTCAAAGATCAAGCAAGTATATCCACAGATTTTGATCAAGCACATAGGTTTCAATCAGACAAGTTGTGATACAAAAAGTAGTCGATAACAGATCTATCAAGGACAAAGCAACTTGATAGTATCGGGGGAGTCTTGTTTGAAGATGTTTGGACAATGTTTAAGACTAAAAAACAAACACATAGCTATCCCTACCAAAGAAAATGGTGAGAAGTCAAAACCTTTGCCCCATTGCTTATGCGCATACGTGCACCTCACACAGCCGTGTCACCCCCTAGAGGGCGCCCGTGTTTTTGGTGTTTCCAAGGACTCAATAGTGTACGTTCAAAGGTTACCCTTGTAGCAGGGGCCAGTGTCGCAACTGCCTCCAAATATCCAGGTGTATGCCTATGATGGGAATATGTGTATGATCAACATATGGAGAGATTCTTCCCCCTCCTTGCGCAAAGATTATGACTCCTTTCGGAGGTGAACCGGGTAGGCAAATAACTAAGAGGTTTTTACTTGGCTTCAATTCACAATAACCAACCGGTGCCCACCACGATCACGAGCTTGGAGCCTGTGACCACACCAACACATCCACACACCCACATAGCGAGGAGACTCGGGCTTGGCGCCCTTCGATTACAATAAGCAGAGCTTTTTCCATGATGATAAGTCAAGTCATGGAAAAAGTTACTATATGAATGTGGAGTCTTTAGACTCAACAAGACTTATTCTTTATTATAGTGAGGTGGAATCATCGACGATAGGTGTGTACTCACTTGGGTCATTCCCGGAGGTTCAACTTCTGGTAGGCCCTCTAAAGGTGACACTGGACATGGCTCGGATTCGGGTTTCTGATTTTTTGATTCTCCCAAAAGGAGAAGAGCATACTTCTCTAGCCCGTCTCTTTACCCAAACACACTAAACAACCTTAATCACCGAGCTAGTTTCACTTCACCAAATCCACACGCTTTTGGGTTTCTAATTCTCTCAATAAGAGAAGAGCATAATCCCCTGATGAGTGAAAGTGCTAAAGATTCACTACCTTGCTCCGCTCCCTAAGAGTTCGTCATATGAGTAAGATCATCAGGAGCCTGGATTTGTCCATGGTCATCACCTCCATGTAACAAAGAGCCAAATTCCCTACTCACTATCGAAACTCCTAAAAATTTTAACGAAGCCCTAATTAGACTATGTGAATTGAAAAGCAGGAAAACAAACACAATATTTTTTTAAATAGGATCTTTGACAAGCGTAAGTGTTTGTTTTCAAGTCTTTGTCGCGCGTCCTGCAATCAAACTGTTAGTGTGTTTCAAGTTCTCTGACTGGCGTCCTGCAGAAACTGTTATGCTCTGGAAAAAAAATTTAAAAGAACTAGAATTAAAAAATCTAATTTAATCTAGTCAAAATTTAATCTAAAAGGAATTAGTTAACAAAACTAAAATTAAACTAAATTAATCTAATACTAAACTAAAAATTTAAAACAAAATTAATTTAAATTAATAAAATTAAAAAAATCTAATCTAAATTAAAAAAATCTAATCTAAATTAAAAAAATCTAATCTAAATTAATAATTCTAATTTAAATTAATAAAGTTAAAAAATCTAAAGTAAAAAATCTAATTTAAATTAACAAAGTTAAAGAATCTACTTTAAATTAAAAAAATCTAATTTGAATTTTAGAAACTAAAAAAATATCTAATTTAAAAATCTAAATTAAAGTCTAAACCAAACTAACTAAAAATTAAACTAAATTAAGATTAAAAACTAAATTAAAATTAAAACTAAACTAAATTAAAAACTAAAAATTAAAACATGCATAAAAATCTTCAAATTTTATTTCTGAAAAATCTGTTTATAATGAGTAGATAAAAACAGAAACCCAGAAATTTTTTGAAGCAAAAAATAAAACCCAGAAATCGTTTTTTGATCCAGCAAGCAGAAGATGAAAAAAAAAAATAATTTTTTTTAAACCTTTAGCCAGGTGAAAAATGACGCGCGACGGTTTTTGTGCAGCTATCTTCTTCAGATCTGTGAAAGAAATCAAAAAACTGAAAGATACCCAAATCGAATTTTGACCCTGGCTACAAAACCCAGAAATCATTTTTCCTGCAACTGAGTGGAAGCTGGATTAATAAATCAAAACTAAAAATGAAATTAAAAACTACACTAAAAAACTAAAAATTAAAAACTAAATTAAAAACTAAAAACTAAATTAAAAACTGAATTAAAAACTAAATTAAAAACTGAATTAAAACTGAATTAAAACCCAAATGAAACCTAATTAAAACCAAATTAAAAACTAAACTAAATTAAAACGAAACTAAAACCTGAAAATTAAAAACTAAATTAAAAACTAAATTAAAAACTAAATTAAATTAAAAACTAAAAATTAAAAACGGTGGGCGCCAAAATGTATAACTAAAAATATGTTATACTTCTGTGAATCCTTACATGCAAGGATACTCAATAATGAGTCCTTGCAAATCAATTCACAACTCTCTATCCGAGAAGAGCAGGGATTGATATTGTGGCCCTCAGATTAACCCTGTTACCCCTGCAAATACAATCTCGGAATGAGAGATTCAAAGAGGAGAAGCAAGAATGCTAATCTCCATGAATCCTGTTCTTGCAATGCAACAATGAAAACTAATCTAAATGGACGTAAATGCAATAAACCAAACTAATTTATTGAAATAAAAAATTAATCTACATGCAATGCCATAAATAAATTATTTTGCAAATTAATCTATTATGAAGATTAAGCTAAAATATAATACTAAACTATATGCTCTAAAACTAAGATGCTTATATAATCAAACTAATGTAATCTCAAATGATAAAATTCAAATTTGTAGCATAGGTTTGATGTAAAAATTCGTGATTCTTGAAATGAGAATGAGAGGGCTCATTTTATAGGCAAAAGTGGAATTGAAGGCAAATTCAGAAGCAATGTGGGATAAATAGAAAAATAGAAACAAATCTTGATTGAAATTCTTTTTTTAGTTTATTTCCCTTTTAACTGATTTGTTTCCCTTTTTTTCATCACAAGATATTCTTGAGAGGATATTTCATTTATTTTATTTAATTTAAGATGATAATATCTTTTAATAAAATAAAATAAGATTATGTAATTTAGAAATGAATATTAATAAAATAAAATAAAATTATTTAATTAAAAATAGATTTAATTAAATAGCATCATTTTATTTAAGTAATATTAACTTCAATTAAATAACATTATTTTATTTATTAAAAGGATTTATTTCTTTTGATTAAATAAAATTAATGAAGCATTCAAACCTTAGGGAAAATTGAAACATTTGAAATAGCTATGAATTGATTAAGAAATTTGATTTGAAAATGCGACAATCATTGATTCAGAAAGTTGATGTTGACAAATTAAATAAATGAGGCCCAAAGTCTAGGTGACCATTTTAGGTTGCATACAAGCTCCACTGAAGGAGCGATGAACACTTGCAACTTTTTTAGGTTAGGTACATTCGTACTCATAGAGGAAGCCAAAAGCGATGTGGAACTTGGTTGAATGGAAGCAGAGGGGAGGAGAGAGGAGGGAAAATCAGGAGGCCCTGAGATAGGGGAGGTTGAATCCTTTTCCTTCTTCTACAAAGCAACCTACTCAGCCGTGAGAACCTTTCATCGGCACTTGTGTTCGCGCGCAAGGTGGCTTCTATGATTCTTCAAGCTAGAGACTGGAGGTGGTGAAGGAGTGGAAGACTCCTACTCAGCCATGGGAGTGTCCTCCATAGTTATTTCCAGTAGAGGGATGGGCTCCTGAATGAGAGCAAGAGGAATTGGTTGAGAAGCAATGGGGGAGTTGACTCTAATGCCTCAATAGCAGGCCTCTTCCCATTTACTTCCTTAGAAGCAGAAGTGGTAGGAGGCCACAAAGGATAAGACATAGAAGATTTCCCATGGGGACCTTTTCCTCTACCATATAAGTAGTACCAAGGTCCAAGTGGTTTAGTAGGGAGGTTCGATATCCTGATCTTAGGTCTATGCCAGGGTGGTATCATCAGACTCAGTGGATAAAAGCTAGGCATATTCATCAAAAACTCCTCTAGAAAGAGGAGGATGAGATCCATCCTGAGGATGGGGTAGCTTCTCTTTTCCCTTTTGAGAGAGGAGGCAGCTGGCTACTGTACCATCGAAAGAGCCAATTTCGGTTATCCCTTGTCCCTAGTCTTATACTTAACATGGTTTTTGTAAAGTAGGTCCATTCTTGGAGGGAGTGGACCAACTGGGGTAGGAAAAAAGTGGTCTAATGAATATCCCCCATGGGATACTAGAGGCTAGTATATAGTGTCATGCACTATGTGCATAACACCTTCATGGGATAACTTTAAACATTTGTGGATGACGGAGGCGATTCCATTCAAGGAAGCTAGCCAAGGTATGCCTAACTTCTCCCTAAACAGATCTAACTCTAGGATAACATTGAAGACTATTTATACAACCCTAAGTCCTACTAGGACAGACATAGCTATTGAGCCGTATGACTTTAGACAAAGACCATCATTCATACAATGAGTTAAGCCACAACTTCTCTTCTTTAATTACATTCACTCAACTCATAGGATCAACTAAGACCACTGTTACAATGTTTCCATTGAGGTGAGTAGGAATGTAGGGGGGAGAGGGCTTATTGTTTAAGGGTAAATCCTGCAACATAAACATCACATCCAGGGAGTCAGGCATAGGTTGTGTGGTAGGAGTAATTGTGATCATGTTAATATATGCCTCAGGCCGAGTGGTAGAATCAAAGGGATCGATAATCACGTTAGTAGAATGTGATGGAAATGGGTTTGTGTATATCTAAAATTCACTATTCACTTTCACCACCGATTTGTTTAGATTTTGTTTACTTCCATCAAGATGAATAGTAACATCTTTGATGTGGTCCTATATCTCATGATGCGGGCACATAAAAAATTCAGTATCATGTCTGTTAACTTGATGGTATTGACAAAAGGTATTCCAATCATACCAACTAAGGAATGGTTCTTTAAGAGGCTTAGGGTTCTCCAAAGTTATGATCTTATCCTTTAGCAACTTTTGCAAGATGGAAGAGTAAGATTCTACTAACTTTGTGAACTTTTGGTTGTGCCTGAGGTCATTATTAGTCATAGTGGCTACTTCATTCACAACAACCTTACCTTTCCTAGAGATCGATACAATGGACTTTCCTTCTGAACAAGAGCACAAGGAGGATCCCCCAAACTAAACTACATTCTATTGATACTCCCGTAATGCAACACACAAATGCATGAAAGAAGGAAATTTCATAAGGTTAAACTTCTCCTTCCAAGGTCTTTGGAATTTCCCTATGAACACCTTCTACACGTCAGAATCGAGAAATAGATATGAGATTTGTGAAAAGAGCACTTAGTATTGCACTATAAAATCATTAATATTTTCGTGATCACCTTGTTTGCATTGGACAAGATAAAAAAAGGTCATCTTCAATCTGATGTTAGCTTGGAACTATCATAGGAATTGGTTTACAAGTTGATCAACTGAGAAAATGGAATTATCAGGTAAGGAACATTATCATTTGAGCACTATATCCTTAAGAGATCGGGGGAATAACTTCACCATCAGTGCATCGTGATGGAAGAAATTTATACATAGGGCGTTAAAGGTGGATTGAACCAATAATTTTTGGGAGGGCTATGTCCTTCTCTTGCACTCTTAGGGGTTTTCACCTAAAAGGAGAGAGATAGACCCCAAAAACTATGGTGGTTCACTAAGACTAAGGTATGTATGATGTAATTATGACTAAATGCAATGATGTAGATGCAACTAATTGATAAAATTGTCTTATTATGAATGGAAAACTAATGAAATATGCAATGTTTGAAAACATAGTGTGATATGTAGAAATGAACTAGAAACATAAACAAATACAAACAAAACTAAATGAGATTGAACATAGTGTACCTAGAGATGAAATGTTGATGTTGGAAGATTTTAGAATTTGACAAAAATCACTGTTGATGACTAGTGGGACTCATTCACCACTAATGGCGAATTAGTCTTGCTTCTGGTAAAATGACCTGAAACTGGTTTCTAATTGTTGGGAACTGAATTATGATGAAAAAAAATTTCCCAGCCTGTAGGTGGGACCAATTCGCCACTGATGGCGAATCATTCCTCCTCAAAAATTATGCAAATTTAGGGGTCAAGTTTGTGGGTCTAGATCTGCATTTGTCTTCTTGTCGGGTTGATGGAGTCAAATCTTCAGAAAATGGACTGAATGTTGTCTCCAAGATTGAATTAGGGTTTGGTTGACTTGAATCACTTTGATGACTTGTTGACCACTTTTCAACACCTATTTCTTTGAAAAATCTGCCTACAAGACCAAAATCTTATTGTTGAAGTTTGAAGATATGTCAATGGATGCTCCAAGATGCTTGATAATTGCTTGATCAAATGATGCAATAATGCTTTGAATGCTAGAATGCTAATTGATGTTGAATGAGTGAAAGAGATGAATGGGGGTTAAAATGGATTGGAAAACACTTATTTATACACTTATGCCCTAACAACCCAAAAATACATCACAGGCCGACATAAGGTCTTAATGAATAAAAATCAAAAGGAAATTTGAATTTATTTTGAATTTTGTGCCAAGAGGGATTCATTCACCACCCATGGTGAATGGGTACCACTCTAGGCTTGCAAGTGGGTGTTGGGAATTAAGTTTCTTGTAATGTTGTTTGTCGGGTTTATATTTAAAAAAACATTTAATTAAGGCCTATAAGTGCATAAAGGGGCCAAATAAAGCATAAGAAAGGTATAATTAGTTGTGACAAGCCTAGAAAAGTGTGAAATATTGTTAGAATACTTTACAACACTTTGAAATAGGACTTGGTAAGGGATAAAAAGGGAATATTTAGATGAATTATAATAATAAGAGTCTATAGAAGTGTATAAATGTGTTACAACACTTCACAACACCTTCACAAGACATCATAATTTAAATATTCAGGACCTAATGTGAATGTATAAGTCACATTACAACATTAAATCTAAGTAAAATAAGTCAAGCATCATAGGAAAGAAAACTAAATGACCATGAAAATGTTCAAGATTAATTTTTCTATGGTACATTTAGCCCCCACCTTAGTGAGAGGATGAACTTTCTTCAAACTCACACTAAAGTAGTCATGCATATCGAGAGGGATCCAAATGCACTTATGTTAGCAAGATGGAATGACAATGATTAAGAGGGATGATAAAGCCCCCATGATGAAGATCCCATGGAAAACTAAACACAATAACAAAGGAACACACATGTGAAAGAGAGAAAGAAAAGGGAGAGAAAAAGGAAAAGTCAAATCAAGCTTCAATCGTTTGTTCAACTAGTTGTGAATCAGATCTAGGCTATTTGTCCAAAAAAAGAAAATGCATACTCAATTTGGGATGATGGAACTCATGGCTATCCACTAGGTGAGAAGGCCCAAAATGTGAGAAACATAAGCTCGGGTGGTATGTATTGCTAAATACACAAGTGATTATGGGGAAAGTCATGTTGTGGGATGGGCTTCCCGCTCAACCATATCAAAGTTATACCCCCCGTTAACTTTAATAGGAACCACAAAGGAAAAATGTTGGTTTGTGCTTCATGAAACAAGAAAATATTTGTATGCTTAGAACTCATGAACAAATGTGATGGCACTACAGGCATGCAAGCTGTGTTATGCAAGGTGGCCATGTAAATGTGAAATGCAACATGAAAAAAGATATTCAAACGAGTCTTGTTAAGTTTATGTGAGGTCTTTAACTTAGGGAATATTATGTCTAATGTCTCTAAGAGAGGACCGATGAAAGAATAGAAAATTCACAACTTAGGGGATGTAGTGTGTCGCACCAGGCCACCAAGAGGAATGTAATATGCTAGGATAGATCACGCTCATTGTTGGACTCCTACAATGAATTAACAACTAAGCCCTTACAACTGTGATTCAACAATTGGAAATATAGTTTGAATAGCTCTCTAAATCATCATGAAGGTGCATTTAACTTGTCAACCTAGGGATGTAGACTTGAAATGGGTCAACATAGTATGTGCACTAGGAATCCATAGTAGCCATATTCACTCTATAGCTAAGCAAGACATAATGCTGAAAGTAATATGCTTGGAAAGAAATAACATAAGTACTGAGCATCAACCAATAACTATAGTAGCTAGACTGCATGACTGAAATGAAAATATGAGCAAATAGATAGGAAACTACTCCGTCTACTTTGGCTGCAGGAATAGTCACAAAATGAAATTCTAGTGGTTCCAGGAACAGATGGTGCCAAATTTTTAACTAATTGCTAAACAGAAAGTAATAACTAAACTAAAGGAAGGAATGATCACCAAGTGGGCCCCCTTGGATGAGTATGCCTTAAGAAAAATTTACACTCGTATGCACAAACTTATAACTTAATTTTATTCGTTGAAAAGCATGAGTACAATTGAGCAACATAACTATATTATTGAAAAACTAAGAATGTGAGTACAATATTAGATCAATCAACCCCTTGAGAAGGAGCATTTGAGTCTTATTTATAGGAAGAAAAACTACTAACTAACTACCTAGCAAGGCGGTCAACTCCAACAGATTAGGAGGACACCACTATAGGGAAAGAATAAAAAGTGGAGAGGAGGTTGGGCATGTGTGGAATCTGGTCAAGCATGTTTTCCTTAACATAGATCTAGCACAACAATAACTCCTATATTCGCTCAACAAAAAATTAAGACCATTTATAAGGTGGTTACAATTCTTTGATTTAAACTAGGAATCTCCCTCCATTGAGAGTCTTCCCTCCATTGTCCTTTGAATGATCACCTTGTTGACCTTGATGGAAAATGACCACCTAGCAGAATCTTCCTCAATTTTGTAGGCTCTAATTATCTATATAACAATACTATTATGCACAAAAATTGCATATCTATAACTATCTTAAAGTAACATTCATTAATTTCCACATGTAAAACTAACATAGATAGTTCATATAACATGTCAGTGTCATTTAAAAGTTACAAAAATAGCTTATGCCCAATGTCTATGGTTTTGAAAAAATGTCATAAAAAGGTCAGCATCCAAGTATCAAAGTCTATGACAACTACAACAAATAGATAATAAACCCTATCAAAATTGAGTCATAAACTAGACTCATCACTGCCCCCAGCCTAAGGCTTTGTTGGTCCTCTAGCAAAGGAAGGGTTGTTCGTTTGCTTAGTTAATTCCCTCAAATTTGCAACTTCTAGCTGTCCTACATTAGTTCTTGTAGTGTGTGAATTAGGGTCCCAATAGAACCCTTGCTATCAGTCCAACCTACTCCATATATAGTTCATATAACATGTCAGTGTCATTTAAAAGTTACAAAAATAGCTTATGCCCAATGTCTATGGTTTTGAAAAAATGTCATAAAAAGGTCAGCATCCAAGTATCAAAGTCTATGACAACTACAACAAATAGATAATAAACCCTATCAAAATTGAGTCATAAACTAGACTCATCACTGCCCCCAGCCTAAGGCTTTGTTGGTCCTCTAGCAAAGGAAGGGTTGTTCGTTTGCTTAGTTAATTCCCTCAAATTTGCAACTTCCAGCTGTCCTACATTAGTTCTTGTAGTGTGTGAATTAGGGTCCCAATAGAACCCTTGCTATCGGTCCAACCTACTCCATATATAGTTCATATAACATGTCAGTGTCATTTAAAAGTTACAAAAATAGCTTATGCCCAATGTCTATGGTTTTGAAAAAATGTCATAAAAAGGTCAGCATCCAAGTATCAAAGTCTATGACAACTACAAAAAATAGATAATAAACCCTATCAAAATTGAGTCATAAACTGGACTCATCACTTCCCCCAGCCTAAGGCTTTGTTGGTCCTCTAGCAAAGGAAGGGTTGTTCGTTTGCTTAGTTAATTCCCTCAAATTTGCAACTTCCAGCTGTCCTACATTATTTCTTGTAGTGTGTGAATTAGGGTCCCAATAGAACCCTTGCTATCGGTCCAACCTACTCCATCTCTATCTCTCTGCAACTATATCATACTAATAATACCTAAAATTTGGCATAGGCCATAATAGGATAGGTGGTTGAAAATTTAATGGAAGCCAAAATTATCCCTTTGACCTTCCAATCTGTATATATCTATCAACTCTTTTGCATGTTGTAACATAGTTCTACAAAGAGTGAGGATCAACTTGTTTTAACTCATCAATCAGATTGTTCCACCTTTGTGCCAGATATCCCATTACAGATTCCCTTGTGGTTTTTGCTACCTTCTCATATTCCTTGTAAACTGCTTCTGTCTCAAGTAGGATCCTACTACCATAGCTTGGTTGGTAAAGAATTATGTGACAATCCTTGAAAATATCTGGATTTCTAAGTTTAATGCGTGGATGAGGGTGTTGAATTCTCTATTTTCTCTGAAGTCCTGAATTGTCCCCACCTAACATTCATTTTGTATCAAAGACATAAATTCCATGTTGTGGCAAAAGGAAAAATTTGGAACATGGAAAATACTCTAAAGCGGTGGTGCGCATGGGTGGCTTTTTGTTTTCCAAAATTGGAACATAAAGGGCCACAATGTTGGCGAAAACCGAAACGAACGACACGTTGGTCATAGAAAACAAATTCGTAGCATTTGCAGGTTCTACAACGGAACCCAGCGGGTGAAGATGAGAAGCAGAACGAAGCCGGGTTGTGGGGAAAAGATGCTTCGGTTCTAGTACACTCAAGCGATAATTGTTGTATTATTCAGCAGGCCGATTGCAATACAATAGTAGGCTCATAGCAGCAGCACGAGATACATCTTGTTCGTTACGGATTTGGCAGCAGCTCTCATGAAGAGATCAACCATGGCATTCATGATTAGGAGAGATTCCAGCAGCATACTCCTACCTCTCTCTTCCTCTGCTTCGGCCTCATGGTCTCAAACTTTCAGCCAGCCACTCGGTCCTCTCTCTCTATTCTCTATATTTTCAGAACATCCAATGCATACATATATGCATTCATTCTCAACAGGCTCTGTGAAATGGTTTGTTTCCAACTGTTGGACAACAATCTCTAGCTCAACATCATAGATGTTTCCACTTCCTTGCATAGAAGATAATATGTCCAGGTCACACCACGTAGGACAGTCTTCAAATGGTCAAGGGCGTTCAACCTGTGTTGGAATGTTGGTGAGACACTAACCATGTCTCCACGATGCTAACACAACCAACATTCAATATCACCAAGAGTTGTCCCCATCGGCAAGAGGTTACACCGAGTCTAGAGAGCTATCGCTAAGACTTCATCATGTCACCAAGACCTCACACTGAAGATCACAAGGTATTCTGAAGAGTTCATCAGTCAACAAGACTATCGCTCTTCTCCTAGACATTACACTAAAGTCTTCAAGTCACATCGACCTCAGCATTCTCATCAGTGAGACAATCACCATTCGATGAGACATCATACCGAATTTTAGAGGTCATATCGATGTTAGCTTTTCCATCGGCAAGACACCTGCAGTTTGCCAAGACTTCATATTGAAGTCTTCAAGTCATGCCGATGTGAGTATTCCATTCGGTGAGATAATCATCTTTTGCTAAGACATCACACTGAGCTCTTCATGTTATATTGAAGCATCCGATAGTCGGTGAGACTTATCGCTTTTGCTGAGACATCATTGCGAACACAAATGTCACCCCGAAGACCACTATCGACATGACTTCAATAGTCACTAAGACTTCATACCGAAGCCTCCAGGTTACCCTGAGATAACCTTTCGCCAAGAATCATACCAAACACATCCCACAGCATCGGTGAGACAAACGCCCGTTGCCAAGAGTTCTTACTGAACCCTTATGTTACACCGATGACTCCTATCGGCGAGACATCTCCATGTCGCCAAGAGTTCACGCCGAGGTCTTTGTGTTACCCCGAGTGTAAACCATCAGTGAGACATACCACCAGTCACCAAGAGATCTTCCTGAGAGTTCAAGTCACCTCAATGACTCCACTATCGGCAAGACTTCACACATTCGGTAAGACTACATACTGAAACACATGTGTTACACTAAAGACTTCTTTCACCACAGGTCTCCTCGACATCTGTTAGACACCAACCTATTAGCCAAACATCTCCTAGTCGCCAAGACTTCATATCGATAGGCGCAAGTAATGCCAATTACCACATCGGCCAGACAGACCAAAGGTCATGCCAATATCGGTAAGACATCCTATTGTCACTGAGACATCATTTCGACAGTCCAGGTTACACCAAAGGTTTTAGATGTTGATCACCAAGACATTCAGGAGGTCACAGTGATAGTTCAGGATCAACTAGCAGATCGGCCAAACATCTCACCAGTCTCAGCGAAATTGCTCACAAGAGGTTTCAGCCTGCGAGATTGAGGCACATTTTCCAACAAATTGGACATCCCTGACATACAAAAATGGATTCCAATCATGATCTTGGGACACAAAATAATTATACAAATAGAATTCACAAAACAAAATTTTTATATCAGGAGGAACAATTCGATAAGCATGGAAAAATTCAAGAGTCTCAATGGAAGGATTCAAACCTGAGATAATCCTTGATAGTTTAAAAGAAAGATTCTTTTCCTTCAAATATAGAGCATAGACCCTTGGAGGATTCCTACACTTTAATATATGAGGTACTAAGGCTGCCATATTGTCCACCTTCTCCCTTAAAGCATCAATTTTTGCATTCTTATCTTCAATCTCTTCATCTCTCTTTAGAATTTCCTTCTTCAACCCTCGTTTATCCTCTTTCCATTCCTCTTCCTTCCTTTGCATCTCTCTCCATAAGTTCATGGCTACCATGTGCATTGAAAAATCAGAGGGCTTATGTATTCCTACCAAATTTTTTCTTGGCATTGATGCTTGCTCTTCATATCGCTCCAACTGCAGGGGTGTTGATTGTTCTCCCAGTTCTAGCTGTAGGGGCTCTTGTTTTTTCTCTTGCTGCATGAACTCTTTCTCTTGCTTTTGCTATAGGAGCTCCTGATTCTCCTCATACTCTTGAATTTCAACTTGTTCAGTGATGGTAGCAAGCTCTACCAATGTTATAAATGTTGCTTCCTAAAATATGTCCTTTTCCTCAACATTCACCTACCCCATTGGGGCTTCTGTTTCCTCTTGCATCTCTAGTCCTAGGGCTTCCCCGCGGAGACATACCAGTGGCTGGTCTAGCTGGTCTTGTTTTTCTAGGAGGGCTCTCATGTTTCTCCTCAGCTATAGGAAGAACAGTGTCAGCCTTCCATTTCTTAGAGCTTGGCACTTTCTTTTCTGCCATTTACTTTTTATCTTTTCCCTTCCTTATTTCTACCTTTTTCTTTTGTACCCTCATTTGAATTAGGACGCCAAGAGGGACATCACCATCAAAATATGAAGAGAAACTTTCTTTTTTTGAATGTTCTGCCTCAAAAGAACTAATCTCTATGGTTTGTTCAACTATAGGAGGGTTTACAATAGGGCCTATGCTAGGAGTGGCTTCAATCATGCTCAATCTCCTACTAGCCCTACGAGGTTGAGGCAAAACCGTAGGTCGCAAATGCTCTAGTCTAAATTGATCAATATTCAAGAATTCTTCCCAAGTCATATCAGACACATCATACAGGGACTTCTCTACTAATAATTTGATTAGAAAATGGTGGGAAATGAAATTATCCCTACCTTTTTGGGTCTTAGTCGCCATGGTTGAAAGAAGGTGGTATAACACATTTGTCACATTCATTCTTCTCCCATGCCTCATATTATTTAGGAGTTTGAAGTGCACAAAATGTAGGTTCAACTGATGACCTTAATAGGTAATGTACTTCATGACATAAACAACTACTTGCTTCCATGGCTTAGTCAGAGAGGTTCTCTTCACACCTTGCTTGTTCACACTCAATGGAGAGTCACTAGATTCTGTAAATTTAGCCCTAGCTAACTTGGAATCTTTGGTAGCAAGGTAATGTTCACCGTTGGTAGGAAACCCTATAATTTCTACAATCCTATCTTAAGTAGCTATTACCTCCAATCCTCTTACCATGGCCTTTCCTTTAGACAATGTCTGTGCAAATTCCAACACAACCTCTTCATTATAGCCATTCAACTTCAGGAAATAGTCTAACCACCTACAGTTTCTAAACTCGAACTGGCAAGGTGCATTTTGCAGTAATACATCATGAACTATGGGTTCATTTCTAATTAACCCATCTCCCATTTTTCAACTGTCTACAATTAAACAATCACTCTACAAGGTTTCTCTTCCATTAGTCTTTGTCTGGAATCCCAATTTCTCCTTCCTGCAACATTGTTGAACTCGCAATGACAATGTCATATGAATTCTACCTTTTTGGTGGCTTAGGATTATGACAGGAGCAATAAAGGAAGTAAAGAGTAATAAATGAAGAATACAATAAAAAAATGGCGGTGTTGTGGTGTCATCTCACACATGCAAGCCGTCACCTCACTTGGGATTCATACTAGCTCAATTCAAATTTGTTGACATGGACCAACATGGACTAACACATGGACATGGTATTCATAGTTTCCCCCCAACCTAAATTTGAGCATTTTTCGTCACATGGGAAGTAGTAATGATGATTTGATAGGGGTAGGGAATAATTACATGCTATGGAGAACGTCTATATTAAGTACAATAATTAAATGAATGTACTAAAAGACAATTAAGATATAACAGATTCATGCGCACGTACCTGAATTCTTGGAAGATATGTTGCAAAGATTATAAAGAAAGTATCGATCACTTTTTAAGAAGTTAGTTGAGAAATTAATGAAAATGGAGATGGAATGAAGTGAAATGATTGTGGAATGAAGTGAATTTATGGTGGCATTATGGAAGAGAGAGAAAGGTGGAGATAGGTGAATGAATGAAGAAGAGGACTCTGAAAAAAGTGGAAGTATTTATTATGACAAGTTACGTACCTTAGTTAGCTAGAAGGAGGGACGCTAGGTCAACTTCCTTCGGCTACAAGAAGTTCAGGTGTTGCATGTTGAGTGAATTGCTGCAGGAATTCCTCCTTGGAAGTTGGCTTGTGATACAACATGAGGCGCTGACTGTTGACAAGCAACTTAAATCTAACAGGGTCAATGGTGGTGAGATGGACAACACCATTGGGGAAAACTTTAGCAACCTCATGTGGTCCTAGCCACTGTGTCTACAATTTTCCTACATTATCTTGATACCTTGAGTCATAGAGAAATGCCTAGTCACCTGGCTGGAATTTCTTTTCATTGATGAATTTGTCATGCCACTTTATTCTTTTATTTTGCACTACCTCTGTGTGATGCGAGGTTTTCTTCCTCATATCATCCAAAGCATTCAACTAGATAATTCTATCCTCTTGTACCTCAAAGATATCCATCCCTATGTCTAGTGTAGTCCTAAGAGTCTTATGCTCAAATTCAATGGGCATCATAGTTGTCTTTCCATATATCAACTCAAAAGGAGTGAAGCCTGTGGTTGTCTTCCAGGTTGTCCTATATGCCCAAACAATTTCTGGCAACCTATTTTCCAAATCCTTCATATGGATGGCCACTATTTTGGTTAGAATGGCTTCAATTTCCCTATTAGTCGCCTCAACTTGGCCGTTGGCTTGAGGGTGATAAGGAGTAGAATTCCTATGCCTTATGTTGTACTCATTGACTAGTGTTGTAACAAGGGTTGAGGTGAATTGAGCCCCTTGATTAGTCACTATCTCTCTAGGAACCCCATACCATGTGAAAAATTCCTCATAAAGAAATTCTGCAACCTTATTATCTCTTGCATGCTTCATGGCCTTAACTTCTACCCACTTGGCTACATAATTAGTGCATACTAAGATATAAGATTTACCATTTGATGAAGGATCAATGGGTCCTACAAAATCCAATCCCCATTTGTCAAATGGAGTGATGAATACATGGGGGTAAAGGGGCATCTCATCAGATTTGGTTGGTCGGCCCATCCTCTGGCATCTATCACACTTCCTTGTATATTTTCGTGTATCCTTGTGGAGTGTGGGCCAGTAATATCCTGTGTTCAAAATCTTCATTGTTGTCCTCTTGGCTACAAAATTCCCTCCACATGGTTCATTGTGACATGCATGCAAAATATCATATGTCTCATCCTCCCTCACACATCTCCTCATGACATGTTCTGGTCTAGTGTAGAAAAAACATCCAACAATCCATGAGAAAGGAAAATATTTTTCAATGAGCACCCTTCTCTCTTTTAGACATAAATGAGGAGGAACTCTTCATGTGACCAAATAATTAGCTATGTCAGCATACCACAGTGTTTGTACACTGATGGAAAATAAGTGTTCATCAAGGAAAGAGTCATCAATAACTTGATTGTCCTCTGATGTAGTCAGCCTTGAAATAAAGTCTGCAACAACATTGGCCTTCCCTGGTTTATCAACAATGATTATGTCAAACTCCTACATCAACAATAACCATCTTGCTAGCTTACCTGATATTAGGGGTTTATTCATGAGGTACCTAATGGTTGCATATTCTATGTGTGCAAAGATATGATATCCTATTATGTAGTGCCTAAATTTGTTAAGGGCATAGACCACTGCCAACATTTCTTTTTCTATCACTGTATAGTTGAATTCAGCTCACTGCAAATTTTTACTGACAAAATAAATAGCATTTTCAATAGATCCTTCTTTCTATCCTAAGATTGATTCTATAACATATTTTGATGCATCTATATGAATGTGGAAAGGAATCTCCCAATTAGGACCTTTGAGTAAAAAAGCATGAGTTAAAGTTGTTTTCAAGTCAGAAAATGCAATGTCACAGTCTTCTGTCTATTGGAATTCAACATCTTTAGTTAGAAGAGTGTACAATGGTGCTGCCATTTTTCTAAAGTCTTTGATGAAATGCCTATAGTACCCTACATGTCCCAAGAAAATCCTAACATCTTTTTATTTTGTAGGTATAGGAAGGTTAGTGATCACCTCAATCTTGGCAAGATCTACTTGAATTCCTCTGTGAGAGATGTACTGGCCAAGAACTACACCTTCCTACATCATCATGAAGCTCTTTTCACTATTTATAGATAGATTTTGGTTTTCACTTCTCTATAGGACTCTCCTGAGATTCTCCAATGCTTCATTGAAATCAACACCATAGGTAGTAAAATCATCCATGTAAATTTCCATGCAATCATGAGATATATCTAAAAATATGCTAATGACTACCCTTTGAAAAAGTTGCAGGTGCATTACATAAGTTGAATGGAAGTATTGAGTAGCAATAACTCTCCCATGGATAGGTAAAGGTGGTCTTATCCTAGTCCTCAGGTGTAATTTGTATCTGGTTATACACACTGAATCCATCTAGAAAAGAAAAGTACTGCTTTCCTACAAGTGAATCCAGAACTTGATCTATGATAGGGAGGGGAAAATGGTCCTTTTTGGTGGCAGCATTGAGTTCCTTATAATCAACACAAACTCGCCAATTTCTTCGCTTTTTGGGCACAATCACCAATGGAGAAACCCACTGACTATCTGAAATAGGGTAGATAAATCCTACATCTAGCAATTTCTGTAGTTCGCCTTTTATAATTTCTCTCAATGCAGGGTTAATTCTTCTTTGTGGCTACCTCACTGGTGTAAAATCATCTCTTATGTATATCCTATGAGTGCAAAGGTTAGGGTCCATTCCCTTCATATCATGATAGTCCCACAAAAATGCATGTTGGTTGGTCCTTAGTAAGTTTTTCAATGACAACTGTTGTTCTTCACTTAGTTTGTTATTAATATTTAGATATTTTCCTTCTGACACTTTCACTTATGTAGCCACTTCACCATTGCTTGGTATCTTGAGTTCATGTGGAAGCAATGTATGAGACATATCTATTTCTATAGGAAGTTCAGATGCAGGAAGGGCAGGTAGAAGTGTCTTCACTGGATCAAAATCAGATGCATGAGAGGATGAGTCTTCCTATACCTCACAATGGTTCTGAATTATGTTAGAAAATACTTCATCTTCATCCTAAAGCTACATGAAATAACTCCCTAACATCATAATTTGTGCCATAGAATTGATTTCCTTGGCCTCTTCACCAACATGTGGCCATATGGGATTATCCATATCATGGGATGGATGAGTAGGAGGGTAGAGAACAAGCTTTTTGGTGCTCTTTCCATCAGAAATGGTCATGTCTCCTATCTGACATCCAATATAGGAATCTATTGTTGCTAACCATGGCCTTCCTAGGATAATGAGGTACTCGCCTAGTGTAGATTTAGGAGAAGGAATCATGAAGTATGCTAGGTACTCCCAAGAGTCTAGAGTTACCACAAGATCCTCTACTATACCATTAGGTTTAACAGTGGAACTATCAGCAAGCTACAGGATAGTGGGAGTAGGTCTCATGCTTGCAACATTTAGTTGCTACATGATATCCTTGGTCATTACATTTATTACCGCTCCCAAATCAATTAGAGCATTTTTTATTTGGATCCCATTTATAACAACTCCTACCATAGGACTCCTTGGATCATTGCATTTGGGAATAGTCACTTTCCCAAGCATGATGTCAACTAGATGTCCCACCACATGAACCATAGTGGGGTCTTTCTTCTTCCTTCTTGGCTTCTTAAGGCATGCTTCCTTGATTGCCTTGCCATATATAGGAACATTGTTTATGGCATGAAATAAGGGTATCTTGACGCATATATGCTTCAATTGATCTAGAATGTCAAAGGTTGGTTCCTCCTTCTCTTCCTTTTGTTTAGAAATTTCCAACCTTTAAGGAAATGGTGCTTCTTGTTTAGTCTATTTGACAGGGACTGGTTCAATATTTTTAGATGCAGTTGGATGAATGGGGTCATTCAGATGCTCCTCTTCTTCCACAGGAAGCTCAGTGATAATGGGTGTGGAAGGAACTGGTAAATTAGTTCCTGAACACAAGTGGATGCCACTTACACTCACAACATATGCAGGGAATTGATTTGGATTAGCAGAGTATACTAGCTGTTGTTGTGGTTTGTTATTTGGGTTGGGTGTGGGATGAGTTGGTAGTAGAGTAGGTTTGGGTGTATTTGAACTTGAACTACCAAGAGGAGGCATTATAGCAGGTTGTTGGGGCTGAGAAGGTGGTTGCATGTAACTAGTTGTCTATTTTGGCCATTGCTTCCCTCCCCTCCATTGAGACGTTTGCTGCCAGTTTTGTGGAGGTGGCTACCAATTTCCTTGAAACTCTTGCCAATTCCATTGAGGTTGTTTCCACTGGGGTGAAGGGTTTTAGTGATTGGGCCAGGTATTTGAAGGGTTATTCCAAGGTTGTGGTGGATATCCTCCACAGTTGATGGATATGAGAGTTGCCATTGGTTACCAGATGAATAACAATTGAAATATGGCCCAACAAAAGATAATGGGTCTGGTGCCATATGCTATCTTGGAGCCCATGGCCTCCTTTGTTCCATGTAGTAGACTTGGTCATCTTCACCCTAGATTAGCTTGAACTTAGGTGGAATATACTTACTGTCAATATTAGCTATCATTTTGCATCTTGTTTCTTCTTTGCATAAAGTGTATCTAGCTGAGTAGCCAAATTGTTTATGATGTCTTGCTTGAAGTTTTCCAGTAAGTGAGTAATCTCCATTCTTAAAACTCCATTGGTAGATGATTTTCCAATAGAGGATTGGTAAGCTCTCCCTTTCTTTGAAGCTGACCTAGAATAGTTTTGACATATCTTCTTGATATCCTCCTAAGGAACTTGGGTGGTATCTCCTCCTCCCATCAAGCCCAAGGCATCAGTGTAGCTATCAATAATTCCTCTTAGGAAAAGAAGATTTTGTGATTCTTCATTGAGTGTATGGTGTGGATATTTATGTAGGAAATAAAAAAACCTTGAAATATAATCCTCCAGGCTCTCATCTTCCTTTTGTTGCATCCTAAAAATGTCATCTCCCCTCATGTCACTACCCCCTATAGTATTCCTTGTACTTATCAAGAAACTTTTTCTTCATGTCCTCCCAAGTCTCTACAGTATTTTTTCCTAGGCTCATAAACCATCTTAATGTAGGTTATTTCAAGGTGGTAGGGAATAGGTTAAGCCTATGGGCATCAGTGGTATAGTCATAACTCCTACAGAGTATATCAAACTTGAACAAGAAAGTATTAGGATCTTCTATGACAAGTCCATAGAACTTTGGAAGGACTGAAGTAGGGATATTTTTGAGGTTGTCAACATTATTCTAATGAGAAATGGGGAAAGGAAAAGTTGGTTGGTTAGGTCTGTTTCTATATGCATCACCCATGCCTTCCTGATGTAGTTCCAAAGCAAAGGGATTCTCAATCTGAATTGGTCTTTAGAGAAAATTTCAAAACTTTTCAGATCAAGAAATGCATCAAAAAAGGGGTGGGGCTCTTCTTCTTCTTCTTCTCTTGGCAAATTTTGATGCTCAACTAGCTGGAATGGAATGGATTGTAGTATTTATAGAATTTTACCCTTAGTATACCCTTGGTAGTTTCTTTCCTATTGTAGTATTTCTAGAATCTCCCATGAGCATCACTCCCCCTTCCTCTATGCATATGGTATCAACTCAATATCAGCCAGCTCACATAAAAAATTGGAAAAAGAATAGTGGATCATTACTTTCCTGAATGATGGGTATACTAAGGGTAAAATTCTAGAAATACTACAATAGGAAAGAAACTACCAATGGCTCCAAAGAAATCCCTAGTAACAACACCAAAAAGGTTGGCCTCCTACAATTATTTAACAACTAAGCCCTTACAACTGTGATTCAGAGTTTGGACATCTAGTCTAAATAGCAATCTCAATCATCTTGAAGGCGCATTTAACTTGTCACCCCAGGGACGTAGACTTGAAATGAGTCAGCAGAGTATGTGCACTAGGAATCCATAGTAGCCATATTCACTCTACAACTAAGGAAAAAATAATGCTGAAAGTAAATTGCTTGGAAATAAATAACATAAGTACTGAGCATCAACCAATAACTATACTAACTGGAATGCATGATAGAAATGAAAATATGAGCAAACATATAGGAAACTACTATGTTTGCTTTGGCTGTAGGAACAACCAGTGCCAGATTTTTAACTAATTGCTAAACAAAAAATAATAACTAAACTAAAGGATGGAATGCACACCATGTGGGCCCCCTTGGATGAGTATCCCTTAAGACAAATGTACACTTAGATGCATGAACTTATAACTTCATTTTATTCATTGGAAAGCATGAGTACAATCGAGCAACATAACTATATTACTGAAAAGCTAAGAATGTGAGTACAACATCAGATCAATCAACCCACTGAGAAGGAGCATTCAAGTCTTATTTATAGGAAGAAAAACTACTAACTAACTACCTAGAAAGGTGGTCAACTCCAATAGATTAGGAGGACACTACTTTAGGGAAAGGATAAAAAGTGGAGAGGAGGTTATGCATGCGTGGAATTTGGTCAAGCATGTTTTCCTTAACACAAATCTAGCACAACAGTAACTCCTATATTCACTCAGCAAACAATTAAGACCATTTAAAAGGTGGTTACAATTCTTTGATTTAAACTAGGAATCTCCCTCCATTGACCTTTGAATGATCACCTTCTTGACCTTGATGGAAAACGACCACCTGGCAGAATCTTCCTCAATTTTGTAGGCTCTAATTATCTGCATAACAATTTTAGTACACAAAACAATTGCATATCTGTAACTATCTTAAAGTAACATTCATTAATCCACATGTAAAATTAACATAGATAGTTCATATAGAATGTTAGTGTCATTTTAAAGTTACAAAAATAGCTTATGCCCAATGTCTATGGTTTTGAGGAAATATAATGAAAATCTTAGCATCCAAGTATCAAAGTCTATGACAACTACAACAAATAGATAATAAACTCTATCAAAATTCAGTCATAAATTGGACTCATCACTCATGAAGTACATCACACCCAATGTCATCCACAAAGTGACAAATGCATTGTATAAAGTAACAAGGATTCACTAAGAACCAAGGAAAATGTAGATGAATAATGCCAATGCATGCCCCCCCTTTAAAGGAATTGCTACACACTGTTCTATGAGAAATTTATTTAAAGTAGGAAAACAAAAAATGTAAAAAGAAAAAAAGACATGAGATCTAACTTGGAAATCCCCTATGCCAAGTCATATGTTTCCGAGTAAGGTTTCTTCATGTGAAAGAAGAGGAACAAAAAAAAGAGGGGTTTCCCCCTAAGAGGAACACACCAAACACATAAGAAATCTATGGATTTGGGGTCAATATGTTCGTTGTTGCAATGTTTTTATTAAAGAGCTTGGAACTGTCATCATTCCCCGAATACATAGAATTGGAAGAATGACACAGAGAGAGTGAAAACAAAAGAAAAATAAAGTCCATTTTGGGTCAACATGGAAGAGACATTACGGTCTCATGGCTTTGCATTGTCCCCAAAAGGAAAACACAAGCGAAAAGGCGAAAGAAAAGGAAGAGCTTTTGGGTCAACATGAAGCAGAAATTTTGGTCTCAATGGCTTGCATCATCCCCAAAAGGAAGAAAAAACACAAGAAAAGTAAAAAGGAAAAGGGGTCGATCAGGTTAACATGGAAGAGACATAGGACATCTCAACGCTTTGCATCATCCCCAAAAGGAAAACACAAAACAAAAGTGAAATAAAAAGGGAAGGACCTTTTGGTCAACATGGAAGAGACATAGGGCATCTCTACACTTTGCATCATCCCCAAAAGGAAAACACAAAACAAGAGCGAAAAAGAAAAGAGAAAGTAGGACATATAGAAGAATAAAGAGATAAATAGAGGAAGTGCACAAAGAGAAGGAGAGCATAAATCACATTATGAGGGAACACGATACACACAAAAAATTACACCAAAGAAAAGAAAAAGAAAAAGGGAAACGTAAAAAGGATAGTAAGGAAAATGTACATCAACCATTAACTGAGTTATTGGCTTCTCAATCTCAAGTGGTATAAGCGAAAGGTAAATAAAGCAGTTAGGAGACAAGGACAAGTGCATCACTAGGACAAGGCTAACAACTCCGTGCCCCCACTAAGTGTAAGGAAAGAATTAGCTGAGATAGATGATGGGAAGGATCATGCAATAGTGAGAATGGAGAATTCTACAATTGGCGCATGATGAGGGGATTTGGTTTAGGGAATTATTGGATGATAGGATAATAGTCGGTATCAGTGAAGTGATACTTGTTCAATATGTCTTTCAATGCCCAATTTTCATCACTATGATGTCCAAGAGTATGATGGTATTTGCAATATGGTACATTAGAATATTTAGGACAAATGACCAACCTATTCAAAGGTGGTAAGAGTAAAGACCTCTATTTAGAAGCATTTGTAGTTTCCTTTCACATTCAGGTGGTGGATGGAGAGGAAACCTTAGTATTTTCAATTTATAAGGTCATTTGCATTTACTAGATTCACCGTTTTCATGGATTGAAGGGGGAAGAGGATGCATGGGGATCCTAGCATCCTTTTCATTTGAATCATGTAAGGGTTGTTCATGTGGAAGGATAACATTCAGGTCAAGAGGGGAATCAAAGATCAATGTGCCATCACCCCAAAGTATCCAATATTCAAAAGGAGGCTTATTGTCATGAGGAGGATCTTGATATCCTAATCCTGTTGTGTTTTCATTTGTTGGTTTTTGTTCTAGAAGTTGGTGAATGTTATGTTCTATTGTTGTATCACAACCTTGTTTGCTTAAGATAGTAAAGCCTTTTCCATATGTTTCTTCGAGGTTGATTATTGTGTTTGTAACTTTGTGATCATAATTTTTTTGAGGATTTTCTTGGTTAGAGGAACTAGGTCCACCGGTTGGACGGAACTTAGGTCCTTCACTTATTTCAGGATGTAGGTATTCAAATGTACTAGGAGGTGCAACAGTAGGAAGGTCTTGTGACTTCATGGGTATGTAAAAGGCTGCATTGGCTTCAAGGTTGTCAAGGCATTCAGTTAAAAACTTATTCATGCTAGCATCATCTTCTCTAATGATGTCAACAACATGAGGAGCACAATCATGAGGAGTTGAAGGAGCATAATGAAGGTCAAGGTCATTAGGATCACAACCAAAAGCACAATTTGAAATTTCCACTAAGGATTTTAATGAATTCCAAAACTTATTAAAGAAGAAATCCATAATGACAATGAATGAAAGTAAACTAATATGCAAGAAAGAAGATACAACAATAAATCTAGAAAGTATGTTAGAAAGTAATAGCAGAATACTATTATGCAAAAAATGCCCAAAAAATGCTTGAAAATACAGTTCAAAATATGTAACCGGAGTGATTTTCCCAGGGTGGCGAATGAGTCCAAGGATGGATTTTTTTGTGTTTTTTCCAAAAAAATAAAGTGATTTTTATGGTTTTCAAATGCAAAACAAGAATGCAGGTGCAAAATTTTAGTGTTTATAATGTTTTGAAGTGAAAAATGAAATCTATATGAGATATTAACTAATGCAAATTTGTAAATCTTGGGATGAAAAAACAATGCACAAAGCTAATACAAAAGCTAATGCTATGAGTTCTAGGATGTAAATGAAATAAAAATAAGAAAGATGATGTTTAATATACAATTTCAGCAAAGTGAACCATCAATTTTTTGGGTGGGCTATGTACTTCCTTGCACTCTTAGGGTTTTTCACCTAAAAGGAGAGAGATAGAGACCAAAAATTGTGGTGGTTCACTCAAACTAAGGTATCTATGATGTAATTTTGACTAAATTCAATGATCTAGATGTAGCTAGTTGATAAAAATTGTCTAATTATGAATGCAAAATTGATGAAATATGTAATGTTTGAAAACACGGTGTGATATGCAGAAATGAACTAGAAACATAAACAAATGCAAATAGAATTGAATGAGATTGAATGAAGTGCATCTGGAGATGAAATGTTGATGCTGGAATATTTTGGAATCTAACAGAAATCACTGTTGATGACTAGTGGGACTCATTCGCCACTAATGGAAAATTAGTCATGCTTCTGGTAAAATGACCTGAAACTGGTTTTTGACTGTCGGGAACTGAATTATGATGAAATAAACTTTTCTAGCCTATAGGTGGGACTCATTCACCACTGATGGCGAATCAGACCTCCTCTCAAATTCTACAAATTTAGGGGTCAAGTTTGTGGGTCCATATCTACACTTGTCTTCTTGTCGGGTTGATGGAGTTAAATCTACAGAAAATGGACTGAATGTTGTCTCCAAGCTTGAATTAGGGTTTGGTTGACTTGAATCACTTTGATGACTTGTTGACCACTTTTCAACACCGATTTCTTTGAAAAATCTTCCTACAAGACCATTTAACCTTATTGTTGAAGTCTGAAGATATGTCAATGGATGCTCCAAGATGCTTGATAATTGCTTGATCAAATGATGTAATAATGCTTTGAATGAAAGAACGCTAATTGATGTTGAATGAGTGAATGAGATGAATGGGGGTTAAAATGGATGGAAAAACACTTATTTATACACACTTATGCCCTAACAACCCAAAAGTACATCACAGGCTGACATGAGGTCTTAATGAATAAAAACTGGAAGGAAATTTGAATTTATTTTGAATTTTGTGCCAAGAGGGACTCATTCTCCACACATGGCGAATGGGTCCCACTCTAGGCTTGCAAGTGGGTGTCAGGAATTAAATTGCTTTTAATGTTGTTTGCCAAGTTTATATTCAAAAACACACTTAATTAAGGCCTATAAGTGCATAAAGGGGCCAAATAAATCATAAGAAAGTTATAATTAGTGGTGAAAAGCCTAGAAAAGTGTGAAATCTTGTTACAAGAATTTACAAAATTTTGAAATAGGACTTGGTAAGGGATAAAAAGGGAATATTTTGATGAATTATAATAGGAAGAATCTAGAAAAGTGTAGAAATGTGTTACAAAACTTCACAACACCTTCAAAAGACATCATAATTTAAATATATAGGAAATAATGTGAATGTATAAGTCACACTACAACATTAAGTCTATGCAAAACAAGTCAAGCATCAGAGGAAAAAGACGTAAATGATGATGAAAATGTTCAAGATCCATTTTTCTATGGTACACAGACACGTGTTTTTTGGTCCCCTTTGCTACCATATTTTTTGAATTTGGGAATCTCCATTCCTTTGGGGAAGGGAGTGTTTAAAATTACTACCGATAACGGGCTATGTCAGAAAAAGGGTTGAAAGATAGGCTGGGCAGAGGCCTGGGAGAGACTCGCTAGCTGGCTTTACATCTTATCCATATTCTTAAGAAGAGTGTTTAGAGTAGGGTCATTAGAAGATATAGGCCAAAGGAACCTTCTCCAAAACCACCATCAGAGCTACCTCCAGAACCACCAGTGTGACCACTGCCGGAACCACTGCCAAAGCAACCATCTCCAATAGGGCCTCCGCCAAAGCCACCTCTGCTTTTGAAGCCACCACCGGAACCACCTCTGCCAGCACAAATTCCACTGTCGAAGCCAACACCACTACCAAACCCTCCACCAGTAGAAGTGACATGAGGGGTGAAGCTAAACTCTAAGGGTAATTTGTTCGTCTTGACAGTTTCAGATCTCTCATAGGAAAAAGGGATGTTGATCAAGGGGACTGTATCAGCCATGAACATAGATGTGGGAGGCATTGACATTCCTAGCTATCTCTCATGATCTTTGAAAGTGGCCCCTTGTACAATGTTAGGATTGTTTGGAGTAGCACATGCTTTAGTTAGACTAGAGAGACTAGCCAGGATCTCTATTCCTGTTCAAATGATCGTTTCCAACCATATACTTTATTTCATTGATAATCATAGCAGCCCTAGCCATCTTCAGGTCCTTTTCCAAGTGATTCTCCAAGTCACCTAGTCCTTTGCTAAGGACATAGATATATTCTGAAGGAATGTGAATGACCTCGTACTCATCTAGCAATGACAGTGTAGGAGATGCAGGATGAGTGAGGACATGGTTAGTCTCATTGGAGACCCCTACCTTTCCCCTCGACAACTGCTCTTGTGCAGCAAGAACAATAGCGGATCCAACAAAAAGGCTCGTAGAGAAACTAGTAGTGACCTTCATCCTCTCCATTAGAAGATTTTGTACACTTCTCATAACAACATACCCAAAGGTTGTGGATTGGGTTGTGATGCTCATAGACCTTCACAACACTCAGGGGCACAATGACCACAAGGTACAAGGGAAAAGCCTCAAAACCAATGAATGAGCAGACATTGGTTGACATCAGGTTCACCAAAAATGTAAGAGAGGGCGACCAACCACATCAAGGCCCTAGGTCATAGAGATTGAAGAGCAGAAGGCTTCCCTAACTTACCTCACTCTAAAGGGGTGTTTGGAATGAGGGACAAGAATGATGATGACTATAAAGTACTTGAATCACCCTTAAGACCTGAACTTTAGTTTGGGCTAGGCGACCTAGTTTTTTGGTGTCGATACTATGCCTTAGACAGCTCTCTATCCGAGGATGACAACACAATTATGGAATGTCAGCGCGATGCACTAGTATCTCTTGGGTGCGCTACCGTTCGTATGGCCAAAAAATAATTACCATAATAAAACTACCAAAAAGACCTACTGACAACCTAGCTATGAAACCTAGATTGTAAAAACAAAATGATCAAGTATACTTGTAAAATAGATACTGAAATGATAAAGTAAATAGACAAGAACTAGGGTGACAAAGATAATCTCACAAAAGCACCTGTTCACCAACTTGGTCCAAAAAATCACCTTCTACTGCACACACAAAGGGAAATTTGTTGGGGCTATATAGGGGCCTGCCTCAATCAGACTCCCATTTTTGTGTTTCCACCTCCACAGATAGCCAATTAGAAATGATGAAGAAATTTATGATAAAGAAGTAAAGAAGGAAGGAATGCAAATAACACTACAAAATAGTAAAGAGCTACTCAACCAAATCATAAAGGAGAGGAGTGAAACGTTACCAGCTCCACCAAGAGCTCACTAGCCAATGGAGGAGGAAAAAGGACTTGAGCCCACAACCTCAACCGCGATGAAGGGAGGTTTAGCAAAACATCAAGCCCACACTGCAATGGCTTGCTTCACACTTTATTAACGAAGTTGATGGAATGTTGTTGCTGATATAATGGAGTGCTAAAGTGTTGTTGAGAGTGGAGAATTCTAAGAGAATGAATTTTATTCTTAGAGGATGCAAAACAAGATGGATTGAATGAAGAATGGATGATTTTGAAGCAGAAGAGGTCAGAATCTACCATTTTTGGGGTCAGTTGGTCGAAGAGGGATGTAATAAATCATTCCCAATAGGAAGTGTAACACCTTTTCCAACTTTAGACACAAGAATTTGTTAGGGATGTAAGTGTGCCATGCAAAAATCTGCGTGCTACGTAGGCATCCCTAACAAATATTCTTCTACCGACACAACAAATAGATGTGAAGTGGAAGGAAGTCAGCTGTTTGATTTGGAATTTCAACTTCAGATTTTTTTTTCTAAGGTGAGGATATACAAAATGGAAATTTGTGTAAGGGGTGCAAATTCACTCCTATAACCTTAAACACTCAACCCTAAACCCTCAGCCCTAAAGCCTAAACCCTAAACCTTCTACCCTATGCCCTCAACCCTCAGCCCAATACCTAAACCCTCAGTTGTAATCCCTCAACCTTATACCCTCAACTCCTTAAGCTCTACCCTAAACCCTCAAGCCTCAGACCTTAATCCCTCAACCCCCGATCCCTCAACCCTTAAACCCTATGCTCCAACCCTTGAATTCCTCAACTCACAATCCCTAAACCATCAACTATCAACCCAACCTTTCTAATCCTCAATCCTCAATAAAACCTAATCCTTCAACCTTCAACCACTAAACCCTAATCCATCACAAACCCTTAAACCCTCAACCCTCCACTCTCACTATCTATAATATGCATTAAGTCCTGAACCCTCAATTCTCAACCATCTACCATATACATTGGATCCTCACCATAATACCTCAGCCATATGCCCTAAAACCTATATACTCAACTATAACCTCAACCCTAAACCTCATCCCTCAACTCTTAAACCCTTAAACCCTCAACCCTTAACCCCTTAACCCTTAAATTCTTAAACCCTCAACCCTTTACCCTATACATTATACCCTCTAAGTTATACATTGGAACCTCCAACGTAATCCCTCAACCTATACCGTCAAACCCTATCCCTCTCTCTATCTATCCATCTCACCTCTCTCTCCCTCCCTCTCTCCTACCATCTCTAATTATCTCTATCTACCCTCCCCCTCTTTCTACATACCTCTCTCTCACTCAATCCCTACCACTCTCTCTCCTTTCTCTCTCTCTCTCCCTCCCACTCCTCTCCATCATTCCTCTCTCTCCCACTCCCTCTCTCCCTATCTCTCAAGTCTCCCTCCCACCCCCTCTCTCGAGGTCTCTCCCTCTGTCACCCTACCTAGGTAGCTCTCTCTCTATCTATCCCTCCCACCCTACCTAGATAAGTCCCTCTCACTCCAAACCCCTCTCTCACACTCCCTCTCTCTTCCTCTCTCTCAAGTCACTCCCTCCCACACCCTCTCCCTCTCTCAATTCTCTCTTTCACACTCCCTCTCTCTCACTCCCTCTCTCTCTCTCACTGCCTCTCTCTACCTATCTCCCAAGTCTCTCCCTCTCACGCCCCCTCACACTCTCAAGTCTCTCCCTTTGGCACCCTACCTACATAACTCTCTCTTTCTCTCCCTCTCTCTCCCTCTCTCAGGTCTCTCTCCCACCCCCTCTCTCCATCTCTCTCTCTCTCTATATATATATATATATCTCTCCTTCTATCCCTTCCACCCTACCTAGCTAAGTCCCTCTCACTCAAACCCCTTCTATCCCACTCCCTCTCTCTTAGGTCTCTCTCTTCCACCCCCCTCTCCCTCTCTCAAGTATCTCTCTCACTACCTCTCTACCTCTCTCTCTCTCTCTTAAAATTATCCCTCCCTCTAAAGACATACATACATTCATACATATGAGCAGACATACATACATACATGCATACATAGATATTTATATACAATCTTACATACATACAAGCATACATGTACATGCAATCTTACATACATACATACATATAGGCATACATGCATTTATACACTGATACATACATACATACACATAGGCATACATACATACATACACTGATACATACATATGGGCATACATACATACATACATACATACATACATACATACATACATACATGCATACATGCATACATACATACAAGCATGCATACATACATACATACATGTCATACAAGCATACATACATACAAACATACAAATATATATACATACACTCAATAGAGTAGCATTTAACACAAAGAAGAAATAACATGAGTGTGTTATAATGTGCTCACATTATGTCTTATTAGACATATCTTGGACACAAACGCAAAAACCATATCCAAACTAAGAAATAACACGATCACGTTATAATGCGCTCATGTTATTTCTTTCTTTGGGAATCCCCAAGCCTTGGGCTTGGTATTTTCCTTGGAATACCAACCCAAAGGCTTGGAGTGTCTTCCCAATGTCCAAAGACATTTTTTGCAAATTCTACAATATTTCACACAATCTCATTTGGGCTAAGCATTAGGTTTGCATGTGTTTCAATGTCAAACAAATAAGACACCTAGGTAATGTTATGCTCTCTCTTAGCTATCTAATGATGTAATTTTTTTCACATTTTGACAACATTAAGCCTTTGATCTATAATTTCTTTTGTTTACGTGTCTATTTTTGGCGAAAATTGGTGTTTGGTGTTTTTTTCATTATAAATTAACCATTCATCAAAATTTCAAATAAATTAAATTTTTAGAAATAGGAATCCATTCTATGCATACTAAAAAAAATGATTTTCAATTAATTTCCAAAATTTATAGGGGTAGCATAGCCAAAATTCTATTTTTCAAGAAGTGTCCACTTTGAAAATTAGTTAAAAATCAAATATTCATTAAAAATTATCAAAAAATTGAGCATAAACTACATATTGTTAGCTAATTTCTCGCCGAAGTGATTTTAAAAATACTAAAAAAAAATTAATGTCTGAGGGAGCCACAAAAGTTGTTATGTTATGTTTTTTGGACAAAAACAACACCAATTTCTATGGCCCCCTCTTTTGAACCCCTTAATATCAACCATTTTAAAAAAATAGTATTTTATAAAGTAGACTCGAAGCACTATGATCCTTGTTTTTGTTGCATCTCAAAATTTTGAGTGCAACTATCCTCAATTTCACATCCAAGGTCAGTATTTCCTAATTTCAAAAAAAAAAAAGTGGCCACTTAAGATCCCTTTTTGGCCCCCCATCCTTTTGCACTTACCCATGTGTTGTTGTAGTTAGGAAGGATCAAAAGAATGCTTCACATTTCTCCACATTTGAATATGTGACCTTGTGGTTTGGAGGATAAGCTCATATTGTCTTTATGTTTTCTTCCTTCAAGTTTCAACTATTTAGGTGTATCAAAAGTATAGTTTTTAATGTTCTATCTCAAAGCCATGTTCTTTGGGTGTGCAAACATAATATAGTGTGAAGTTGTAAAAGTAGTGTATGAGAATATTTTTGAATATCATAATGCTTGTAAAGTGATTCACATGATGTTATCTGGTCTCTCTAGTATTTCTTGTGGTTTGGAGTAAATACATGGAAGGTTAAGTGTTTGTTGAGCTAGCTTGAAATGTTGAGATGTTTGGGCCAAGTCTTTGAAGTGTGCCCCAACATGGAGGTGTGTACTAAGGTAAAATAGGTCTTGATTATCTCCTGGTTTGAACCATATTCAAGATTCCCTCTTGCCGTGGATGTTTTCAAGATAACTTGTTGTGGCCATTGCACATTTCATGTTTACATGTCTTGGCAGACAAGGAGAAACTTTTTGAATCTTGCAAATGATATAAATGGAAGATCAAGTTTTTTGCAAAGTGTGTGGTGTGTGAGTGATATGCAAATATGTATGTGTGATTGTATGTGTGAGTGAGGAAGTGTGATAAAGGCAATGGGTCAAAGGAAACAAAAGTTTTTGAGAAGAGGTGTTGAAGATATATGTTAGTGTGAAGTGTGTTACAATGGTAATTGATCAATAGTTCTTTTCAAGTATGTTGTATTGAGGTTGTAGCCTCTTTCTATAAGTGTTGTAATTTTTAGGGAGTTGTAGAATTATTTTTGTTGAAGCTATAAAACTATGTTTCAAGGATTTGCAACTTCCTTTGGGTTGTAGCCCATTAAAACTATTGTAAATCTTGTTTTATTTGTGAGGCTAGATTTGGATAGTAGCTCCAAGCAGATTGCTCGCTGTGGTTTTTCACTTGTAGGGTTTTTCATGTAAATATGGTGTTATGGTTATGTGCTTGTGCTTTGGAATTGCATTTGACACGAGTTCTATCTATTTAAAGCAGTAGGAATTTTTGGTGGGTAAAGTTGAATTGGATTAATTGTGGTATATACTGATTCACCCCCCTCTTAGTATATTAGTGTGTTCTAACAAAAGATGTAAAAGCAACAACCACAATCACTCTCATGGTCAAAGTTATGATAAATCCTATGCTTAGTGCCCTTTAAAAAATTTTAAACATTATACAAATGAGTGTAGTAAGAGGTAATTTGACATTTGTAGACAACATTCAAATTTTTATAGAGGAAATTAAACTTGAAAGTAGTGGTTCAATTTTTATCTCTAGCCATGTAGCTCAAGAAAGCACAAAATATGTATGATTTCTAGATATTGGATGTAGTAACCATATAACTAGACATAAAGATATGTTTGTAAACATAGAGAAATCTATAAAATAAAAAATGAAATTAGGAAATGATTACAAAGTGTTAATTATGGATAAATGAAATAAATGCATTCCAAGATGTTTATTATGTTCTTGGAGTCAAATATAATTTAATAAATATCATGAAACTTGTACAAAAGAGATCAAGTTTTTTCTGGTCTAATATGGAAAATGTGAAATCATGGATAGAAGTCCAAGTTATAAACTATTTCTAAACTTTGAAATGACAAACAATAGAATATTTCCCTTAAAAATTCAAGATGAATATTTAGTTGCATATTCTCAAGTTGTTGCTACAATTATACTTTCAATTGCATTTGATGTTCACATAAAAGAATAATCTTACCTTTTGGAATTTAAGGTTTGTTCACTTAATTTTACTGGTTTGAATGTTGCAAAAAAAGAATAGGTAAATGGCTTGTCATTAATAGAAAAAATAGGTATAATCTTTGAATACTATATTCTAGGGAAGCAATGTAGAAAGTCATTTTATATTGACAAATCATATCAATCCAAGGATACTCTTGATATTATTCATTCAAATTTATGTGAATTACGCAAACATATTCTATTAGTGAGAATTCTTGACCTTCATTGAAGATTAAGAAGAAATATTTGGGTTTACTTTTTTGAAATAAAAATTAAAAAAATCACTATATTCAAAGATTTCATTTAGCCATGTTTGAAAAGAAAAGTTCTAATTTCATAAATGTATTAAGAGTAGATAGATAAGGAGAATATATGTTAAATATATATTTTTTAAAATTTACATGACATGTGGACTTAGTAAATAGTTTACTTCAAGATATACAACACAAATAAAAGGGAGTTGAAGAAAGGAAGAACTAAATGATCATGGAAATGGCCATAAACATGTCTAGGGCCAAAAATGTGTCCAATGTATATGAGGTAAAATTGTAGCTTTTGTAGTTTATATTTTGAACAAGTTCCCCAAAAAGAGTCTAAAAGATAGAGTATTTCAAGAAACATCAAGTGGAAACAAGAAAGGTGTTTCTAATTTAAGAGTACTATTGCCTAGGTGGCATATACTTATATGTAGAAAGAAGAGGAAATTAGATGATAATAGAAAAATATATTTTGTAGGATACAATGAGAAAGAAAAATGTTACAAATTGTGTAATCCAATAAAGAAAAAGTGATTATCAATATATATATATATATATATATATATATATATATATATTGAGTTTATTGAAGAAGAACAAAATGATAGTAATATAAAAAAATAGAAATATGAAGTGAAGTTATCAAATGGAAATGTGTTGTCAAGTAGTCTTTTTTCATAAATTCTTGAATGCTAGGAATACCTTCTTTAAGTTGTTTTAATATTCCTTAATGAATCTCTATAAAAAGACCTTCTAATCCACTCATAACCTAGAATCCCTTAAAACATAGCCCAAGTGATCCCTCAAAACATAGCCCAAGTGACACCTCAAGAATTGGTGCACTTTATCCTAGAAAAAATAATTTTTGGCAAAGTATTAATTCATGCATGAACTTCAACTCCTTCTAGGTCTTGCATCAATGGTACCTCAAATCCAACTCTAACAACACTAATGTCATGGAATATAGGAAGTTATAATGATATTTATGATAAAACTAAAGTAAAAATATTGAATTATTACCTAATTTTGTATTATTTTCTCAAGCTAGTCTCATATTTTTTGAAAAAGCTATTAAAAATTAAAATAAAATGCAAGCCATGGATGAATAAATTTATTCTATTAAGAAGAACCACACATGGGATCTTGTAAATATTATGGAAGGAAACAATATAGTGGTGTAAAGTGGGTCTACAAGACCAGATTCAATGTAGGTAGAAATTTTTACAAACATAAAGAAAAGATGGTTGCAAATGGATTTTTATAGTAACCTAAAATTGATTACAATAGGACTTTTGCTCCATTGGCTAGACTGGAGATTGCAAGAACTATCATAGTAATAGTAGTTGAAAATAAATGGAAACTCTATCAAATGGAATCCAACTTTACATTTTTGAATGGTGTAATATAAGAAGAATATTATGTGCAAGAGCTACTACAATATGCATTTTTGGGTTAACACAAATTTTATATATTAAGGAAATATTTTTATGGACTCAAACAAGCTCCTAGAGTTTAATATAGTAGGATTGACTTATAATTTATGAAGAATAATTTTAGTTAAATTAGCAATGAATCAACACTATATATCAAAATGAATGATTAAAGTTATATTTTGATTGCGTGCTTAAGCATGTATGATTTTGATATTTATAGGAGATGTGTTAATTGATTTTCCCAAATCAAGATAAAGAAATGAATAATTTAGAATTATAAAATAGAAGTTTACATATTTTTTATATTTATTTTTTCTAAATTAAAGATGTAAACTTTTTTTATTAAAATGATTTTAAGAATCAATTATTAGCATTTTGATTGATTTAGATATTTCAAATATGATTAGTTCTAAATACCATTTTTTAAATGATTTTAAAATGTAAACCTTTATTCAACAACTGTCTCATATAACATTTTTCTTGTATTGCATGTTTATGGTTACAATTATAATGCCAATAATTGAGGCATTTTAGAGAATGCCAATAAAACTAAACATTGTGTTTCCCTTTTCTAATGTTTTTCTAATCATTTTCTTAACTACAAAATTTATCATCATATTTTAAAAGAAAAAAAAATTCTTTAGCCCACCTGAATACAATAATATTTAGGGCACATTGAATATATTTAGAAGAATCTAAGAATTTATAAACTTGACTAAATGATTTCTTAATAGTCAAGTTATTAGTCATAACTAGTATAGATATTAATTTGGAGCTATTTTATTTAATTAAAATTTAATTTGTTTTATTTTGAAACAATTTTATTTACTCTATGTACACTATTACTTTCTTTGTATTAATTTGAATATAATCCCTGTTGACATTAATAATAAATCTAAAATCAATAACTTTCTCTGTATTAATTTGAATATTGTTATTGATAGAATCATGCTATTCAGGTCCAATAAATAGCTACAATAAAATCATTTAACATTCTCAAACATATTTAATAATATTTTCATAAAGATTTATGAATTTAAAATTGAAGATTATGCATACTAGTTATTTTATTTTAGATTTTTTATTTTTGAAAATGAAAACAATACTTTAAACACATTATAATTAATACTTATTTCTATTTAATTATTTAATTAGTATATAATTATTATATCAGTAGGATAAAGAAATAAAATATAATAAATTTTAATTTAATATATACTTAAATTTCATATCATTAATAATGTGTAGTAATATAATTATCAAATATAAATCTATTTAAAAAGTTTAATATAAGAATATTTTACAATAGCATCACCTGGTCCATGAAAACAACATAAAAGAGGCTTCTGTTTATTAGAATAAACAATTTTGAAATTTGCTATTTCTACAACTTCAGCTGCTTCTTTTTCCTCCTCTAGAACATTTTATACCATAAGAAATGTAAATCTTACGGACAGCTTAATTACACACTTTATCCAAACCAAGAAGAGGTTTTGTTCACCATATGGTGGAAATCATTAATGTGAGTTCGAATAAAAAATAATGTACTCCTTGTTGGAAAGGGGTGTCTTGAACGTCTTTAATGAGTTCCTTTGGGAAATTCATCTGCTCAGAACCTTTTTTAAAGTCTGCATTTAAAAGGTATATGTTCATAGTCTAGAGATTGCTTTCACGTATAATCTAATAGTTTTAAATTGAAGGAAGCTTGCAAACCTCTTTTGTTAAACGAGATTAACAAATATTTAGGGATTAATAAATATTTAGGCATATTATGTATTAATGATATGAAGTTTTCACAATCTATATTGTAGTTCAGTGCAATTTCTGGATTTGATGGTGTATGATCTTTTTGCATCAACGTTTTGGATCACACTCTGTGAACCATCATCAAGATGGTAGAGAACAAGCAGAGAAGAAAATCCTGTTGCTCTCTACCATCCTGATGATGGTTCACAGAGTGTAATCCGAAACGTTGATGCAAAAAGATCATACATAATCAAATCCAGAAATTGCACTGAAATACTATACATTCTTTTTCTTTTGTAACTTCTTAAGATTAACAACAAAGTAGCTTAATATGTTCCCAATAAATTATAAAATTGAAACATCTCAAAACTCCAAACATAGACCTGGAATCCTTTCCCCTGTGGATTGTCCCACCGCATGCCCATACACATTATGGTGAAATTACAAGCACACAAGCTTAAGTACCTGCATACATCACGGATGCACTGACATGTAGGCTGATGTGGTTTAGTTGGTTAGGTCAGTAAGAACCCTGAAATGTCGGAATGTTTGACCTAAAGTTGGCTAGGGGAGAACGAATAAATAATTTGAATGAATTTTTGACTTGCTTTAAGTTGCTGTTGTCAACGAGATCACTTATTCAATTTCCAAAGTTAAATGCAAATGTAATGTTGTAGATGTTTATGCCAATTAATAATGTTAATAATATCATAGTGAAGCAGGTCATGTCAACTTTCTTGGTTTTCAGACTTCGATGGTCTTATTTGGTTTCTACCTTGACTTTGAGACTGTCAAAAAAATTTATTGAAAATGAAGCTAATGCATTTTTCATGTATTGAGTGTAGATAAAATAGAGAACGATATGCAGAAAACAGGTAACATAACAGGCAAAGAGTTGAAGACAAACGTATGCTACAGCATACTATGCCAATACAAAATACAGAAATATCCGCGTTGATTAAGTTCAGTGTATGTCTCTATATCTATTACATTTCCAAGCAACCTTATTTATAGTTGCATATTGTTGGTTCACATGAAGATAAAACTAGTAATCACACCTTGGTGTGCAATGCGTACGCTGAAGAGGTGTGGAAGGTCAATTAGGAAAAAAATGGCTTCTTCTTTGCATACATTTTGCAATACATGAGGTAAGTTGGTAGATCATTTAGCGAACGTTGTTGTTTGTGTAACAAAGGTCTCAATGGAGAAGTGATAGCTCCAAATCAACTATGCACCCTCTTATAGGGATCTCAACATGACAAAAACAAAACCTTTGAAAGAGGAAAATAATCACGTCCATTACCAATAGTCTCATGTTATGTTTACAATAGAGAGAGGGAGAGATAGAGGGGGAAGAGCGAGATAGAGAGCGAGGGGTAAGAAGATAGATAGAGAAAAAAATAAAGTGAGACATAAAAAATAAAGAGAGAGGACTTGAGAAAGAGGTATTTACAAAGAGGAGACCAGGAGATAGAGGGAGAGAGATAAGAGCTATCTAAAAAAGAGAAATAGATATTGAGAGAGGCGATATTACTAGTTAAAATTTCATCTATAACATCTAAAAAAATCATATTTCATTATGTTGCAATAGATGCCATAACCTACTATAGAGGTACTATTTTCACACAATTAAGGAGAAGGTAGGAAAAGGTCTTTGAGATTGAATTTGTACATGTCTATTGCATTTTCTAGAAAGTTTCCAAGGATATTTTAACAAATCAATTTTGTGCATATTCTATGATCGTAGAAATTCATGACAATGCATCTTTGGGGAATTCTACTAAACAATTTTTTCCCACATAATTTGATCACTTTGAGTTTTAGGCTCCAAATGCCACCCATTAGATTCAAGTTGACGATCTAGACTATGTCATTTGTCTCGTAGTGTAGGATGCATGTTATAAAGTATAATTACTTCTTACCCAAAATATGATGGGTGGAGTTCTTTCTAGTCGAGGCATTGATAAGGACCTTAGTCCAGGGTGATAGTAGGTATAATGTCCATAACATATAACATAGAATTAATTTTCCCAAATAATTTTGAGTGGTAAGCTATGTTGTCTTGTGCATTTTAACTTGATAGTACTAATACAATTTTGTGATGGTGGAAATGCGCCCTTCTTCTATAATGAGATGAAATGATGATTTTTAGTATGCCAAATTCTAGTTCATTAGTTTCTTGATGCATATGTATTGAAATATTTATTATCTATCAAGATTAGAAACTACTTATATCAAAACAACTCTTAGGAAAGCAATGGCCATTAAAGTAAATCCAACTTGTTCTTTTTGAAGAAAAGATGTCTCTTTACTACAAATGTAGCATTTTATAAAGAAAAGTAGGAGAGAGGGGGAAAGAGATAGAGAAAAAGAGTGATAGAAGAGACAAAGAGATATATAAAGAAAATTAAACAAAAATATAAATAAGGAGAGAGGGAAATAGACAAGGAGACACAAAGATACATTTATAGAGATAGGAATAGAGAGAAATAGGAGATGGGAGAAAAATAAGATATAAAATTAAGAGAGGGAGAGATATAGGTAAAGGAGGGAGAGAGATAGAAGAGGAGGGAGAGAGAGAATGGGGGAGAGAGATAAGTAGAGCAAGGAGAGAGAGAAGAGGGGGAGAGAGGGAGAGAGATAGGTAGAGGGAGAGAGAAGGGGGAAGAGAGGGAGAGATAGTTCAATATATAGAGAGGGAGAGGGAGAGGGAGAGGGAGAGAGAGGGAGAGATAAAGATAGAGAGTGATATAAAGAGACATAGAGGAATAGGGAAAGAGATAGAGAGATAGGGAGAGAGATAAAGAGATAGGGAGATAGAGGTAGATAAAGATATCGATGTAAAGAGATACAAAGAGGAGTGAGAGGGAAGGAATGATATAGATAGAGGGAGATAGTGAGAGAGTGAGGGATAGGGAGAGAGATAAAGAGATAGGGAGATAGAGGTAGAAAAATATGGATAGAAAAAGATAGAAAGAGGAGTGAGAGGGAGATAGAGAGAGAAATAGAGAGATAGAGATACATATAGAGAGATACATATAGAGGGGAGGGAGAGATAGGGAGATAGAGTAGAAGGGGCAAGCAAGAGAGAAAGGTGACAAAGACAAGTAATAGAGAGAGAGGGAGAAAGATAGAGAGGGGGAAAGATAGAGAGATAGAGATAGAGATAAATATAGAGATAGTGAGGGAGAAACAAAGCGAGTGTGTGTATATAAGGGAGGGAGATATGGAGAGATAGATAGAAAAATGATGCTAAGGAGAAAAAATAGACAGAGTTTGGAGGAAAAATGGAGGAAGAAAATGGTGAACAAAAAATGAACAGAGGTGAAATGCCCTATTTCTTTCTCCTAACCATCTTCAAACTTGGGTCTCATCAATATCAAATTATAAATATTATCATGTATACACAGTTTTGTAATACCATGAATATGTAACTATATATGCAGAGAGATAGAGAGACCAAGAGGTAAAGGGAGAGAGATAAGAGAGATAAAAAGGGAAATAGATATTGAGAGAATTGAGATTACTATTTAAAATAGCATTTATAAAGTCCAAAAAAATCATCTAAGTTTATTATGTTGTGGTAGATGACATAACCTACTATAGAGGTCCTATTTTCACACAATTAAGGAGAAGGTAGGCAAAGGTATTTGATATTGAATTTGTACATGTGTATTGCATTTTCTAGAAAGTTTCCAAAGACTTTTCAACATATCCATTTTGTGCATATTCTATGATTGTAGAAATCCATGACAACACATCTTTAGGGAGTTCTACTAAACAATTTTTTCCCACATAATTTGATCACTTTGAGTTTAGGCTCCAAGCGCCACCCATTAGATTCAATTTGACAATCTAGACTATGTGATTTGTCTCCAAGTAGTGTAGGTTTCATGTTATAAAGCTTCATTACTTCTTACCCAAATACTGAAGGGTGAAGTTCTTTTTATTCAATGCATTGATAAGGACCTTAGTGTAGGGTGATATGTAGGTATGATGGATGATATATAACATAGAATTAATTTTCCCAAATAATTTGAGTGGTAAGCTATGTTGTCTTGTACATTTTAACTTGATAGTAGTATAGTTTTGTGATGGTAGAAATGGGCCCTTCTTTTACAATGAGATGAAATGTTGATTGTATTTAGTATGCTAAATTCTAGTTCATTAGTTTCTTGACACATATCTATTGAAAGATTTATTTATCAAGATTAAAACTTACTTATATCAAAGCAACTCTTAGGAAAGCAGTGGCCATGAAAGTAGACCCGATTTGTTCTTTTGAAGAAAAGATGTCTCTTTACTATGAATGTTGCATTTTATAAAGAAAATTAGGAGAGAGGGGGAAAGAGAGAAAGCGAAAAAGAGTGATAGAAGATACAAAGAGATATATAAAGAAAAGTAAACAAAAATATAAATAAGGAGAGAGGGAAATAGATAGGGAGACACAAAGATACATTTATAGACAAAGATAGGAGATGGGGGAAAAATAAGAGATATAAAATTAAGAGAGGGAGAGATATAGGTAGAGAAGGGAGAGACAGCGAGAGAAGAGAAGGGAGAGACAAAGAGAGAATAGGGGGGAGAGAGATAGGTAGAGCAATGAGAGAGAGAAGAGGGGGGAGAGAGGGAGAGAGAGAGAAGGGGGAAGAGAGGGAGAGAAGGTTCAATAGATAGAGAGGGAGAGGGAGAGGGAGAGATAAAGGTAAAGTGTGATATAAAAAGATATAGACGGATAGGGAAAGAGATATAAAGATAGGGAGAGAGATAAAGAGAAAGGGAGATAGAGGTAGAGAATGATATGCATAGAAAGAGATATAAAGAGGATTGAGAGGGAAGGAGTGATATAGACAGACGAAGATATAAAGAGATAGTGAGGGATAGGGGGATATAGGTAGAAAAATATGGATAGAAAAAGATAGAGATAGGAGTGAGAGGGAGATAGAGAAAGAAATAGAGAGATAAAGATACATATTAGGAGAGATGGAGTGAATAAGAGACAAAAGTAGAGATGATGAGATACAAATATAGAGGGGGAGGGAGAGACAGGGAGATAGAGATAGAGGGGGCAAGAGAGAGAGAAAGGTGACAAAGAAAAACTGTAATAGAGAGAGGGAGATATAGAGAGGGGGAAAGATAGAGAGATAGAGATAGAGATAGGGAGGGAGAAACAAACAGTGTGTGTGTATATAAGGGAGGGAGAAATGGAGAGATAGATATAAAAATGATGCTAAGGAGAAAAAACATACAAAGTTTGGAGGAAAAACGAACGAAGAAAATGACTCAACCAAAAAATATACAAAGGTGAAATTCCCTATTTCTCTTTCCTAACCATCTTCAAACTTGGGTAGATCATTGATATCAAATTATAAATATCATCATACAAAATTTTGTAATACCATGAATATGCAACTATAATGTAATATAAATTGTGATTTTATTTGTAAATATACAAATGTTATTCTTTTCTCTCTAATAACAATCAATCAAACTTCATTGTGTCACGAGTTTCTCAAATGACATGTATGTGCCAATTTACAACATAAACACGATTGTTATTTGTTTTACTTCTTCATATATAAATTATAAGAGTTTATTTCTAACTAAACCAGATAGATTGAAATCAAATTAGATTAAAAATATTTACAAATTCACAAATCTATTAGCTATCTTACTAGACAAAGAGATGTGAAGAGACATTAGAAATATCTAATTATAAATGAGACAAAATCTGCATGCACTTCTATAAGATTATATACCTTGAATTTGTAATGTATATTTTGGAATATGCAATTAATCACAAACGGTTGACCTAACATTGGCAAGAGATAATACAACTAATCTAAACAAAAATTCTTTACAAAATGACAAGTGTAATTGTAAGACCCCTGTCTCATTTCTTGCTAGTCAAGCATTTTTCCATTTGCTATAAGCATTCCTCACCTTTTGTTTTTTTCCCATCCCCCTTCACCTCCTCCACCTTTTTATTTCATACATATGCATGTTTGGTGAAAAGAATTTAATGAAACATGCAAAGTATCATAAAATAGGTTTGTATATAAGCAATGATCTCCATTGTAATTTATGCATCTAATTTTATGAAGCCAAAAAAATGGTCTAGATTCCCAAATACTCAAAATAAAAATAAAAATAAAAATTCTAGAAACTGAAAAATAAAACCTTGCCCCTTTTTTTTATTATTGAAGGTTTGACACTGTGCACATTATTATAGTGCAAGCCCATTTTTCATATCATTTCATTTTACATCACCAATAATCTTCACAAGAACATTGTCCCTGTTTAAAATGATGAAAATGGTTTGCATCTCTCACAATAATTTCTTTTGCAACTATCTTGGAGATAAATTCAGTTGTTGTAGCAGAGAAATAATTCTTTTTTCCCCTCTTCCACAACATTAAGTAAATGTCTTGAATCTAGAGAATACCCTACCCTTCATCTCCCAAGTCCAATTTCTCCAACTTTGCATAGATCTCCTATGTTTGTGGATGTAATCTATCTCCTGCATGAAAAACATGTACAATTTTATGGCCTTCAATCCAACTAAACCGAGAATCTTTTTAATTCCTCGATCTTTCATCAATTTCCTTGCCATTTGAACCTCACCCCACTTGCCCACTTTTGCATAGATGTTTGAGAAAAGAACATTTGTTGCAACATTTTTAGAATCCAAATCAAAAATAAAAAAGCATTGTTGCTGTAAATACTCCTAAGTCTATATTCATATGTGATCTACAAGCACCCAAAAAACACATCCACACAACCACCATAGGTTTAACTGGCATCTTAATGATAAAGTGTAGAGTGTCTTAAAATAGTCAACCTGGGAAAGAAGGTCAACCATGCAAACATAATGATCAACTGCAGATGTAATGCATAAGGGTTACTCATATGATTGAAGTATGCACAGTCCTCATCCACTAAACCTCCATGGCTGCATACATATAGAACACAAGCAAAGCTTATAATGTCAAGATATGTTCTAGAGTGCTTCATTAAATCAAAGATTTTGAGAGCATCTTGCAAAATCCATGTTTTGCATATCCTACAATCATTGCATTCCATGAGATTGACATCTCAAACATTTCACTTGCTTTCTTATGCTTCCACATTTTGCATACATGTCCACCAGGGCAGTTGCAATTGCAACATCTGATAAAATTCCTCTATTCTTTATGCTTTGATGGATGTCCATACCCTGTTCCAATTCTCCTATTTTGGCACAGGCAGGGAGAATGCTCGCAGAAGTTGAATTGGCACAGGCAGGGAGAATGCTCGTAGAAATTGTGGAGTCTGGCTTTACACCTGCCAATTGCATTTGCTTGAAAGTTTCTAAAGCTTTTAAAAAAAATCTATTTGGTGCATATCCTGTGATCATTGCATTCCACGACATAACCTCTCATTAGGCATTCTATCAAACAGTTGACGTGCCTTTTCTATGCTTCCACATTTTGCATACATGTCTACCAGAGCATTTCGAACTATAATATCTGAAAAAATCCTCCTTCCACGATGCTTTGATGTCCATACCCTGTTCCAAAGCTCCCATTTTGGCACAGGCAGGGAGGATACTGGCGAAGGTTGTGGAATTTGGCTTTACACCTGCCAATTGCATTTGCTTGAAAGTTTCTAAAGCGTTTTCAAGAAATCCATTTTGTATATATCCTGCAATCTTTGCAGTCCATGAGATAACATTTTTTTCAGGTATTATGTCAAACATTTTTTCCAGGTATTCTGTCAAACACGTGCCTTGTTAATGCTTCCACTTTTTGCATGCATGTCTGCAAGGGCAGTCTGCCTCGTATGCCAAAGAATTTACTGCATCTTCGCGCTGGTGAGGATGTAATTCGTTCAACAGTTTAGTCACGTTGCTTGCTCTAAAAACCTTACAGGCAAAGAGTCATTGAAGCTTTGCTCTCTGTTAAGCTCATAGTAATCCAAGTAAACTTTCTTTACACGGTCCACAATTTCATACTCTACGCCATAAATCAAAAACTGCAAACACAGAATGAAATCACTTCATCTTTCTTTCTGCTATATGAATCAAAGGTAGCAAAATGATCAAAACAAAAAATATGTTCAATTGTGTTCAACTGAAAGAAACCAATATTCTCACAGGCCTTTGTTATTCCGGCCATGATCACCTCTCTGTCTCTTCGTCTATGTTTTTCAAATCTAAAACTGAAATGCCCATTTTCTTTATAAAATTGCGCGACAAATTCTCTGAAAAGGCAGTAGAAGAAACGGGCCGCTTTCCTTATTGAATGCTCTGGTGCGTGCAGCTCTTTATAAAGATGCAAATCGGGAAGAAATATTTATGAGCTGAGCAATGAATATGATAAACGAGTTACGTGGCCGCCTTGTGAAACTAAAATTTCCAATTAATGGAGCCCGCAGATTCAATCACTGTTGTCTGCTGAAAAGTCTTGCATATATAATTACATGTGACGTTGCGATGCATTACATCGTCTTGCACGTCTATGCAGAACTCTACGTCGTCGATCTCAAAAACCCGTCGACTGACTTCACGCGTAAACAAGATAAAAGAGCGGTGGACAAACATTAATGTCCAAGATAAGTTTGATCGTCTCCCGGAAGTATTCAGCCGTCGATTTAATATTTTAGGTTGCTTCATTTCATATTGGATACGCCTTCGGCATAAATAAAAGATAAGATACGGATAAGAACATCTTGCGTGGAGGGTGACAGCTGCACAGCAGGTGGAGATAAGGTCAAATCATATTGCAGGCGGTCGAGTAAATGCAGTCAACTGGCGGCAGTCAATCGTTGGAGAAGTTACTTACATATTCCAACATTGAGGTCTATCATGCTGTCGATGGTCTTATAATCTTATTTGTATCTTGATTCTTTGAGAGCATAAAACATATTATCCTTTTGGAAGATGAGTTGAGTGTATACCCCCTTTAAACTTCAGTTCTTTAATGATCTGATACAATTATACCCTTCCATAAATCTACAAATTCATGCTCAAATATTCAGTGTGAGAATAATCTTTGCAAGAGGTTTCGATCAATTTCTGATGAAACCTATGTTCTCTTGTGTAGGAATGAATTCTTCTTAAAGTATGCTTATGCATATCTTTCCAAATTTAAATTCTCATCATAAAAACATGGCTGAGTGATAAAATTTCAGTGTCGTTGTAAAATTAGTAGTATTGCAAAAATTTACAGATGAAAACTACCAGACAAAAAAAAATCTTAGGTTACCAAGTGAAATATCAATGATTCCTTTTACAGATTTTTCCACATCTAAACCCCTAGCACTTCTTACCAAGACAGAATATTTTACAATAGCATCACCAGAGAACATGGCCTGTTTAGAACAGTAGAAGTGGCACATGCATCCTACGAATTACCCTAAAACAAATTCTGGCAAGGTCTGATAATTTGCTAAAGATATAGTTTTGGACTTTTTCTGTATGTAATTCTCAAATTGAGAGAGATGGAATTTTCATATTGCATTACCATTTTTTGACCACTGTTCAGCAGAAGAAATTTCTCATACAACACGTTAACAAGAAGGCATAAACATTGAAGGTATCACTTAGTAATAATTCTTGTTTAGATGTGCTATTGGAAGATTGTTAGCACACAATCAATTGGTGAATGAATAATTGAGATCATAGACTCCAAATAGTAGCTTGCTACGTCATGAAGTACCTTGCTATGTAAGACTGGTCATTATACCATATTCAACTTCCTTCAACTAGCTTCTCACTTGCTAAAACAACAAACTAAGCAGTTCCTGTCATACATTGTTATGTACTTCGTTAGCTAAAGTGTGTGAGGTATGGTTATCGTGGCACTGTTTCATTATTGTTAGTTGCTTGTTTAGTGTAATTTCTCACTTTAATATGTTCTTTACAGATGCTGAGACTATTTTTTCATATAGTCACAACCTTCACTACAAGCACATTGCTCTTATCTTAAAAATATTGTATGATTATTTTTCTCTTAGGAATAGGACCAGATTTGGTAATACATTCATCATCATGTGTGTTTGAGATGAGACTAAAACATAATAAGAAACTAGCACAATATTTTAAATGTGTCATTATACTAGCATACATTTTAGTTCTATTTTGGGTTGATGAGGCTTAGGGTTCAAAAGCTATCATTTGCTTCACATGAGTGCTGAAAGGTTTTATCAACAGGGGTATCCGTAAGAGGAGGGGTATCCATAAGGGCCAGGCAATCCCCATAACCTCTGGATAGAACTTCGCGATAGCAGCAATAATCTCATATCCCTGTGAACTTACGTTGAACAATTTTCTTATACCAACCATTTACAGAGGCTTTTGGTAGTCAGTAATACCACAAGTAGCCAATTTTCTATAGCTCAAAGACTCCATTTTACTTTTCAAGCAACACAACTGCACCACTAAATGATACTTTGTAATACATAACATTTTTATTATTTTCATGAATTTGCCTCTTTATCTTGTATCTGTATTGTAGTTCCCACATTGGCCATTGACCCATCAATATGAATAAAATATGTTTTAGCATCGTCTTACGTTGGTCTTCTCTGTTATTGAAGCTTCATTCTATACTGCAAAGCATGCAGCATATTCATGTCTCAGCTAGATTAACTTGCATCCAGAAGGATTACTTGTTTTCCAATTGGAAAACATGAATAGAATTGCTTACAGCACAATCAACGTCATACTGACTAATCTCAATTGCAATAATGCAAGCTTAGTGGATTGCAGCTATTCGAGCAATTTAATCTGGAATGAACTTTTATTTTGGAAGTTAAATTTAATTGTCTCCATAAGCGAGGTCATTGTCTGTTTGAGGTGGGATATCCACTTTTTTAAGATTTATGTAACTTAGTTTTTCCATATATCCAAATTGTCAGTTCTTTTCTTCTTGTACAATAAATTCACACATTGGAAATTCATATCATAGAGTAACAAACCCAAACTGACGCAACTTCGTGCATCTCAAAGTAACTAATCTGAGATAATTTCATCATGTTGGTATTATTTGTTGGAAATAAGTCATACTTGGATCAACGATGGGCTAGTCAAAGAGGGGCCAGTAGTTCAGTTGGTAGAGCATTCAAACAGCAAATGAAAGGTCATAGATTTGTGTCTTAGCTATGTCAAATTTTTAAATAAAAATGAAAATACAGAGCTGCTGCTCTGCTTTCCAGCCAAACTGGAAATACCCAAATCAAAATGCGGAAACACAAGGAAACATGCAAATTTATTTTGTATTCAATGAACTGGAAATGTCAATACATGAAAAATTAAACATAAAATTTTGAAAACAAACTCTAAGCTACGAACTACAAGCTGCTAGGAGCTTCATGAGTTGTTCAACCAAACAGACAACTTTAGGAGCTGCTAGGAGCTCACTAGCAGGAGCTACGCAGAGCTCTTTCAGGAGAAATCTCTGCTCAATCACAAACACAGTTGCTGCTGTTCACAAACTTCTCTGAATCACACAGAGAAAAAAACATTCCCTTCAAATTGCTATTGCTCAAGAAAACTTCTACTTCTAACTAGCAGAACTAACTACCTTCAATTCTTTTTGTCTCTTCAAAAAACATTCCCTCTCAAAATTTGAAATCACCTACCACAATAAATTTTGAAACTCAAAAATTCCTACCTCATTAACTTCAAGGGTTGTCAGGGGCTACAGGGATGAAGATCCCAAAAACACTGTCGTTGAAGATGGGGGCTCCTGATGGGTAGGTGAAACATGGGGCTGACATGAGAGCAAGCTTAGGAAAATAATAAATTCCAACACTCCCCCTTTGTCCTGAGCCAACGAAACAGGATCAATCTTGATCCAAATCAACAATGCCCAATCTGGTTCTTAGGCACTCGAAGTTGTCTTTGCTCAAAGGCTTGGTGAATATGTCTACTAGCTGCTGCTTAGACCTGCAAAATGCCATTTTAATTTCACCGCTCTCAACTAATTCTCTGATAAAATGATACTTGATTTCAATGTGTTTGCTTCTTCCATAAAACACAGGATTTTTTGTTAAAGCTATCGATGAAACATTGTCACACAAGATCACTATTCCATCCTCTTGTTCTTCTCTCAAATCTGCCAAGGTTCTTCTTAGCCAAATAGCTTAACACGCTGCTGTGTTTGCTGCAATATATTTAGCCTCTGTTGTAGATAGGCAAACTATGGGTTGCTTCTTGGAAGCCCATGAAATGACTTTCGAACCCAAATGAAACACATAGCCCGATGTGCTCTTCCCCCAATCACTATCCATGTATCCAACCAGCCCAAAATCATTTGCTATTGTGTACAAAATGCCATATCCTTTGGTGCCATTCACATACCTCAGGATTCTTTTACCCGCTTGCCAATTGGTGTCCCTTGGAGTCTCCATAAATCTAGAAATAAGACTCACACTGTGCATTAGATCAGGCCTAGTTGCAGTTAAATACGTCAAACTTCCAACCAAACTTTTAAACATGGCTGGATCCACATTGCTATTGTAATCTTCCTTGCTCAACTTTAGACCTATGGCTGTTGGTGTGGGGGAAGACTTACTTTCAAGCATCCTAAATCTCTTCAATATTTCATTTGCATATTTTTCTTGAGAGATAAATATACCATCATGCATTTGTTTTACTTCTATGCCTAGAAAATATCTCAAGAGACCTAAATCTGTCATTTCAAACTCTCTTTTCATGGCCTCCTTAAAATCAGCAATGAGGAAATCATCATCCCCAGTTAAAACTAAATCATCAACATACAAGACAACAATCAAAACTGTACCATTTGTTGCGTTGATGTAAAGAGTGGGCTCACCATCACTTTTAATAAAGTCATTTCTCAACAAATATGAGTCAATCCTATTGTACCATGCCCGTGGAGCTTGCTTCAGCCCATAAAGAGCTTTCTTCAGCCTATACACCTTGTGTTCTTGACTTGGAACTTCATATCCAAATGACTGCTCCACATAAACTTCCTCTTTCAATACTCCATTTAGGAAGGCGGACTTCACATCCATTTGAAACACCTTCCACTTGTGCTAGACTGCGATTGTTATGACTGCCCACATAGTTTCCATCCTTGCAACAGGGGAAAATGTCTCATTATAATCTCTTCCAAGCTGCTATTTGTACCCCTTGACAACTAATCTTTTCTTATGCCTCTCTATTCTTCCTTCAACATTGCACTTGGTCTTGTAGACCCATTTCACCCTAATAACTTGCTTGTTGGGAGGCAAATCAATTAACTCCCATGTGTTGTCCCTCTCTATTGCATCTATCTCCTCATCCATGGCCTTACACCATTTCTCCTCTTTCACAACATCATCAAAATAAATTGGATCACTATGTGAAAACAATGCAAAATTCTCACTCTTATCAAATTCTTCATCATACCTTTCATTTTGGTAGATCACCCTTAGACTTTTGGTCTTTTTGGCATTAGGGAGGCAAGAGTGGGGTTTGAACTTTCACTACTACTACTGCTCTACTGAATAGACAGGTTTAGGAGTTGTCAGGAGTTTTCAAGAGCTCTTCTGGAGCATTCAGGAGCCAATCTTTTGGCTATCTCTGGCTGCTTGCCTTTCTATCTGCTCACTTTAGGAGCTTTCGGGAGCTATCATGAGCTTTTAAGAGCTCGATCGGTGCTCTCAAGAGCCAATCTTCTGGCTATCTGTAACTGTCTTCCTGACTATCTATAGAGCCATCAAGAGCTTTCGGGTGCTCTTCTGGAGCTTTCAGGAGCTCGTCTGACACTTTCAGGAGCAACTATAGGATCATCTTGTTGAACTTCTTGTTTTGTTTCTACTTCTTCAGGAGCTGTTAGGAGTGGTTATGAGCTTTCAGAAACTATCACTCTATCTTATGACTCATCCTCTAGGAACTCTACATCCCTACTAATCACTATCTTCTTGGTGAACAGATTATATAGCTTGCAGGCTTTGGACTCCACACTGTAGCTCGTGAAAATACATTTTTCACCCTTGTAATATTTTTGTCTCTTTTCTTTAGGCACGTGGGCATATGCTACACACCCGAACACTCTTAAGAGCTCAACCATCCACTTGCATTTTTTCCATGCTTTTTGTCACAAACTTCCTTTGTTGGACTTCTATTTATCAGATAAATAGTTGTTGCTACAACCTCTCCCTAATATTCAATCATGATTCCTTTTGCTTTCATCATGCTCCTTGCCATCTCCATGATGGTCCTATTCTTTCTCTCAACCACTCCATTTTGTTGCAGAGTATAACTAACTGTTACCTCCTTCTTGATGCCTTTTTGCTTGCAAAAATTTACAAACTGATTGGAGGTATACTCTCATCCTCTATCTGACCTTAGGACCTTGATAAAATGTCCACTCTCCTTTTCAGCCTGGGCCCTAAATAGCAAAAACTTATCAAAAGCTTTAGATTTATGTTGCAAAAAATAAACCCATGTCTTATGGCTGTAATCATCAATGAAGGTCATAAAAAATCTGCTTTTACCAATAGATATGATTTGCATAGGCCAAATCCATATGCACTAGCTCCAATGGTGCTCTTTCCCTTGTAGAGTTGCCTGATTGAAAGGGTTTCCTATGTTGCTTTCCCAAAATGCAAGCCTCACACTTAACATTAGGCTCTACTATTCTTGGCAAACCATCAATCATTTTGTTCTTGGACAAAAGACTTAAACCAGCATAGCCTAAATATGCATACCTAAGATGCCATAGCTTGGAGGGGTCTTGAATGGTGCTCTTGAGGGCTACTTGCTGTAATGTTGTACATTTTCCATTCATGAGAGGTGCAACAATAGATTGAGATGAGAAACACGTCTCAATCTTCAAAGGAAACATCTGGTTCTTTTCCATTTGAACTATTGCAAACACCTTCATCCTCTCATTCTTGTCATAAATAATGCATTGACCCTTCTCCATCAGCACTTTATATTCATTTTGGATCAGCTGTCCAAAACTCATGAGATTATGCTTTAACCCAGGAACAAGAAATACATTATGTATCTCCTTCTTCTCACCTTGCTTGGTGCGGATCATGATAGATCATTTTCCCACAACTGGAACTACTCCGTTGTTCCCCATTCTTATTTTTGACTTTACATTCTTATCAATGAAATAAAATAGAATTTGATTACCACTCATGTGGTTGCTACAACTGTTGTCCAAATACCAGACTCTGGGGCTGCCTTCTTCACCAATGTTGCACATGATGAAGGTTGTGGACTGATTTTCTTCAACTACATTCGAATAAGCCACATTTGCATTTTGTTTTGATTGATCACATTGCTTTGTCCAGCATTCACTTGCATAATGGCCAAATTTATGACACTAGTAGCATTCAACATTTCTCGTCATTCTTTGGATATAAATTGTTGTTCTTCTTGCCTCCTCGGGAGTTGGTCTGAGAGCTACTCACTCCCTCTTGGCTGTTGGCTCATCCTGAGCTTTCTCCTCCAGCATTGCCTTGTCTAGAGTTGCCACAACCTCTACCTCTTGAGCTCCTTCCACCATTTTTTCTTCTCCCCCTTCCTCTTGCATTTGACTGAGGTTTAAAATCTTGCTCTTGGGAAGAAGTAGCATACCTATTTAGGTGCTACTCATGGGTTTGCAAAGAATCCATCAGCTCATCAATGGGAAACATTGTGAGATCCTTTGCCTCTTCAATGGTAATCACCACTACATCAAACTTCATGGGTAAGCTCCTAAGGATTTTCTCCACAATCCTCTGATCATCTATGACCTCAACATTCACTCTCAACTGGTTTATTAAACTTGAGAGTCTTGTGTGGAAAATTGAGACAGACTCATTGTCCTTCATTTCAAGAGTCTCAAACTCTCTTCGAAGCATCTGGAGCTTCACCAATCTAACCTTGTCAGTCCTTTTCTACTTGGTCTAGAGGATTTCCCAAGCTTCCTTTGCATAGTTAGCTACTGCTATTATGAGAAAAATGGCCTCTATCAAGGTTGCTTTTATCAAACTCAATGCCTTAGCATCTTTCCTCCTCAACTCCTTCAACTGGGTCTTCTAGTTGTTTGTGAGCACAACATATGTTGTTGGGTCAGTTACATAATTGAAACCACTAACCATGAACTCCCACAAATTGTTTGCAACCATTATGGTCTTCATCTTCTTTTCCCAAACATCATAGTTCTGTCCATTAAAGATGGTGGTTGCTTCCAACTCTTTCCTTCATCTCCAGCCATGTCTCCTACAGGAAAACTTAATACCCAGTAAAAAAAAAATTCCCTAACTCACAAGGAAATGGGGTCTATGGCTCTGATACCATGTCAGATTTTTAAATAAAAATGAAAACACAAAGTTGCTGCTTTGTTTTCCATCCAAACTAGAAATACCCAAATCAAAATGCAGAAGCACAAGGAGACATGCACCTTTCTTTTGTATTCAATGAATTGGAAATGACAATACATGAAAGATTAAACATAAACATCTGAAAACAAACTCTAAGATGTGAACTACAAGCTGTTGGGAGCTTCATGAGCTGCTCAACCAAACAGACAACTTCAGGAGCTACTAGGAGCTCATTGGCAGGAGTTACACAGAGCTCTTTTAGGAGCAATCACTGCTCAATCACAAACACAGTTGTTGTTGTTCACAAACGTCTCTAAAGCACATAGAGAACAAAAACATTCTCTTCAGACTACTGCTGCTTAGGAAAACTTCTACTTCTAACTAGCAGAACTAACTACCTTCAATTCCTTTTGTCTCTTCAAACAACATTCCCTCTCAAAATTTGAAATCACCTACCACAGTAAATTCTGGAATTCAAAAATTCCTACCTCATTATCTTCTAGGGCTATTAGGAGTTGCAAGGATGAAGATCCCAAAAAAACTGTAGTTGAAGATGGGGGCTCCTGACGGGTAGGTGAAACAGGGGGCTGACGTGAGAGAAGGCTCAGGAAAATAATAAATACCAACAAGTTGGTCCTATAAGTTGTAGCTCAACATGTGGTATCAGAGCCAGGCTAAGAGCTCCAAGCACTTGCAGTGTGGCTGAAATAAGCCACTCTCAGGCTGACAATGGACATGCCAAAGAGGGAACAATAGCTCAGTTGGTAGAGGACCCTGACAATAAATGGAAGATCCTAGATTCATGCCGTATCTGATCCATATGAACTATAACTCAACATTATTTAATTGCATAATGCTTAATGTTTGGGTAGACCATACACACCATTTTTATTGTAAAATGGTGGAAACACAAAAAACATGATAAGAAGGAAAAAGGAAATGACCTATTTTTTCTTATAGATTTTGCTAATGAATGACTGAAATAGCTACAAGTTTGTCTTAATCTAACCTTTACACCACAATGATTTCTCTATTTTCTATTGGCCTTGATGGTCTTGATTAGGTTTTTTTCTCAAAGCAAATGGTTCTGTACTTGTTCAATTTTTTATTGTTGATTACATTGTAATCTAAATTCAGGTCATATCTAATTCATATGTGATATAGGAAGTTCCCTAACGTTATGAGTGTCTCTGACATAGCCTTTCAGAAAGTTCTGATATTGAGGAATTTTAAATGTTTGCTATATGAAGAAATAGCCAAATAACAATATCAATTTAAGATTATTAAATTTTCTAGATCTTTTGGAGTAGTGAAACAAAAGCTAAAAGCTTAAAATGTTTCTGGATGTAACTGTGTCAAGAATTTTTCAAATCTTGGCATAATTACATCTAGAAACATTATAATCTTTAGATTTTGTTTCACTGTTCCAAGAGATCTACAAAACTTGTACATCCAAAAACATTTCAAGCATCCCTATGGATTGTGGAAATATCAAAACTATTAACAAGGCTAAAGTTCAAACCATTATAGTTCTGACAGCTAATGTAGTTCTTGTTGTAGCCAACTCTCCTACAAGGCAGAAAGCAAGAAAATTTCAACATCCATCCACAATAGATTCTACTCTACTCATGGAGGCAGTATGCTACCAATTGATAGAAAGTGAAACCTTAAAAAATTATATGTTATTAAATATGACGATAGAGATAAGATAGGATAGACATCTTATAGTTGCTTAACAATCATGTTAAGCCCATCTCTCACATATAAGAGATAATAGAATCCATACCTTCAAGATGAGGCATTTTGTGTATGGTCATGGGTTTAATCATAATAGGCATGAATATTTTGAACAATATAGATAGCAACCAATGTGCTTTCAAAGCCATAAAATTTTCACATGACAAACCTTGATTCATTACATTTACTATTATATTTTCCTAAACTTCCTCGACTAAAATAGTAGTGGGAACCTCTTGCCCAATCCTAGAGGCAAAGCCACACACAAACCTCAAGGCAATAAGGGCATGCCAAGCTCCTTGCCCAGTATAACCAACATATGGAATTTTGTGTGTTTAATCAAACAAGACAATTGGAAATGTTACCCCTGCATTAAGATAATATGTATTGTATACTGCAAAACGATCATCAAACTACTAGAAAACATAACACAAGGCAAAATTGATTTTTCAAAAACTAGAGAAAAATTAAATTCAAATATGGACTTTTAGTAAACTACAACTATATACTGTGCCAATTTTACTCATTATAGTTACATAGTGCATGAATAATAGATTTAGGATAAATTATTTTGAAAATATTTTTTAATAAAATTTTATTTTTACATTAGTAAAGATAAAAAAAAAATTAATAGAAAAAATAATGATCTTTAATTTATTGTTGAGCATAATTATTAATAACAAGATAAACACTATTTATTGCAATAGTATTATCTACCGGTTGATGGCTTTTCACTTCAATATTAATTACTAAATAATAGATGTTGAGCACTACATGAATAACTTAAATAGAATTCTGTTTATAATTGGTAAATTAAATCAGTCTTCTTACATTCTCAGTCCAATATAGCTTGGTAAAATTGGTAAATTAAATCAGTCTTCTTACATTCTCAGTCCAATATAGCTTGGTAAAATTTAAAATTCTCTGGTATGTGTTTCCTCAAGTTTCATTCAAGATTAGGATCCAATCTCTACCCAGTTCGGTATTGTTTAGGTTATATTGGATCAAAATTATTTAAAAATTTGTAACAATTACCTACTTTGAATTATGGACACCAATGTGAGGTTGATTTGTTCAAATTGACAGTAAAATTTGGTTAAAAAATTGTTTAAACTAAATGAAGACTTTCTATTTGCAATACAATAGGTTCCTCATCATAGAGCACGGTTATAGGGTTAATTTAGATATCTCTTCAATGATTATAGTTGCAATGCTAGACTTGGGGAGGACACAGACATGGTGAAGAATATGGAAAATTTGTTGGTGATAAAATCCATTCTAGGTGGCTTGGATGAAATTCCTACTCATGCATTCCCAGGGCAAGGATTGCAAGAAAGTAGTATAGCCTCTTCTTGCTTGGGCTTTACACCTTCTACGTCAAATCCGTTAGTTGTAACAGCGTATCTTGCTAAGGACATAGGAAGAAGAAATCAGAGAATGATATAGACTTCCATAAATAGATGATGGGTTTAAAGGTGGAGGTTGGAGTGGAATCAATGCTATGTCTCCTTATTGAAAGCTTGCAAGAGAATGATCATGAAGACTATAGTCACTAATAAATTTGTAAAAAGTTAATAGTAGTTATTAGATGTGTTAATATACATGCTAGAAAGCCATTTTGCACCATGAATGCTACACATTTAGCACAAATATTTTTTCTTTTATACTGGATTAAGCAAAAAATTACACCAGAATCAGAGTATAAAATAGAGAATGAGCAGCAAAAAATTGTCAATAACCAGCTAAGCTGTCAAGGGAGAGCTGAACAACATACCAAATGGAACAAACAAAAAAAATAAACCATAGGTTTGAACCCAGGTACACTACCATGCATGACCAATTTCAACAACAACAGCTAAGTTGTCAAGCACCAGCTGAACAACATACCTAAAGGAGCAAACAGTAATCAAAAATCATAGGTTTGCTCCCAGGAAGATTGCCACACATGACCAATGTCAACATCACCTTCATTCAAGGTATAATGTAGGGTGGATATTCCCCATTTTACAGGCAAAATCCTTCTTAAAACAATACATGTCCCCAATTTAGAAGGAAACTGGTTGTCTGAACTGAAGAGGGGAGCCCACCATGCCGAATAAAGGGTTGAATCAAGCCTCTAAGCTCTCGGGAACAACAAAACCAGCTAAGAGATGTCATGAGCTATTAGTAGTCAGTATAGAGGTGTGCAAGGAAATCCCCAGATTAAAGTGTTGAGAAGTAATCCTGAGTTTAACTTGCAGCTGTGACAAAAAATGTTTCACCTGCAGGTAATGATGATCACCACTGGTGTTGCCCTTCTTTTCCAAATCAAGGTTAAGTTCAGCAAGGGTGTATGTAGATTGGATAAAATAATTGAGATTTCTATCACAAGGGAAGACAAGGAACGAGCCAAAGTAGTATGGTAGTGCATCCTCCAAATGATTTTTATTATGATAAGTCTACAAGAGTTGGAAATCAAATTATTCAACCTAAAGGATTTGAGAAGAGCGAATTTCCATGACCACAAGAAGTAAAACAGGGCCAGTAAAGCTGTAAAAAGGGTAGTCCACAACTCTTTAGCATGCCGGCACAACCAAAAACAATGTTTGACGGTTTCAAACTTTCCACAAAAAGGACAAGGGGGAGGTGGGCTAAGGAATTTAAGGTGGGTACCCACCGAGAGTTTGGCATGTAGAAGTTTCCAAGCTATGAGTTAAGATTGTGCATCTTCTTTGGATTTTCAAATTTACATGTTGAGTTTATTCCAATTGGATCTTCTAAAGTTACACCTCCAAATAGAGATAAGCCAACTTGAAAGAGAAAAGCAAGGAGTCAATTTCTTATAGAGGACCTTGAGAGGAAAAATTTAGATATAGTTTCCATTAGGCTACCTCCAATCTTTGAAAAAACTAGAGTGATAGCTAGTTACCATGACAATAGAGAGATTAGGAGGGACCAAATTTTTGATTTCCAAAACAATGGGCTTGTCTTTGCTATTAAGCTCAAAGTAGATCCTAAGTTGTTACCATGATTTCCATGTGAAATTGGTGGGATCCCATAAGTCACTAAACACTTGGATACCTTTCTTGAAAAGACGCTTAGCTTTCATCTTAGGAATCTTGGCAAGAGGTTGGTTATTTTCTTGAATCAACCAATTCCACCAAATTTAGGAGGATGTAAAATTGAGCCCATGATTGAAAGATTGGTCAGACCAAGATAATTTTTGTGAGACCATTTGCCACACTTTCCATATACAATTGAGGGGGTCTGATCCATGGAGTTTAAAGTAATGGGCTAGGATAATCTTATCAGTCCATTGGATAAAAATTCAGGCTTTTCAAGAGGTTGCTGTTTGTATGTGATAGCTAATCAATAATTTCCAAGGAGCATTAAACCATCCAAATCTTTTCCTATTAGTTGAAAGGCATATTCCTTGCATAAATAGATCAATGATTCCCAATCCACCCTTTTCCTTAGGCTTGAATACAATGAGACCATGAAGTGGTTTTCATACCTTTTTTATTTCCTCATTTAGACCAAATAAAGTTGTGAATTAGTTGGAAAAACTGGTTATAGTAGGATTTGGAGGGAAACCAACAGGAAGAAGTATAGATGTGACTAGCCAAGAGAACTTTGTTAGCCACCTATATATGCCCAACCATTGAATGAAATTTGTTTGTCCACACTAAAATTTTGGATTTTGAATTTGTTAAAAAATTATCTCCACATGTCCTTCAAGGAAGCTCCTATCCTAAAGGGAATGCTTACATTCCAAGTAATGGTACCGTGTTTGATCTCTTTCCATTCTTTTGGAATCCATGGAATGTGGAGGTTGGTACTAATCAAACCAAAATTCAATTTTGTGCATTGATAATTTGGAGCTCGAAATGGTGCAAAAAAATAAAGGATATCTAGAAAATTCTTTATTTCTTCAACTGAATTTTGGATGAATATCATACCATCATTAGTGAAATGGAAGTAAAGATCCATAGTGTTACTAGTGAGTGAGATTCCATGAATAAGAGAATTTGAATGGACATGTTGGAGGAGGTAACTGAGGCATCAACAGTGAGCACATAAATAAAAGGGGAAAGAGGGTAACCTTGAAAAATGGACTATTAGAAGGGGAATTGGGGCGATATGGCTATGCTAATAACCACTCTTGCTTCGACATCCATGAACAAAGTTTAGAAATGAGTACAAAAGTTAGGACCAAATCCCAACCATTGAAGCATTTTGTGGATGAATGACCAATCAATTCAATCATAGGCTTTACCAAAATCAAGTTTAAGAATTAAAGCATCTTGAGTAGTTTGACAAGCCCATTCTAAAGATTCCCAAGGAAGGATTTAGTTGTCCAAGATAAATCTTCCCCCTAAAATTCCATTTTATTTTGGTCATATAATTTCTTGTACAATGGGTTTGATTTTTTTGGCTAAGGCTTTAACTGTAATCTTATATAAAGCGAGAAGCATGATGGGACACCAACCATTCACCGAGTCCTCATGTTTCCCTTTGGGAATAAGCTTGATAATACCTTGGTTGATGAAAGCTCCAAGAGACCCAATTTCTATATGCTTTAAGTACACATTGTCAAAGCCTTCTATAATATGGGGTCAAAGAGCACAGTAAAACTCCACAAGAAGGTCATCTAACCTAGGGATCTTCTCTAAAACCAAAAAATACATGGCATCATCTATCTCTTCCAACAAAAGGTAATGATCGATAAGTTTACTATAGTCTCTCTAGATTTTATAGGGAATACAACTAGCTAAAGTATCTTCTAGGATGGTAATTAAAGGATCATTCTTGGAACCATCAGTAAATAGTTTTTTAAAATTTTCATGAAATATTTTCATGATATTCTCTTGGCTTGATTTTAGCAAACCTTCATCAATTTTAATGACATAAATGTGCTCTTTTTTATTTTTATGTTGTAGAAATTGTAAGAAAACTTTGTACTCTTACCCCCCTCTTTCAACCAATGTAAATGAGCCCTTGATTGAGAACCTTTTCCCTTATAAGCATATAGTTTGCAAAGGATATTTTTAATGTGAGCAACTTTTCATTATAAAGGGATATTATGTGGATTGTTATCCAAGTGTTTCATGCCTTGAACCAACTACCCTTTAAGGGATTTCTCAATTCTTCTATGTTTAGCCATAGCTCTCCTACCAAAGTCTCGAAGAAAAAGGATACAACGAGCAATAGTTATTTCCCACTAGCATATCCATTTATCATGTTTTTGGGTTTAGGATCAGACTTCCAAATTGCTAAAAGGCCATCAATACAAACTTGGCTTTGAAGGTGACAAATGTTAAGCTTGTCAGGTAAGTCATTGGGGATGAAATCAACTCCATCAAGAGAAAGGGTGGTGAATATGGGGAGGTGGTCTAAGAGAGTGGTAGTTAAGTCAAGATGGACAAGTTGACTTGAAGAAGAAAGGAGGATAGGTAGATTGGCTGAAATGTAAAATCTATTATAGTGGCACATTTAACAAAAAAATCCTTCCTAGAAATTGCTCCAAGTGAACTAGTGAGGTCCATGGGAATCCTTTTTACCCATGATAGGATCATGTATACCTAAAGAGTTATGAGCTAGATTCCAAACTTCAAACTTGAGTTTAGGTAATCAAGGGTGGCTATCCCACTTCCAATCGACTAGGTGCTCCACCATGTTGAAAACACCCCCAAGAACCCACTTAGTAGTAGGTAAATTAATACATAACTAGTGCCACAATGTTGCTCTTTTGGATGAGGAGTTGGGGGCATAAATAGAAAAAAAAGCACAATAGGTTTCCTTGAACTAAGTGTTGTGTGGTCTCACAACACGCCCCATTTTTCCCCTTGGAAAAATGTGGACCCCCTTTTTTTTTTGCTACCTCTGTTCTTTCCTCTTGCTTTCACTTGCTTTGGTGTGTCATTTTGGGGGCAGTTGGTAAAAATGCAAGTTTCATTTCAACCTGCTTGGTCTTTATTTAAGTCCTTCTTTCCCGGATTCGGTGTCTCAATCTTTTTATGAAGTTTTATTAATTTATCAGATTTGGATTCTTGGAGTTGTTGCAGTTGTGTCAAGGATGTATTTTTGATTGGTCCTAGTTCCCACCCAATAATTCATCACCTAGATGAACCATCCTGGTGTTCGCATTCTTTTCTTCATTGGCTAGTTCGATGGTTATTTTACTTTTTCTTTAGCTGGAGGTCAAAAATTAGAGGTTCTATTACAAAATGTTTGAATCACTTTTGATCTTTCTTGAACTTAGTTCCTAGTTCCTCTCTCTGCTCCCAGTTTTCATAAGATTGGAGGTAAGTGGCCTAGTTCCCAGTAATCTTTATGAGGTTTAGTATAAGAGGTTTTCAATTGTGGTGATCATCAAAAACCACGTATCCAAAAGGCCTTTGCATCATAAAATCAAAGTGACACAAGTGTTCCACATAAGCTTTCCATGCCATCTTCTTCTCTAGTGGTGGGTTTGCGTAGAAACCAAGGTGTTCATGATTTGAACCCTAATCCTTCATGATTTCACCTTTATTCAAGAAATTAATGCATTGTAATAGGTAATTAATGAAGGTTATGAACTATACACATGTACTTGGCACCACCTTGAGCATGTAGTTGCTTTTATAACACTCTACCTTGCATCATACTGCAAATTTGCAAAGGGCACTGAATGAACGAGACTGATTTTGTGGCATGCAAGGAAAGGTAAATCTCAAGAAACCAAGAACACAACTACCAAGTGTTTCAAAGTTGCATTCTGAAAATATTTTTGTCATCAACAAAACTAGGTATGTCTCGAATAATAGAAATTTTGTCAATCATTTTTATGCATGAAATTCTCGAGATAATGGTATTTTCCTTAGTAACTGAAATGTTGATTATCCTGATGTAAATTTAACCGAATGGTGAATTGAAATTTTTTATGAATTGTTAAAGATAATTGGTTAAATTTAACCCTAACTCGCACATAAGGCACGTATCTAAAAATGCAGAACACACCGATGAAAATGAGTACTTCTGAAGCAAGGCTAGAAAATGAATTCAAATATTGCACTTTGCAAGTTGTACCAATTGGTGGGATAGCCAATGATACTCATACAGGATGGTTATCTGATGTTGAATTCCTTGCACGGGCTCGACCATAAAATGCCTCTCAATGTACAATGAATGTTATATAGAAAGTGGGTTACATTTAGTAGGAGGGTTTTCGCCAGCGATGGAGGCTCCTAAATTGGTTATGTAATGTTTAAATTGGTACAACCCAAAAAAGAGATTCATTGAGGAGGAAAGAATTTACACAAATCTCTTCAAGAAAGAAATTGTATATAAATTTGGGCTTCTTAGATTTATTCCTATGAATCCTATAGATGTAAAGATGAAGGCTAAAACCTACATGAGTGCCAAAGAACAGAATAGAAGAATCATGAGTACCCAATGGTGTCAGGAGGAAATTACAAAATAGACTAAGCCAATTCTAAGATCTATGTTCAATCCAGATGTTCAAGATATTTTAACTATGCTAAGCAGGATAGCTGGACTATGAGATGCCAGTAAATTCGAATCATGGATGTTTGTAATCATAGCCAAATTAATGGAAGGCCTTGTGCAAATGCATTGGGGAGGTTTTATCAGCGACAGGTTACATGATCAAATTAAGGAATTTCCAAAGAAAAGATGTTTTTCTATGTCCTCATATGTGATCTATTCATGCACCTCAAGGGAAAATAAGCAAGGGTTGAATAGAGTCAGTACCCTAGGCATAGAAGTAGGAAACAGTCTGATATATGCTCATTTACCCCAAATTACCATTCATGAATACAAGGAGCATTATCAGAGAGTCAATGATGTGTTTTCCATGAAGTTTGTTAGAATAATGAAATGTGGCAAAGCTAAAAGATTATCTTTGGAAGCACAAATAAATATTAAATAGGTTGGAGGCTGGTACATTTAGTTTCCCACTCTCACCTACATTAGGGTGGAAGGGTTTGAAGGATATCCCTTAATGTTGCCCAAGTACCCTATAGATAAAATAGTATTATTGGAATTGGTAAGACAATTGAAGCCATCTCATGCTCTTTACAGCGTGGCACATAAGAAGAGTTCTCTTATATTTCCCATTGTAATGGGAAACTACAAATGCAACATAGTTAAAGTAGTTGATTTGTGTGAAGAGGAGTTAAAGATGTAAACACTTGAGTACTTCCCACACCAAAGAATTAACTATGACTCGGAAGGGAATATTGCCAAGGGGATAGCTGGTAAGCATGGTCATGTTTATCATTTAGAAGATTACTGGCTCAATTGTGATGATGAGTGTAAAGTAAGGAAAATATTATATGAAAGATTGTCACTGTGATTGATGCAGATTCTTAAGATCCATGACATTCTAGATCAATTGGAAGAAGATGATGGAGGAGTACTAAATCTGGCTTATAATGAAAATAGGGTCTATGATGAACCTATCCTAGATCTAGATTATGAAAGAAGAGAAATAACATCTTTTGAAGAATTTTTTGAACCAATTTTATTATAGACCCAACACTGGATAAATGATTTTTGTAAAGCTTTGAGAAAAGCTAGGATAAGGCCCACATGCTCGCTCGATACAAATTTGAAATGAAGAGAAGAAAATGATCCTGAGCATGAGGATCCTACTAAGAAAAAGAAAAAAGTTGGTTAAGTAGCTACAACTGTGCATATTGGAGAGAAAACCCCTGATGCTTCAAGCCAAGGAGTTTCATTGAAACCAGCTAGTTAGTGTAAAGAATTAGGACTAGGTAAGGTCTGAACAATAGTGGAGTATAAAGTGGCATCTTCTTCCATGGAAAAAACAAAGACTCAACCTATGGTTGATCAAGAGGCGGGAATGACAGAGAATACTGGTACACAGACAAGGTTTGCATCCTAGAGAGTTACAACATTATTTACCTCTCCCCCTTCAGTCAATATGGCTACAGTAAAACAGACACTAGGAAAAACTCTTGTGGTCCTAGATGAAAGTTTTGAGCTAGATGAAGCTCAAATCAAGGAAAAAATGGATAAATTGGGTGCCATGTGGGAACGAGTAAAAGAAAATAAGTCTAAAGATAAACCCATGGTACAACTAGTGGTGGAAGATATTCTAGATATAGGGTCAATTCCTATGAATTTTGAAGTAGAAAAATTCATAAGAGGAACACTCGCCTCAGAGGTGGGGAACCCTGAAGTTCTTATTGAAACAAAAAATAGGGGAGATTGCAGGATAAGATCCCACTGATGATATTAATATAGAAGATATAATTAATTCCAAACTTCCACTAGGGAATAATCAAAATGATGTTGAACAACCATTAGTTTTTGAAAAGTCAAAAGAAGACGAGGTTGAAATTGAAGATAAAGAACCTTCACAAACCTTGGATGACAGGGTAGGAGATGAAGAGAATCCTGATGTGACAGGATATGAAGAAGGTGGTGTCCTAGGAATTGATACTGAACACCTAGCTAGATAGGAAAATACAAGTATTGGAAATGAAGAGATGGTGTTGAATCCTGGTAATCTAGAATCCACGCTAGTGAATACTAAAGATGTTCCAATTGCAGAGGATGTGACACATAAAGTTGAAAATGTAAGAGAAGTTCCTAAGCATGCTAAAAAAAAAGAACAAAAAAATGTTACAGAGGTAGAGAATAATGAAGATACCTTGATTGGTTGATCAAAGAATTAGCTTCCCCATTGAAAGTGGAATTAGTACCTCTGGGTGTCAAAAGTTTAACGTAGGAAGTAGAAACTCCTAAACATAGGAAAAGAGCTAAAACGAAACATGTCATTTAGAAAAATGCAGATGGAGGTAGAAAAATTCATATAGCTACTTCGGTAATAGATAAAAACACACACGAAATAACTCCTAAGGAGTATAGAATAACAAGTATCAATGTAGGAAATTCATACTGGACGCAAGAAAATTAGAAGAAATGAAGATGAACATGGATACAACTATTTCTAGGGAAAATAAAAGAGAGCTAAAAGAACAAATTGCAAGCCTAGAGAATTTGGTAAAATCATTAGCCCAATCTGGTCAGGCGCAGACTAAATTGCCTCAAAATCCAACATTCATATCATAGGAGAAGGTGGATGCTATCACAACACTTCACCACAAAATTAATGTATTTGATGAATCGATCAAGTATTGGGTAAGGCAAGGAGAAGAGCTCATCACAGATGCAGTTGGGAAGTACAAAGAGGCATACTGTTGGTCTGAAAAGTCCAAAATATTGGAAGGAGAATGCATGTTTTGTTAGGAGAAAATTGATGCAGAGAGGCAAATCTTGGAAGCTCTCATTTAGAAAGATGTTTAGGAATTGATAAAGGAGAAAATAATCTCAAAACAAGAAGTTCCAATATGTGAAAAATGGAAGAAACAATTAAGTTTAGAAGGTGACACTTTGGTACAATGTATAGAAGGATTTGAGAAAGTCACCAAGAGATGTAATAAATTGATTGACAAAGATCAAGATTTCATTGAGATGCTAGCATGATAGGATTGTGATCCCCGGACACTTGGAAAGAAGGGTAAGGAAGTAAGAGCTTTTAAAGAATGGATTAAAAAAATAAACAAAGACCCTATTCATTCGCTAAACCAAAAAGTCATTGATGAGATTATACACTATGGAAATACTATGGTTAAATATGAAATAGAGAAAATGTAGAGGAATAAAAACATCTTCCATATATCAAAGAATATATCAAGATCAAGTACAGTTGGAAGGGAATCCAAGGGATTTCAAAAGAACGTATGTATCAGGTATTGACTACTTTCCAAGAGTATCAATTGAAAAAAGGTGGAGAAGGGTTCCCATAACCAGAACTTGAGATGATGCAATGAATCACCAGATATCGGATACCAGAAGTATTGCAAGGGTGTATTGAAGTTAACTTTGTAGGTTGTTCCCGATCTTGGTGGATGTTTCCCATTCAGTATTATAAAGAATACTAATTGTCTTGTTTTGTGCAGAGTGGTGCATATCGAAGCTTGGAGGTGAAGACTGTTGCTACTAAAAAAGTCAAATCTTTGAATTTGTTTGGAAGATTCCAATGACAACTAGCATCTACCATGTGCTATCTTTTGATTTGTTGTTGATGATTTCCTTTGAGACTTTATTTTGAAACTTTGGGGCCTTGTTCCTATAAAATGTCGTCTAATGCTTTACGTTTATTTTAAGTTTATAATTTGTGGATGTCGGAAGAGCCAAAACTTCTTTAAGTTTTGTTCTTTTTCCTATTTTTTGAATCATTCCAAATTAAAAAATTGTATGCACAAAGAGATTTATCAATATCAAAGCCAATTTGAAAGCTACCTATCTCATGAATCTTTTATAGCTGGTTTGTTTGTTCAGCCAGACAGGACTGTATGCCGTGTTGTTTAAGGGTGCATACTGGACCTACTCGGTGTCCAAACTAAACCCCCTTCTATAAAAGCTTGCACCGTTCTATACCTAGTTGTGAATCAATCTAGTGAAGTATAGATTAGTTTGCTTTAATTTGATTTATTTTTGGGGCATGCATGGAGAATACCCAGGAAATTTTTTATTTTTTCAAGTATTTTGATGCTTTATTTTAGAAACCAACCTTTCCTTGTAATCACCACATATTTTGGCACTGCAAACGTATCACTGACACAATTCTCTAAGGCTCTAAACTGCACACCATGAATAATTTGAAATTTCCTGTTGTTTCTCAGCCCAAACCAAAATATCATTATAAGTGCTTTACCACCATATGCCTGAAGATCTTGTGCAGTTCTATTGTCTGCAATTCTTTAGAATCACTCATTGGCTTTGGAAACCCCAAACTACTAGAAACATCCATTCCTTTCACAAACATAGCAGACAAACTCGCCCTTCTCCATGGTTGGAGGTAACTGAAGAAGAAAGCAAACAACCCACTTTTGCACTTCTCTCCAAACATTTGATCGAACTTGCCAATTTTCACAATGTAAGCTCATTTACATTTCGTCAGACAATTGGTAATCATTCAATATTTTTGAATTTCATAATTAGGAACAACTACAACTTATTCACACATATATTGAAATTTTAACAAATAGTCGTCAATCACAACTTAGAATGTAAATAATGAAAGCCTACTATATTTCTGATTGCAATTTCCTTGTAAACATTCTATGATGATAGTTAGAGAATGTAGATGTGAAATGTTTATACCTACTGTTATGGAAATCAGAAATACATAACACTGAAATTTATTTTTTTGACCTTATAATGTTGTTGTTGTAGGGAGGGCAGAAATTGTGAATAACTCAACAATTTTTCCCAAATCCATGATTCCTTTCAGCTCCCTAATCTTCCATCTTCTTTTCCATTTACTAGCATGTAATGATGGTTTCAAAATAAGGAATAAATTCCATAATATTTCCTTGACACCAACCATGGAAAAAAACAAATGTATGGAGGAGTCGACAGTACATAACACTTAGCAGTACTAAATATAAACCTTCTCATAGCCAAAATCAATGCAAATATTAACCTTCTCACAACCAACCATAAAATTACAGATCAGAATGAAATTAAAATATATGCATAGCCAAAATATGGATTAATCAAGAACTCGTAGTAGATGCCAATATATCATCTCAAGGAAAAAGACTACAAGATCTAGCCCCACAACTCAAATGAAGATAAAATAGTCGATCACAGACCCAGAAAGAACAATCTTTACAACAGCTGCCGGAAGTGCAGATCAAGAAACAAGACAACAAGGGCCCCATTTTAAGATCTCATATGTTTAGAGGGAGATCATACTTATTAAAAATTGTGAGAGATAATTCCTCATCAATAGCTTTATTTGCTAAAAAATCAACCAAGATGTTAGTTTCCCTGTAACAATGGGATATTGAAAATGTATTGAACCATTTTAACTGAATTAGCACCTTGTCTAATAAATATTGGAGCTTCCAAACATATGTTTTTTGTCTTGAAACATCATGGAAAACAACCATGGAATCACCCTCAATTGCTAAAGATTCAATTTGAAGGGACCTTGCAATATCCAGGCCCATACTAAGAGCTTCAAGTTCAGCCATGTTATTTGTTCCCACTGGCAGCATTTTACAAGCTTCCTTAATAATTTTAGCTTTTGAATCTCTTATGACTATACCGACCCCAGGTTTACCAGGGTTACCTCTTGATGCTCCATTATAGTTTAGTTTGAAGTAATTCACTAGGGGAGGAATCCATTTGGCTTGTTTGTGGGCCAATATCTTATCAACTTTATTAGAGAAATAACCATGGAAGGGTAAAGTTTTGATAAGAGGCCAGTTCTTGATTATGAAACCATCCCAATTAGAAAAGAATTTTAGAGATTCAATGTTCTTGAAGATGAAGGATCTAACCACTTCAGAGATTGAGGATTCCAATTTGATAAGCACTTCCCCAATAGTAGAGATCTTGCACTTAAAGATTCTATTATTTCTTTCATTCCAGATGCACCATAATAGTAAAGATGGTGTAACAATCCATAGACAGTGGAAAAAGGAAGAAAAATGCATTAGGGTCCAAGATTGAAATTGAATAGATAAGGTGGGGCACACCATAGAAAACCAACCTAGTTTTGCAAAAATCCAATACCAGCAGTGTGTTGCAAAAGGACAGTGCAGAAAAAGATGATCCACAGTTTCCAAAAAATAACCATAGAAGACACATGGGAAAGTAGTCACAAGACCCAACCTATCTAGCCTCTCGACAATTAAAGCCATACCATTGACTACAATCTAGGAAAAAGTGCCTACTTTAGGAAGGTAAGCTTCATCCCAAAAGAGAATATGTGGAAGATCATATTTGTTTAGTGAGTCCAAAAGAGAAATGTAACCATCTTTGACTGAGTAATCCCCTGACTTCGATTTGGTCAAAATGAGGACATCATCCTTAGGTGCAAAAACAATGAACCGTTTCTCCATCTCCTTCTTGTAAGCTTCTATCCCATCCATAAGGTTATTAGAATGCTACCCCTTATGAATGGAGAAAAAAAAACTAAGGCCCAGTGATCCCACAATATTGGTTTACAATTTTCGGGAGATCCTGATTTTTGCTAAAATCACATATTTTTAGAAAATATAATAACTTAAGCCTTGAAAATTTCCATTTATAGGATTCCAATTGAAGAGGGTTTGATCGAACCACCTTAGATCAAACCCCCTTGGATAGAACCCCACTAGTTTTAAACCATATATATAACGGAGTCTCCTTTACACCTATCAAAATGCTAATAAAAAATCACTTTTGATTTACCTTTTGGCAGATCAAATGAATTCATTTAAAATTTATCTTTTGTAAGTATGTTGTCCTGATTATAAGCTTCCCAAAAAGAATAATTTTAAATAAATTTAATTTTATTATTATATTTTTTTATTTCTTGTGAATGTAGGTTTTTCACCAAAAATCAAGCTCTTTGTTCTGTACATGTGGAAAAATAGCATATTATAAAAAAATTGAAAAATATCTGCACTAGATATTGAAGTCCTTGATCCAAAAATAAATAAAAATTGATACATACAAATACTTGTTCTATTGTATACAGGTTGCCATGTCTGAATTGTAATTGGTTTAAATTCAAAACTGGATTAAGGATTTTTTTTTTAATAAAACACTATGAAACCATTTAAAAGTGCTAGATATTGTAGTTACAAATCTAAATTAAAAAAAAAAGAATTTTATCCTTCATGGAAAAAAAGTTATGTTGTATACAGTGAGCATCACTCCTTAAAAATGGTGTTTACTGAAAAAAACTAGTTTTCGAGGGAGATGGAAAAAGAAGTGCAATTTGATTCCAAAAATTTTGAAAAAAAATAAAATTTGAAATCTTCACAAAAAATGCCACAAATCACTAGTTTGCATCATCTTCAAATTCCTCACATTTTAGCCGCTATAGGTGCCTGAAAGTGAAGATTTAGTTAGAAAAAATTAGTTCAGTGTCTAGTTTGGCCAAAAATTGTAAACCAGTATTGTGGGATCACCCTGAGCCAAAACAATCTCTTCCAAATCCACCAATCCTAGTTGGCCCATGATTGCCCCTAGAGGAACCATCAGTATTGATTTTCAAAATATCCACTGGAGGGCGCATCCATCTTCCAACTCTATGAACCTTTTTTTAGCCCACCTACCTCTTCTAACACAAGCCAAGATGGAAGTCAGACCCTGTAAACCCAATCTAGTCACAATCTCACCATTAGTTTGATCCAAGGGATATGCCACCTCACACTTAGCTTCCACCATCTCTTGGATCATACCAACAATTCTATGTCAAACCTGTTGAACCAACAACCTATTCACATGAAAGATCCTACGATTCCTTTCCAACTAAATTTTCCAAAGGATGAAGGTAGGACCAATGCACCACACAATCTAGAGGAAAGATGTATGGGAAGGAGGTTGTCCCATGCTACCCCAAAACTCAACAAGGGAAGATGCATGAACATAGGGATGTTTCCAAACATCCCACCAAAAATCTCAGAGCTGCATAGCAAAGGAACAATGAAAAAATAGATGGGAAGAGTCCTCTTCACTATAGCCACAAAGAACACACACCGAAGGGCCCTAGAATCCCCATTTCTAAAGATTGTCCCATGAAGTCAAACATCAATTCCAAGCCAAATTCCACACAAAGCAGCTACACTTTGTCCATGAGAACTTGTTCCACACATGTCTCCACTAAGGAACCTCCATCCCCCCAAGCTTGCGAACCAACAACTCTTGATATCCACTCACCATAGTGAAAACACCCTTAGGATCTGGACACCAAACAAAAATATCCTTATCCTAAAGGGAGCTACACTGTCTACTAGCCAAAAATATGTTGAAGAGAAACACAATCCTCCTTAGAACCAACCACCGGCCAGTCGTAGGGATCCTTCCACCTAGCCAGCTCCATCTAACCATAGGGGTCAAAAGTCTTCAAATCAATCACCCTCGACCATCCAACCTACAAGAATCTCTGACACAAATTCAAAAAATTCAGATATTGGTGCAAGATGGGGGGGAAACCATCCCAGGAGTCATACCAAAAAGAGCCTTTTCCCCCTATGACATATCCAGAACAAGCCCTCCTTAATCAAAGTAGCCCCTTTCTTAAGCATTCTCCAAACCACATAACCTTTCCCCACTAGAAGATAATGGGGAATTTCCTCCTTTGGGACCCGCCAAAAGGTACTTATGAGAAAGAATCCTAGCCTAGAGATGATCCTACTCCAAACACCATCTCCAATACAACTTAGCAGCCAATGCCAACCTGGTCAGAGTCGATTGTCACAAACCAAGGCCTCCAAACTGCTTCGGGCTACACACAATATCCCATTTCACAAGGCTTCACTTGGAAGAAGACATATAACCCATCGAAAGGAATTTTCTAGCCAAATAGTTCAAATCCTCAGCAAACCCAACCATGGCCACCTAGAGCATACATCTATAGATGGAAAGAGCTTGCACCATCGACTTGAGCAACTGAAGACGTCTAGCAAAGGACATCCATCTATGAGTCCAATGACTAACTTACCTGAAACTTATCAAGAATATTCTACCAAGACTCCTTAGGAAGAAAACAAGAGGAGACAAGAATACCAATATAGGTAAAAGGAAGACAATCTATTTGGAACCTCAAGATATGAGAGATTCTTTAGTGAATGAGCCTCAGAGTGTTGAAGAAAAAGATAAAATATTTCTCCTAATTAATAATTTTCCTAGATGCATGCAAATAAATATCCAAAACCTTGCGTAAATTAGTGGCTTCCCTTATCATAGCCAAACCCATCAAAGTTGTATCATCCAAAAATTGCAGGTGAGATTGTGGAGGAAAACCATTCCCCCACACCCACCCCTGAATAAGACCCAACTCCACATAACTCTTCAACACTCTCTTGAAACCTTCAACAAGGAGAATAAATAAATAGGGAGAGAGAGGATCTCCTTGATGAAGGCTTGTATAAGCACAAAAAAGAGAAGGATCACCATTAACTAGCACTAAAAAAGAAGTGGAAGTAACAAAACTCATAATCCATTGAACCCACTCCTCAGCAAAACCAAAGGCAATAAGAACTTTGTGCAGGAAGGACCACTTGACCCTATCGTAAGCCTTAGCCATATCCATCTTGATAAACATAACCTTCTCTTTGGAGGATACCATAGAATGAATTATTTTAGTAGTAATGACCACCCCATCAAGAATTTGTCGATCCACCACAAAACCACTCTATTCCTTAGAAATAATCCATCTAATCCATCGCTTCAACCTTTTAGCAATCAATTTGGAATTGATTTTATAAGCCACATTACATAGTGAGATAGGATGAAACTAACTTAACCAATCCGACCCCTCACATTTGGGAATGAGAGCCAAGAAAGTGGAGTTCAAAGCCATCAACATCTACTTATTCCTCTGAGACTCTCAAACCAACTCTAATAGATCAAGCTTTATGATATCCCAAAACACCTGAAAGAATTCAATCAGAAAGCCATCATGGCCTGAGGCTTTCCCCTTCTTCATCGAAAAAACATTAGCCTCCAATTCTTCCAAGGAGATGCTGCCCAAAAGATGCTCATTCATCTCTTCACTAACCAAAGAGGGGATACAAGATAAAATTTGGTTTTCTTCCACCAAAACATCCTGATGATCCTTGCTAAATAAGGAGGCAAAGAACTGTGAAGCCTCTATGGATATATCCTATAAAGAGGATAAATTGTCACCCCTATCATTCAAAATAACAAGAATAGAATTACCATGTCTCATAGCTTTCATAGTATTGAAGAAGAAAGAAATGTTTTTGTCTCCTTCCTATAACCAATCAACACAAGCTTTTTGTTTCCAATAAATCTCCTCGTGCAATTCAAATTATTCCAAGGCTTTCAAATCCTGTGCCTCCTCTTTGAATAAATCATCTGAAAGGACCAAATCCCTTATCTCCCTAGTAATAGCATCCAAGTCAGCTTGAGCAACAGTGTTAGAATGAAAAATATTTCCAAAACACTACCTATTCTAGTGCTTAAGTTGATACTTCACAAACTATAGTATTTTGGAAAAATAATACATAGCAATGCCATATGTAGGTTTCCCCCACTACCACCATTCAATCACATACTCTTGTAGAGAAGGATATCTTAACCACATAAGTTGAAACTTGAAGGAAGGGGGAGAAACCTGAGCCAAAGTAGTAGATAATTTAATAGGGAAATGGTCATATCCCCTCCAATCGAGAATCTCTGAGCTAGTAGACCACAATCTCCCAATCCAGAAGCAGGAAACCAAGAAATGATCAAGTCTCTCAGTAATAAAATTATTTCCCAACCTTTGATTATTCTAGGTAAACTAACCATTAACCATTACTAGGCTTGATATCAACAAGATTCAAAGTTGAGATGTTATCACAGAGAAGGAAAGACAAGGGCTCCAATATCGCAATGCCCTTCTTTTCATCTAACTTAATAATGGTATTAAAATCTCCAAAAATAATCCATGGGAGAAAAGGAGCAAGACTCCAAATAAAATTGATATGAGACCACAAAGACTGCTTACCCATAAAATTGGTAGGCACATAGATGTTTGAAAAAAGAATAGTTTCCCCAGTCTCTAGGCTTGAGGTGACTATAGAGATAGAAGATTTAGAGGACATCCACCAAATAGGTTGAATCTTTAAGGGATTTCATAAAAAAGCCACATCCCCAAAACTACCATGAGCCCCAATACACTGGCAATCACCTCACCCCCATAGTTTTGGATACAATCCAACCATGCTCTCAACTGACAACTTAGTCTCCTGAAGAAAAAGAACATCAAGAGAGTGAATCCTCACTAACTCTCGAAATTTTTTTTTTCGAGGGCCATTGCTCAAGCCCCTTACATTCCAAGAGAGAATGATCATTTCAAAGGATTAGAAAAGTGAGAGTCAAGAGTCTTAGCCAATCTTGACTCCTCCAAAGTTTCCCCTATTATCTTAATCTTCTCTAAGTCTTTCTTTTTGCCAACCTTGGATGGATTTTCAACAATCCCCCTTTTTTGGTATTTTTGGAGAAGTCCCAATGCAGGAGGAGCCTTGCTTCCTTTCACTAAATCAGGCCCCAAATTTACCAAAGGACTAGAGATCACTCCCTCTCCCATCCTCATATTTGCAAGACTCCAACCTCTTAGAAACCACCAAAATAAGATCTGAGTCCATCTGAACAACACCAGCCTCCTGTAAAGCCTTAGTGTTATCTCGAATGACACCTTCCTGGACCTCTTCCAAACCAGCTTGATCCATAACCATCATGCCTGGATTCACCTCTTGCTGACTAAGGTAATCCAGAACCTCAAATCTATTAAAAGTATCACCCTCCTTTTGCTCCTTAAAAGACCTCTTTTGACAACGATTATTATTGCGAGCCTTTACAGGAATAAAACCATCTGTAGCTGCCGCCTCACCAAGAATAGGAGCCTTTCCTTTGTCAACCCCAAGGGGGTTGCAGGGAGGTACAGTAGTCTGAGACTCAGAAAATTTAGACCTCAAGCATTTTTGTTGCAAATGGCCATACTCATGACACAGACATCAATGAAAGGGAAAAGTCTCATAGTCTAATTGTTGCACCCACGAATATGAACCCACACATATTTCCAAAGAGTATGGAAAAGGGTTACTTTAATCAATCTCCACATAAATATGGGAAAATGTCATTACCTTCTTGTCCTAAGTTTGCTGAGAGGGACCCATTGGTTTCCCCAAAAGCGAAGCAACCCTATGCAAGATGTCATTGTTCCAACATTCAACTGGAAATCTTAGGAGATGCACCCACACTAGGACTCGATTCAAAAGTTCCTCTGAAGGATTAAAACCTGCATCCCATGGCTTAATAAATAAGCCAATCTGGTTGTGGCAATAAGGAGCTCCCTCAAAAACTTTGGTACGATCTGCCATGCAATTGAATACCACCATGAAATAATTTTTTTCTAGCAACATTATTTCCATCTCACCTTTTGCAGGCCATGTCCAATGTGCCCATGACTCCAAAAATTGGATTGAAACCCTCATCCCCATGAATTTGTAGATCAAGGAGTGCTTTGATAAATACTTGATATCCTCCACAATTGATTCAGGATGAATAATCAACATCGGCCTTTCCTTGGCATGTTCCATACATCCATTTATCTTATGAATATGAGCTCCATCAGATGGAAGAAAACCACCATTGCTTGAATCATTTGAGAAAAAAATATTATAAAATGTCTTTGAAACCTGATTTGGAGATGAAGCACCAACAACAACATGAAAATCAATTAAGGGCTTGACCCCTGAAGCCTCCCCCTGAGCCATGCAAAATTGAGCCCCAATACTTTGCTAGGGAAAACTAAAACCCACACCCATAGAGCTCGTACTAGGCATAGGTCGAGCCCAAAGAGGGTCAAACCCCACCCAAAATAAGCGGCCAACAATTAGAAAAGATGCAGCCAAGAGTAGAAGATAGGAAAGAATTCCCCCACCCCAACCAAAACCCACACACCTAGAGATGGAAGAACATAAAGAAATAAAAATATAAACCCCAAAGAAAAAAATAGACCCCCCTAACTTGAAGATGTAACACAAGGAAGCAAAAATCAAAGAAAATTAGGCATGCATAGAGGGTGAATCCCTCATGTAGGCCGCAGCCTCACCCGACAGACTGGTGCAAGCAGCACCATCAAATCCCCTTCTCCTCTTTCTTTTTCACAAAATTTTAATATTAAGGTTTGAGCCTTGGTTGTTGGAACTACAGGAAAGGAGTGCCACCAGTTCACCAAGAAGCCTCCCCTTAATATGAGGGTAAACAAAAAACTCCATTGTTGACGTGGTAGAGAGTGACCCCATGAGGTTTGAACCTTGGTTGTTAGCTCTATAGGCAAGAAGCCCCACCATTTCACCAAAGGGTCGCCCCCTACCAAACCCTCCATTCAATCCTCCTTCAATTCAAGATTTAATTGATATAAATGTCACTTAACTGAAGAATATTGTTGAAAAATATTGTTAGCACCCTCAATTGTGTTCAATGACATGAAATTTAGATGCCATAATAAGTCACATGAAAGACCTCATAAGAAAACATACTTCATTTCAAGAGTGGAGAGAAATGAAGATGTTACGTTATGCTGATAGTTTGAGCTATGACCAAGTCAAACAATTAGAAATACCTAAATCCCAAGTAGCCTAATATTTTGTGAATCCAAGAATTAGACAACCTATTGATATATGTAAATCCAAATTTTCAATAAAATGGTGCACACATGAGGGTATAAAAAGAAAATTTTTGGATTGTTGGTGGATGGTGTTTGATAAACCACCCAAAAATAATGTTGATGTCTCTATTTATTTTCTCCACAAATTATATGTAGAGTTTGTTTTAGGAAAACCTGTGATTTATTTTTATTTTAGATATTTTCAAGGAGTATGTAGAGGAATTCCCCAAGATAGACCTAGGCCAATGCATCAAATACAAGGTCCATATATTCCCCCTCATATTGCTTCCCTACCTCCAATAGCCCATCCAGACATTGTTGCAAATGCAACAATATAGAGTCTCATGGTCATACACTCTTTGATTGGCCATATGATTACATTGTATTCTTAGTTTTCCCAACCACCTAATAGTGAAACTCCTATTGGTTTAGTTGTTGTTATTGGAGCATCATCATCTAAACATATTTGTGTGCCTCATCATTGCACTATGTGCAGTCATATGTGTTTAGGTCCTATGGGAGATACTACTTAGCCTCTCAGAGTATGAGGTCCATGATGTGATACCTAGGGGAGATGAGCCAACAACATGTACTACATATGCACAAACTTGTGAGGGAAGAACAAAAAGAGAGCCATCCATGGTTAGAGATGAGGAGAAATAGTAATCTTATGTAGAGATAAAAATTAAATTTATTTCATACTACATTTCATTTAAAACTATTATAGAAAATGGTATTAATAATGTATATTTAAGTGGGAATGAATAGTTGATGACTAAGGATGAGCTTAGAGAAGTCCATCATGGTACTCTTTCAGCTATTGAATTTGGACTAGACATGGCATAATTTTTTGTACATGTTTAACTTTTTTTATTGTATGCATATCTTTTAAATTGTGATTAATTAAATGCATATTAATTTATATCTTTATCTTATTTTACTTTTTTAGTCTACTCCATATGTGAGTGATGTGACACCTTTTACCATGTTATATACTAAAACAATTGATCATCCTAAGAGACCATCATTTGTAGAGCGACTCACGGTTGAGATAATTGAACTAAATTTTAATTGAATTAATAGTTTACTTAAAGTTCTTATAGAACTTATTGTATTGATTTAGATGTCAATTTCAAATATATTATGGTTATATGTACATACATTTATATTCTTACATTCTTGTCATGCTTAATGTACATGGATTTGTAGTTACTACATCCATGATGATTTCTCAATTAATTGAACTTGCATCACTAATTTAGGTATATGGTATTTTTATATCTAGTAGATATACAAGATTCTAGATATATGTTTAGTTTATGTTTGTTCGCCAACAATTATATATTAATTTTTCCAATTTTATTTCTTATTATAGAGTATTCCACCATCCACGTATGTGGATCCTCTACTATTTCAATATGGTAGGAATCTTGATCATCCTAAGGGACCATCATTTGTTGAATGTTTGTTATCTAAAAAACAAAGGCTTGAGGTAATGAAGAATTGAATTTGACTTTAATTGATATCTTTGAGAAATTATAGTTTAGTATGGTGATTAGATGTTACTTTGAAAGTTATAAAAAATAGTAGATAAGTTTCTAATTAGTAGTCTAAGTTATAAATACCATTGAGCTAATTAATTTAATTTGTAGTTCTAATTGTTATTGTGCAGCCAAATTTTCATCCATTATGTGGCATGAAGAGGCTACATTTTGATGATCCACCACAAGTTTAGGATTTTCTTGACATGGCATAGCTATTTGAGATGTATATTGTATATAGACCTTGAGATGGCATATGTCACATTTTATAAATATTATTTTGAGTTGGAATATATGTCAAATTTGTATATTGTACATACACAAATACTCAACACTTTTATATATAAAAATCGATATTTGATATATTTTTTTTATTATGTGCATGTTTCCCTACTTTGAAACTTAAAATTTGAATGTATAATCACTCTATAATGGTTGAGCTATGATCAATAACATGTTATATCTATTGATTTCTTGCAATATTGCAATTTAATATAGTTTATCACTTACATATCATTGTCACTCATAAATTATCATCAGACATTTACATTAACATGTATACTACTATTAAATTTGGTTTCCTTAGGAAACTTCACCAAATTTGATCCCTTTATCCTTAGTCTCTATAATTGCAACATTATTTATCTGTTGATTACTCGATCCATTAACATCCTTAGTCTTGATAGTTTTATTTTGGTTATTATCCTTTCAATAAAGTTAAATTTCCCCTTTATCAATGATGGATTTTTCAATTTAAATTTTCCTTTTGATTAGTGCATCAAAATAAATGACATGGAATGCAAATTTTGGGTTAAAGTTAATGATAAAGTTGTACATAAGTTGTGCATGTTACCTAGGGTCCCCCTTTCCCTTCTATTTGAATTATTTTAGGATCTTGAATATGAGAAAATTCAATATAAGTTTCTTTATTAGATTACAATTGAACTCCATGTTCATAAAAATGGGCTGAAAAATGTATTGGTACATTTATGCATAAATATTAGCATTATTCCAAAAAGGGTATGGGAAGAATCAGATAAACCAATATTATTTGGAACTTTGTTGAATATTTCATTAGTTAATGGGACCATAATAAGCACCATTGGTACATGGAGGAATATTGAAGCCAACCGAATACGGATAATAAAAACATAGATTTATAGGTCATTGAGATTAAATGACCTTTTCATACATTTAATATACTATTGAACCTAGAATGGTTTATGAACTTGTAAAGGAGGGGATTTTCTACCTTCAAAATGATAGGATCTTAAAGAGAAAATAGCCCTCAATTACCTTACAGATCAAAGTTCAGGTGACAGGATAAAAAATGAAGAATATTTACACAATTTAATTTAATAAACACTAAAATACTAATGAAAAGAATAAATAAATCACTTAATTATAGTAACTAATGATAGAATTAAAATCCCTAATATACAGAAATAGAAAGTGCTCAAACTATAGATTTTACCCTCAAAAGTATTAACCCTTAGCCACAAATGATAATGGACTACAGGGACATATGTGCCCTATGCTATCATCTCTAATGAAACATAAGACAAGAGCTCAAAATCCAAGAAGTCCAACTTTCCAAACCTATACATTTGCACACAAATAGAATGATAAAAATGTTGGGGATATCTTGGAGCTTCCCTCAATCAAACCCCTATTTTTGTAATTCCACCTCCATGGACAACAAAATAGACTATAGATAGATAAAAATGAATAAAGTAAAAGATGTGTGAAAACAAACCCTGCAAAGATGGAGAACCCCTATCACGAATGTAAAAGATGCGTGATAGAAACAAACCCCACAAGGAGGAGAATTTCTACCATGCATAAAGTAGATGAGATCAAATAGACAATATCAAATATACAAAATAAGATAAAAAGAGAGAATTACAAAGAAACCATTGGTCCCCTCTTGGATAGATATACATGATAGAAATGTATGCAAGAGAAGCCTTGACTATTCCTTGAGGAAGAGATCTGGTAGAGCTTCACTATGAAGAGTGAGAGCAAGAAGAAAAATAATGCAAAAAGATGAAGAATAGAATGAGATAAAATGAAAATGAGAGTGAAAAATGAGGTTTTGTGAGATTACATGGGTGAGAGGATTCATTACCCATGCTTCCTTTCCATTATGACGTGTGTCATAGGAAAGGGACACACAATATTCTCATTTGAATCTAAATTTTTTTAGGGATATTGGTGTGTCATGGAGACATCTGTGCATCGTGTAAGTGTCCTAATCAAAAATTTGCACAAGTGATGTATTTGGGTTGTGTCATAACCCAATTTTTATTTCATTTAAATTATATTATGATAAATTGAAATATTGAGGAAATTTAATATGTTGAATGAAAATTTTAATATTTTTGAAAAGTTTGAAAAAAGTTGACCATCGTTGACTATGTGATATTTTGAACTATCATAAACTTTATCATGATTGAACATTACTGATGAGTTGTGTAAGTGCAAGTGTGTGCAATTGCAAGATAACATGTTGAAGGACTAGAACACAGTTAAAGTAAGATCGTTTAGATGGATCGAACGGTAAGCTTGATGGAATCTAGGTGCACACACCACATACAACATGATGTTTGCATTTGAAATTTCATAATAGGAGAATATACTAACTTCATTCAAAACAATTCAATGTTCGAAAAAAAAAAAGCTTGTGAAATGTTATATATGTGACTTCTTATTCAAAGTATTTATTTGAATCATATGTTTTTGAAATTTAAAAGAGAATGGTAGCATCATTAAAAAATATTTGTATGTAATAAAAAGGCATGCTTGAAGGATAAGAAAATTACTTCTTTTGGAAGCTAATATTCAAACAATAACAAAAAAAATGTTTCTTTGCTTGAAGGTGATTCCACACTACATTGTTATAAACATTAAAATAGTGATAAATAAAAGAATGTATAAGTCTATATATAAATATAACATATACACATATATACATATATACACATATATACATATATACACATATATACATATATACACATATATACATATATACACATATATACATATATACACATATATACATATATACATATACACATATATACATATATATGTAAGCATGTAACTATATGCATATATATAAACATAAGCGAACTCTTTGAAATTGAATGAGTTTGAATTCATCAAATGATGTTAAATTTTGATAATAAATGAAAAGAGAATAAAATATATGATAGTAGCATAGTGGTCTACATTCAAGAATGGCAAGATATTTGAATTTGAATAGTGGGGCGGTTGAGTTAATGTGAATTATGAATGAAATGACCCCATAAAGCTATGAAAAAGTAAGGAAAACATGCATTTTTTCATTTTAAAAACACAAAAAAATACTTGGGAAGATTCGGTAGGGGTCTAGCAATGGCATCAAGAAATCAGGGAAAAGGAAAAACCAGTGCATTGACTCATTGGGAAAAAGAAGGAAAGAGGTGAGAAAAGCCACGAAAAGAGGTAAATCATTGCTTTGATGTTGAATATATATGGTTTTCATTTCAAACCACTCAAAAAAATTATTTTTATTTCCATTATGTTGATTTCAATCGACCTTCTTTTCAAAACCTAAGATGCCCATTTACTACAAGCCGTTAATTTCTTAGCACCAGGGCTTTTGTTTTTTAATAGAATATTTTATTGATTTATATGGCAAAGGCCTCATCGGCCAACCTATGTATGCACCATACATTCGAATTTTCCTCTATTGAGATGATAGTTGAACCTAGTTTGATCTTGTATGATTTATTTTTATCACCTCAATCAATATGATATGCATGTAACTTGTTAACCATTTCATGGTCAATCAAATGATTCTGATATTTATAATTTATAATTTTGTATTGAATGATTTTGAAATCATCATTGTTTCCCTATAAGGGAAAATGATAGAATCTCTGCTATTATTTTTCTTTCATTATATGTGATTCTTCCTATCAGCTAGGCCACACAGATATGTAACCAAAATGGTTGTGATGGATGATAACATCATTCATAGAATGATGAACATATATTTATATGTTGCTATTAATTAAGCTCGTTGTCGCGTTCTCCTTGAATGATGGAGGAACAAATAAATCTTTCCATTCTATTATGTGGACATCAATCCTTAAGATCGATTTCAGTATACTATTTGTACATGAATTAAATTGTTCAATAGAATGATCCCCATTTTCCTTGCATACATGAGATGCTTGCATATGTTGATTTCACCAGTCTGATTTCACATATCATTCTTAGAACGATTACTATGAGAATGTTTCATAAATTGACTATCAAAATTTGTAGCTAACAATCAACCTATATTAAGGGATTCGACCAATGATAGTATTAGTAATAAAACTAAACAATCTCTTTACTGTTAGTCATTCTTAGAACAATTGTAGCTTGAATTTAAATCCATAACAATCATCCTTAAAAACTCGGGTCTCTTCTAACCTAAAATAGTGATATAACTATTCCAATTTGTATGTGATTGGAAATGACAAGGATGTCATTCAATTTTATCATTTTCTCAAAAAGGACACTAGTATTGTTTAATTAATTGCATAATCAGAATGATAGAACATTGATTGTTCACATGGTAACTAGATAACTTGAAACTGATAATAGGAAATATTGACACAATATTTTGTAAACTACTGCAAACAGTATTTTTTTTGCTACAAACAACATTTTCTTATAAAAAACATTTGTTTTGCAGCAAACAACATTGTTTTGTTATAAACATCATTTGTTTTGCTACAAACAACATCATTTTGTTATAAACATCATTTGTTTTGCTACAAACAACATCGTTTTGTTATAAACAACATTTTTTTTGCTACAAACAACATTCTTTTGTTATAATCAACATTTTTTTTGTTACAAAAAACATCATTTTGGTATAAACAACATTTGTTTTGCTTCAAACAACATCATTTTATTATAAACAACATTTTTTTTTACTAAAAATAGCAATTTTTCTACTACAAACAACATTTTTTTGCTATAAATAGCTTTGTTTTGTTATAAAAAGTATATAGGTATGTGGAAACTATTCAAATAGACCCATTCTCATTTATTCTACTTCTTGTATTTTTGACAAACAATATGTCAATTTGAAACATTATTGTGAATGGAAGCAATCTAATATAACGGTTTTTATTCCAGAATGTATGCACAAATAAATATTATGTTGACACATATATGTGTATGCACATATACCTTCGTCTATGTACATACACATACTTGTGACATACCTTCTTTCATTACTTGTTAAATTCATTTTTAAATGAATACTGATTTACATTGAATGTAATCATGTGTCATGTGTATGAAATAAATGGATAATGTATTGACCAGTTATATTTGAATAATTTTTTTGATTTTATTTAAGTTGAGGAAATAAGTAGACTGAATTACTTATTTGTAGATATGCATTTTAAGAATATTCTCTTTTTTGAATAGAACAACAACACCTAAGTAGACTAGATCACCTTAGGGTAGATGTTGCTAGAGGGTAGATAGTTGCTATGGAATAACTATGTTGTTGAAAGTTACCTTTTGTGACGAGTGTCAAAATGGAGTTAGCATAGAACTTGCAATTTTCTAATCATAGATAGAGATGCATGTTGATGTATGGGCACACACCAGATTTCACCTTACAGATTGTTCTCTTGCTAATCTTTTCATACAAGGTCGGGTATTCTTCAAGTTGGAAGAATTCTGAGGAAGCATAAGCTTCATGGTTTTGCAGTAAAGCGCTTCAACCATGTTCTCGTCCACCAGTGGAGGCGAGTGTCAAGGGAAAACCTTGGATTTTTTTCATGATTATCATGGTCTATGATGTAACCTTGATGTAAAATTTGTATAGTGTTTTTACTTTGTGGCCCTATGAGCCAAGTCAACTTGGATATTGTAATTGACATTAAAATTGAATATATATATATATATATATGATTCATTTTAATTAGACATGTGTTGCTATGATTGAAAATAGCTACTTATTTATGTCTTTCTAAAATTAAATATTCATAATGTCATTTGCAATAATATAATTAATTAATAATTAGAATGGGTTATTACATTTGGTATCAGAGCTTAGGGTTCAACTCTAGGCCTTTTGAGTCCACTATAGCCATGACTAAGGGATAATTGACCATTTAGAAAATTGAGTTCTCCTGAGGATTGACCAAACCTAGACTGAATGCAAGTATGGGAAGGTCTAAATTAGGAAGAAAGAAAGGGAAGACTGTTAGGACCTCAAAAAAGAAAGTTGTATTGGAGGAAAACACCAACACTGAGGTTCAACCCGAGATTCCCGATGATGAGACTTTATCTCAAGTCCTCACTCAACTTAAGCTAAAGAGATGCAATAAGATTGGGGAATCAAAGCAAACACCTAAGATTAAGAAGCTTTCCACAATCAGAGATTGGCCTCTAGGGTGTGGACCAAACACATTCTTATTAATTAAGGAAGAAAAGGAGAGCCTACGTCATCAACCCTCCTCTTTTGAGAAAATTGATGTAAGTTCTGATGAGGACCCAAAGGAGTGTCCTATATGTGAGAATGAGAAAAATGACTAATGTAACAAGAAGGCTTTTTAAATTAGGGTCTATTGACCCACAATTAATATAAATAAAGAAAGATGTTATTTTTGGTGTGTTCAAATGAAGAACTCCAAAATATGTTTATTGTGTATGAATGTGTATGTCTTCAAAGAATGAGGGATATATGCATGTGTATGTAATTTATTTAGAATAAGAATGTTTACTCATAAAACCTAATGTTAAGTTACGATAGAAATAAAATGTGATGCAACTCAAGTGTGAGTCAACATGGTGACCACTAGGTAAGAGACGAGTGGTAGTGGGTTAGACAATGGACCAAAAAAGAGGTAAGAATAGATTCTAGAGCTTCTGAATAGGAAAGAGGCTCACATGGATCACATAGAACATGAGGTTCGAGTGGAACATGATGACCAGGTTCATAGGAATGCAGAAGTCAATCAGGGGGATGGTGGTCTAGGAGAAGGCCCTCGAGGTTGAATTGAGGAAGAACTTGGAAAATATCTCAAAAGAGTTGCACCGCCTAAATTTGATGGTAAGGCTATTGGAGTAGGAGTTGAGGCATGGATCATTGAGATGGATAAATACTTTAGACTCCATAACCTATCTTACTAGACTAAAGTGGCATGGGCTATGTATCAACTTTTAAGAGAAGTAGCTACTTGGTGGGACAATGAAAAGTTAGAAAGGAATCTTCAGCCTGTTGAGATTACATGGGAACTCTTCCTCCAATATTTTAATAAGATATGGTTACCATAGATATTTTTCAATAAGAAGGTGACATAATTCCAAAACCTAACTTAGGGGAGCATGATTGTGACCCAATATTGGGAAAATTTCACCAACCTACTAAAGTATTTTCCCTAGTATCAAGGAGATGAATGTTTTCATATTTGAAAGTTCATATTGGGAATTAGACCCCATATTGGAGAAAAAGTAGACATGCATGATCCTCTCACCATGAATGAAGTCTTCCTAAATGCCACCAAACAAGAGAAAAAATTGTAGCTGTTATCCAATTACCACAATATTGCAAATCCTAAGTCATAGTTTGGGAACAAGAAGTTTCATTAAGGAGACAAGAACCATCAGATCTGTAATCTCAAGAGGAGAAGTGAGTCACAGGATAAAGGTGAAGGTGGTAATGGTGGAAAGAGCATGAAGGAAAATAACAACAAAGGAAAAGATGACCAAAAATACAAGGGATTTAGAGAGCATAAGCTAGGAGGTCGTAAAGGGCCTTGTGATGGGTTCTATACTTGTGGAGGCGATCATTATGCCTCAAATTGTTTGCAGTGGTCAAAGTCATGAAGGGAAGGAAACTATTAGTAATCTTAGCATCACCAAATCCATACTACAATGGATAACAAGTAGGAAAAGTATCAGGCCTCGCCAATACAACAAACAGTAAGCTCTATGGCTGAACTGTCTCTATTTTAATTGATATTAGAGCTACTAAATGTTTCATAGATCCTTGAGTAATATAAAAGATAACTATTAGATCTAGATACATGGAAAATTCATGGATATTTCAGTATGGAAACCGAAGAAGAGTAGAGGGTAAATACCTGTCTCTTTTTCAGCGAGTTAGAGCTTCCAACCTTCCAAACCTAGGTCAACCTATATGTGGCACCCTTAGGATCATATGATGTAATTCTGGGAATAAATTGGTTAATCAAGCATAAGTTAGTAGTGAACTATGAGGATAAGGTAGTTAGTTGTCTGGATGAATATGGGAACCCAATCAAGATTTGTGGGATGTAAATACCCTTAGAGCTTAGATAGATCTCTACTATGCAGCTCAAAAAGGCTCATCGAAAGAGATGTGCTATTCATGTTGTGCATATCAATAACCCTGACAATAAGGAATTGTATCTAGATGACTACCCTATTCACAAGGATTTTTGAGATGTATTGCTTGATGAACTTATGAAGTTACCTTTGAAACAAGAATTTGACTTTTCTATTAACCTTGTACCATAAGTTGAGCCTCAATCCAAAGCACCTTATCAGATGACCACCACATAAATCTATGAATTGAAGGCCTAGTTAATGGAATTGTTGAAGAAGGGGCTCATAACACCTTGGGAAGCACCAATTATCTTTGTGAAAAAGAAGGATGAAACCTTGTGTCTGTGTATAGACTATTAGATGTTGAACAAGGTGACCATCAAGAATCAATATCCACTTCCAATGATTGATGATTTGTTTGACCAGATGAAGGGAGTGATAGTGTTCTCCAAAATTGATCTCATGTCAGGATACCATTAGTTGATAATAAAGGAAGAAGATATTCCAAAGATAACTTTTTGAACCTTTTATGGACATGACGGGTTCACTTTGGTACCTTTTGGTTTGACCAATGCACCTGCAACTTTCATGAACCTCACAAATAGTGTGTTCAGAGATTGTTTGGATGAATTTGTTCTTATTTTTATTGAAAAAATCCTAGTTTACTCAAATTCTAATGAAGAGCATGATAGGAACTTGAGGATATTTTTACAGTGGCTAAGAGAAAAGAAACTCTTTGGGAAGCTATCCAAGTGCTCGCTTTATCAAGACAAGGTGCAATATCTAGGCCATATTATTTTAGCTGAGGGAGTCTCTGTAGACCCCGAGAAGATCAAGGTGATCATGGAATGGTTGATGACTCAAGAGTTCTTAGAGGTATGTAGCTTCATGGGCATCGCGGGATACTATAGAAATTTTGTGCAAGGGTTCTCCCAAATTTCATCTCCAATCACATCACTCCAAGGAAAGGAATGCAGTTTGAATGGACTGAGAAGTGTGAACAAAAATTCTAACTCTTTAAGGAGAGGCTCACGACAGCACCAATACTGACCATCCCTAATCCTAATGGAAAATTCACTATAATCATAGATGCTTCAGGCGATGGATTGGGAGCAATATTAATGTAGGTTGGAAAAGTGGTAATGTATGAATTGAGGAAGCTTAAACAACATGAGGTGAATTACAAACTGCATGATTTAGAGTTGGCCGCAATAGTTCATACCTTGTAGATGTGGGGGTACTATCTCTTGGGAAAGCCATTTGAGCTTAGGATAGACCATTTGGGATTGAGATACATTTTTACTCAACCAAACCTTAATGCACGACAGAGAAGGTGGTTGGAATTCCTTAATAAATATGACTTGAGAATTGAGTATATAAAAGGAAAAGAGAATATAGTTTCTAATGATCTTATTAGATAAAGACATCTAGCAGCCATGATATCAACAACATCTAATCTAAGACAACAGGTGATACAACATTTTTTAGGGGATGAGCACTATGAAAGAGTTAAGAGCACCGTAGTAGAGAATCCATCAGATCATCGGTTCAATGGGTATGAGATCAAACCAGATGACATTTTGAGATACCAGAGAAGAATGTAAATTCTAGACTCTAGATAATTGAGGAAGTTGGTTCTAGAAGAGGTTCATAATGCACCTTATTTAGGACATCCTGGAGTATCCAAGATGATCACAGAATTGAAAACTTTGTACTTTTGGCCTAAACTCAAGAAGGATGTAGTGGAGTATTTATCCAGATGCTTAGAGTGCCAGTGAGTCAAGGTTGAGCATGCACATCCAATAGGGATATTTTATCCTCATGACATATCTGAGTATAAATGGTAGGTGATTAGTATGGAATTCATTCCAAGAAACCTAAAGGATGGATTGTTGACACTAGACAAAAAAATTGTCTAGGAGATCTTCCACTTGTATGGAGTGCTAGAAACTATCATTTTTGATAGATACACATGGATGACCTCAATATTTTGGATGACCCTGAATGTTACATTGGGAACCAAGTTGAATGTAAGCATGACTTATCATCCTTAGAATCACAAGTAGATAGAGAGGGTGAATCAGGTAGTCGAAGACCTCCTCTGAATATACTGCATGGACCAACAGTATGTTGCAAGAATGGAAAGATTGAAGGTGTTGTCATTGATGTCAACTGATCAATTGGTTATCAACTGGTTGTTGTTGGTTGCATATGTCGAGGATATTGAGAAATTTGTAATGAAGATATGTTGCAAGTGTTGAGTGGTTTCTCCGGGTTTTTGCTCCATATTTACTCCTATGTTTGTGTGGTTTAGATATGTTGATAATGGTTGTTGGAAGATTCTATGTCCAAATTTTTAGTTGTTGATTCATTGTACAGTATGAGTTATGTTCACTAGTTGTGAACTATAGTTTTTTGTGTTTTTGGTTGAGGTCTGGGAGAAATGTTGTTGGTCCAGATTTCTCTTTAATGAAGTCTTATGACTTGTGGTTCTAGATTTGAGTTTCCTTGATTGTACTGAAGATAATTTCAACATCTGGAAAGTTTGTGCTTAATGGTTCTATGTGTTTTACACTGGTTTGGATGACCTTGTGTTGAACACTACTTTCAAAGTTGATGAAGTGTGTTGGATCTATTTGGGTCCCTATAAAGCATGTGCTTGGGTCACCCTTATTCTAATTCCTCCCTAGGATGTTTTGGCACTGACCTAATTTGAATTTAAAGCTATATGGCTGACTTTGGATATGTTTCAAAGTTGAAGATAGTATAAATATAGGATAAGTTAGTGGTGAAAAACATACAAGAGCAAAGAAGAAAGATAAGAGAAAAGAAAAAGGGAAAATTGGTGTGACATTGATGATATCTAATGAGTGTGTGTGATGTGAGTATGGAAGATTAGTGCAAAGCCTAAATGTTGAGTTTTTAGATGCAGTGAGCAAAAGGTGAACTCTATCATTCATGCATGTCTGTAAGTGATTGTGGTGGAATCCCTTTGTTGCATTGAGATTGTCTTCACTCAAAAACAAATCTTCTTTATCTTCTCTATATCTCTGTGGCAGTAAGCCCTTTAGGTTGATAGCCCTCTTGGATAGTGAGTCCTTGTTTTGGAAATGAGCCTTATTTCTTAGGTAGTGATCCTCTTGTAATCAGTTTTGATATTCTCTATAGTGTGAGTTAATCCTCACTGTGGTTTTTCCCTTATTGGGATTTCCACGTAAATCAGGTGTTATTGTGTTTATGTGTTGGATTTAAGCTTTTGCATTTGGATTTGATGATTAACCATTTAAGCAATGTTAATAATTAGTTTCGATGATTGAATTAAAAGGTTAAATCTATGACAACTGATTCACCCCCCCTCTTAGTTGTCATGTTCAACAATTGGTATCAAATCTTGGTTCCTTGGGGAAGAGCTTAACCACTTGAGGAAGGTCTGGGATGGCTAGAAAAATGATTTATAATTATCTGAGGTTCAATGGAACTAATTATGCTATCTGGAAAATATTGATCCAAGAACATCTAGAGTATTATGGATATGATGTGGAGAAAGCTTACAAAAATCCTTACACTCCTCTTGTTAATGGTCCAAGTACACTTGAAAATATCAAAGCACATGAAGTGAACAATAAGGTGAAGTACATTTTGAAGAACAGTCTAGTACATTCCAAGTTGATTAAGTTTTAGAATTTGAAGACTGCTAAGAAAGTATAGGATGCTTTGGAAAGAGTGCAAGAAGGTGTTGAAAGAGTTAAAGAGGGAAAATTATAGAATTTGGAGACACAGTTTGAGCTTCTACATATGTATGAAGATGAGAATGTTAAAGCTAGTGTAAAGATATTGGATGAGATAGTGGCTGGAATGCGAGGACTTGGCTCTACTATAGATGAAACTAGGATTGCAAAGAAGAATTTTAGAACTCTCCTTGATGCTTATAGTGAGAAGGTGTGTGCTATTGAACAAAGTATAGATTATAAAACCTATACTAAGGATATATTGTTGGGATATTTGACATATTATGAGATGAGGAAGTTGAATCTAAGGAATGGATGCAAATCAAAGATTGATTTTAAGGATACAAAAGCTGAAGATTTAGATGAAGAAGACTTTGATGAAATAGAAGCTAAATTTGTAAGAAGAATGAGGAAAGGATCTGGGAAGTATGAATGTAGGTTACCTTTTAAGTGCTTTAGTTGTGGAGAAATAGGTCATTATGCTACAAAATGCCCTAAAAGAGCTAAAAAGAATTAAAGAAGATATGAGAAAGAAAAGAAAGGAAAGAAGATAAACAAAGCATATTATGTGAATGAGAATGCTAGTATATTTGATGAATATTTTGAATATGAAGATCTTTATGACCATGAATGCTTGTTCTTGGAAATTAAAGATGAACCTACTTCTACTAATTTTGAAAAACAAGTAAAGGAAAGCCCTCTAGAGAAAGAGAAAAATGAAGGTACGTTTATCTCTGCCCTACATGGTAAACAAGAAAATAATTATTGGGTAGTTGATAGTGGTTGCTCACATCACATGAGTGGAGATAAAATTAAGTTTGTTAAGCTTGAAAAATATGATGGAGGCTTGGTTATGTTTGGAGATGATACAGGTGCTAAAATTTGTGGGATAGGTTTAGTAAGTTTTGATGGAAAGCATCATATTGATGATGTCTACTATGTTAATGGTTTAAGGTATAATATCTTGAGTGTTGGTCAAATGTGTAGTAAGGGATATGATCTCGTGTTCAAGGTTGAGAGATGTGAGATTCAGAACATTGATTGCTACAAGAAAGAAATCTGAAGGAAATATCTATCAACTTAAGGGTGTTGATGGACGATGCTTTGTGACATAGATTAATGATAGTTGGCTATGGCATGGAAGAATTCCTACTGTTAAGTATTTCAATGTATTCAAATGAAAATATTATATCAGAGGAGATGAAGAAACTTTGGGAAAGTTTGATGCAAGAAGTGATGAAGGCATTTTTCTTGGATATTCTACTAATAGCAAGGCATACAAATGTTTCAATAAAATATTGAGAAAGATTATAGAGAGTGTGAATGTCAAGGTTGATGAGACAATAAAGAATTCTATTGACATTGATGGATATGTATCTGATGAACCTGATTGTGTAAGAATAGAAGAGATTGAAGAACATGAAGAAGATGATCAAGAGAAGCAGGATGAACAAAATGAAAGAGAATATGTTCCAGTGATGCCCCTAAGACACCTAGATATGCATAGAAGAATCATTCAGAAAGTTATATTATTGGTGACAAGAGAAAAGGTGTATTAACTAGAAGCAAAGATGCTCCTAAAGTGAATTTGTGTTTACTTTATGAGATTGAACTGAAAACTGTGAGTGAAGCTTGTAAAGATGAACATTGGATGGAAGCCATGAAAGAAGAACTTATGCATATTGAGAAGAATCAAACTTGGGAATTGGTCCTAAGATCAATAGATAAAAACATTATTGGATCGAAGTGGGTGCTCAGAAATAAATTGAATGAGAATGGAGAAGTTGTTAGAAAAAAATAAAGGCTTGTGTGTAAAGGTTACTCACAAGTAGAAGGCATAGATTTTCAAGAAACCTTTGCTCTAGTAGCAAGAATGGAAGCTATAAGGATGTTCTTAGCTTTTGTTACTCACAAATATTTTAAATTCTATCAAATGGATGTCAAGTCAACACTTTTGAATGGTGAGCTAGAAGTCTACATGGAACAATAATAAGGATTTTAGTTGACAGATCAACCGGATATGGTGTGCAAACTAAAGAAATCTTTATATGGATTGAAGCAAGATCCTAGAGTTTGGTATGCAAGGTTGGATAGGTACTTGATTCAACAAGGTTTCAACAAAGGTATGGTGGATAGTAATCTATATTTTAAGATTGAAAATGACAATCTTGATTGTAGTTGTGTATGTTGATGACATTATCTTTGAAGGAAATGAAAATATGTTGAAGATGTTCACGAAAGAGATGCAAAAAGAATTTGAAATGTCTATTTTTGGAGAGATGAATTTTTTTCTTAGGTTACATATTAATCAAATAGAGAAAATAATTTTTCATTCACAGTCTAAGTATGTAAGAGAGATGTTGAAGAATTTTGGGATGGATGGTTCCAAACCAGTAAGTACTCCTATCATGTTTGGTTGCAAATTGGGTAAAGATGGTGATTCACCTAAGGTTGATCAGAGCAAGTATAGATCTATGATTGGTGGAATATTATATTTGACTGCTACTAAACCATATATTATATATGATGTCTATCTTGTGGCTAGATTTTAAAGAAGATTCTAAGGAAACGTATGTTGCCACTATTAAAATAATTTTCAGATATTTGAATGGCACTTCGGATTATGGAATATGGTATTCTATAGATACTAAATTTACACTTAGTGCCTAGATAGATGCTGATTGGGCTAGATGTGTAGATGATAGAAAGATTAAAAGTGGTGGTGTATTCTTTCTTTGATGCAGATTAGTGGCATGGTTGAGAAAAAAGAAAGATCCAGTCTCCTTGTCAACTGTTGAAGCTGAATATATTGCTACTACATCATTTTGTACACAAGTTCTATGGATGAAATAGAAATTGAAAGATATCACAGTAGTGTATGATGATCCTATATCTATTTTATCTGATAATACAAGTATAATTAACATTTCAAAGAATACTGTGATGCACTCGAGGATGAAGCATATATCTATCAGATATCATTTCTTGAGAGAGGTCACAAAGAATGAAGTAAAGCTTGAGTATGTTCAATGAAGGATGAGGTGGCTAATATTTTCAAAAAGGATCTTCCTAAAGATATTGTACCCTAATTTTCACCCTCAGGCTCAATCAGGCAAGGCAAATTGTGTTTAACAGGTTCGAGAAGGCCAAATGAAGCATTTGGCCTAGGGAAAAAGTTATGAATCTGATGCTAGGCCACAGGGAACTCAGTAAAGAAGCCTGCCTTGTTCATGTTCAACATGAAAATCTTCTAAGGATAGAGTCACCAAGACCCTAGGAGTGTCATGGTGAGTGGGATTCACCTACAGGTCCCTATTGGCAAGACATCGATCATCGTCTCAACGATAAGAGGATATTCTTTTCGGCAGAAGTTCTTTTCTTTAGAGAGAAGTCTCAGCGAATGCATTAGGTCTCGCTGACAAAGCAAAGCAGGATCCCTTCGGCATATGTGTGCGGGTTTTGGTAGGAGGTCTTACTGATCAGAAGAGGTCTTGCCGAAGTCAAAAGGATCAGCAAAGTGAGTGAGCTTTGCCAAAGGGTCTCACCAAAGTCACAAAGTCTCCTCGACTTAAAAGGACTTCAGTGTAACAAAGCATTCAAAGAGAGTCTCGGTGACTAGTGAAGTCTCCCTGACAACAATAAGGTTTCGGTGTGAGATTTATTTTGGAAAAGGGTCTTGGAAAACCAGTGGTGTCTCGCCGACAACAGGGAGCCTTCGGCGTAGCATTCAAGATGGAGAGAGGTCTCCCCGACTCCGATGTCCCGCCGACAACAAAGAGATTGCTATGAGGAGATGCCTTTGCCATAAAGTCCCGACGACGATTAAGGTCTCACCAAATGCTAGCAGTCTCACCAATAAAGTCATATCGGCATAAGGTCTTGCCGAATGCATGAAGTCTCACTGACATTTGATGTCGGTGTAGTGCCCGAGGCTCGATATGAAGTCTGGCCGATAGGCCAAAGTCTCAGTGAAACAAAAGGGAGCTCAGGCAGAATGAGGACTTCAGCATGGGTCTCAGTGACAAATAAGTAGTCTTGCCGAAGGAGTGAGTCATATTGGAGCAAAAGGATTGGCATAAGATGGGCCTTTGGCATATGGTCTTGGCGATAACAAGGGGTCACACCGACAGTATTTGAAAAGCAAAAGGCCTCGGTAGAAGATGTTTTTTTGGGCGAAGGGTGGTGGGATCACCATGAAGTCTTAGTGACGCAAAAGGTCTTGCTGATGCAGAATGAGCCCGAAGGGGAACTAGATTGGGAAGAAAGATCCAACAAAACAAAAGGTCTCACTGACCAAACAAAGGGTCTCCCCGACATAAAAGATATCGGTGTAGCTTCCAGCAATTAGCGTAGTTTCTTGCCGACACACAGATGTCTCACCAGAAGTTGAAGGAGCTCGAGCCTAGAGGAGAAGAGTGAGATCAGTAAATGAAATGAACTCGTCATGAGCTCTCATCGACTGTTCCATGATATGTCGATAGCTACAAAGACACATAATCGCATCGATGAGACACCTCCGGTGTCTTGCCGAGATGCGATTCTGACTAAAGGAGTTTTTGAACACCTACAGAGTCTATGTGGAGTAGGCTCAATCAATCAGAGAAAGCCAAAGCAATCCATGGCAGCAGAACCAAGTTCCAGGAGAAGGTGATTAACAGAAGGAAAAGCAACATGAGCTTAGGAGCATTCAAAGCAGCTTGACTGAGGGGAATTCAAAGAGGGACACGATACCAAGAAGTGAATGTGGTGGTTGCAGAAAGATCAAGAAGGTTTCCTCTGAAGGCAACCTTTCTTCACCGTCACACACAGTAAGGACTCACAGGCTGCAACATTAAATTCAATAAAAAGATCTGAGGATAGATCTTTCTGAGCCCGATATTTTTGTAAGCCCTAAGGGGCCGACACACTGGTGTATATAAGGCATTTTTTTCCTTTTTGTAAGGAGTTCGGATTGTGCATTCAAAAGAGTTGGTGATTTTTTTATCAATCCTTCCTCAACTAAATGTATGTTTTGTAACTCAATTGGAATCTAGAATATAACACAGAGTTTACCTGGGAAGCTACTGTTAATGTTTGTATTACTCTCATTTATGTATTTTGGACTATGCAAGTTCTTAGCTGTGTTTTTCTAAAAAATCAGTATTCATACCTAAGGTTGTGAAATTCATCTTTCCTTTCTAAGATATGCATGTAGAGCAAGCCTATTAAAAATAGTGCATGAGTTTAAAGGGGTTATGTTATTAAGTGAAAATGTTGTCTGTTGCTTTCCAGTGTATGTCCTTCCTATATTCATTTCATGATTTATTATTAACTAGGTGTATCACCATAGGAATAGTTCAGTTTAGTTTCATTATTTGTATGCATTCCTTCTCTTTTTACCTTCACAGAATTGCTAGTTTAGGTGATACCCAAAGGAAGCCGACCTTCTTCGGAGGTTCATTTCAACTTCAGGTGACCCACAACCTTGAAATGATCCCATGTTTCACCAGAAAGCTTAGTTATCATAACTTTGCATAGGGTACATTTCTAGGTGACAATAGTTTCTGGAATGCCCAGTGGGACAAAAATTAAAATTCATCTGCTGGTTTAGTATGCAACCAGCTACTTCCAAACTTTATAGAAGTCATTTGGCATACTTGGTGACTCCACAAAGAAGAAGAACTCCATAAATCAGTGCCTTCTACAGTTTATGAGAAAAGTTCAAACAAGAGGCAGCTTAGGTCCCTTCAAATATTTGCAACTGTCACCACCAAGAAGAAAAACCAGAGCAATAGAAAAAAGAGGAACAACAGTTATCTATTCTAGAAGAACTCAATCTACTCCTCCATCAGTGGGATCTCATTTTTCTATACAAGTAAATCCAATTTAGCTACCTCCAATGGTTGCTCCAAGGAATCAACCCTTTGTCGCTTTCAATAGAGGCAGCCCCTTAAATTTGGCACAGCACAACGACATCCCAATGGCAGCCTTGAAGAGTCTACCAATTTTTACAGGGGAAGACCAAACTACTCTGATTGAACACATGAGAGATGTGGCTTCGTTATGTGGAGTCCATCACATAACCCAAGAGGATGTTGCAGTGAGATTACTAGCTAATTCACTAAAGGGAAGAGCTGTCCAATGGTATAGGAGCCTGCCAGTTAGCTCAATTACAACTTGGGACAAATTTGGATACAAGTTGCATAAGCAATTTCAGGATAGGTCTAATAACTTGTCTCTATTGGAGCAATTAACTACAATTAAGAGGGATCCACAAGAACAGATGAATGATTTCAACTTTATATTTCAAAGAACTTGGGATAGAATCCCTGCAATGGTGAGGCCACCTCCAGAGTATGCATTTTTGTACTTTTTGAGGGCTCTGAACAACGATATAGCTGTCATGATACAGTCAATGGGAGGAGTGTCTTTTCCAAATGCTTTCGAAATAACAATCAAAGTTGAGAACAGCTTAATACAAGCTGGTAAGCTCACTCCTAGGCCTCTAATGCCTATATTTCCAAAAATTCATGCAAACATTCCTTTGCAAATACCTCCTTTCACACCTCTACCGATTGTGCCAATGCTGCCAGCCGTTGTTCCAGTTGCTGTAACACAAGGAAATGTTGCTTTCGGTTCTCCAAATGAGTTAAAGGAAATCAAAAGTCTATTGCAGTCTTTTGGTAACAAGCTTGTAATCTTAGAAAAGAAACAATCATATAGTAGGCCTTATCAGCAGCAGATTCTAGGCCAACAACAAGAATATTAGGGGAATAGACAAACCTACTAGGGAAATTACCAAGGCCCAAGACAAAATGTGAATACAAGGCCTTATTAGGCCTATGCTCTAGCACCTACTAGTTCAGTCAAGGACCTGGTTCCTACTCAAAACAACTTAGTGACTAATTATGAGTGGTGCTACCCTTGCAACTAGCCCCACAATCAGGCACTTATGGTACATAATGCCTCAAGTTCATAGCAGAGTGAATTTAACGAACCATCTCCACAACACCAGGATCAGTTTGCAAATGATGCTACCCTACTCAACTGGCAAGGTGAATAATTTTGTGGGTTTAATGTGGACAATCCCTCAGTCGCAGCTAACACTAGGGCGAAAAAGAGAGCATTTGAGCTTGATCATGTAGTCGACAAAGGAAAGGCATTAGCTATTGAACCATCTACATCTCAAGTGACTAGTGGTTTGCAAGGAAATCAACAACTCCCACTGAAGGAGCAGCCATGCCTACAAGCTGATCACACTGGCGTAAAGGTACATAATAAAGTAAACCTAGCTATACCTTTTAACATTCTTGATAGTATGAAAAGGACAAATGTAATGATGTCTATGTGAGATTCATTAGTCATCCCAGGTCAAAAGGATATGTTACAGTCAACCTTGACAAGTTTGAAAATGTCTGATGAGTCTGAATCCCCAATAGGTCAAGTTAGGACTGTGTTGACAAATAATACTTAGGGAAGTGATAAGTAGCCCAACAAAGAGGTAGGAAAAGAAGTCAAGCCACCTCCCTTTTATGTGTCAGTTATTATTGGTGATAAGTTAGTTCATAACTGTATGGTAGATAGTGGAGCTAGTAGCTCTGTGATGCCAAAGCAGATTGCTGACAAGCTTGGGCTAAAGTATCAGCCTTTAGAAAAAGGAGTAATCCAATTGGACGGTACCTCCATTAATACACTGGGCATCATTAAGGATTTGAGTCTTACACTTCATGCTTGTCCTAATTTTTTAGTTCCCCAAGACATATGTGTCATAGACCTTCCACCTTTCTTTTCCTTGTGCTTATTAAGAGACTTCATAGCCAAGATAGGTGGTTATGTGTTCACATATTTTATTTAGAACAAGATATAGAACCAAGGTTACCATTAAATCTGAAAGGTTGGCCAAGGATCACATTGAGCCATATAACCCAAGTCCCATCAATGCTGCTCCTTCTGCTGCAAATGCAAATTGTGTTGCTTTTACCGACAATGAGCTGGCTGCCATTCAACAACTTCAAGCAAAAGTTGTTCCTGATGTACTGTTGCATGAGTGGGAAGTTGAAAATGTGTTGGATAGTCCCGAGGAGCTCATTCGAGATGCTGGTATGGGTAACTATGTCATTTTTGAGCTTAATGCAGAGATTCCAAACCTAGAGAAAGGTGTAAACCAGCTGCTGCAATCGTAAAGTGGACTCTGGGAGATGTATTTTGATGGTTCTAGAAGCAAAAATGGAGCAGGAGGAGGTGCAATGTTGATTTCTCCATAGGAGGAGAGGTATTACTCTGCATTCCATTTTTTTTTTGCATGTTCTAATAACACTATTGAGTATGAAGGCCTTGTTTAAGGTCATGAATGGGCAAGGAAGAGAGGAATAGCCTGCCTAAAAGTATATGGGGACAACGAGCTAATTGTTAATCAAGTAAGAGGCTTGAATGTTGCTAAAAATGACGCACTGAAGTCTTATAGAAATAGAGTGTGGAGCATGCTTTAGGATTTTGATGCCTTCAACTTAGTGTCTATTCCAAGAAATTAGAACAAGCATGTTGATAGGCTTGCAGCCATTGGGGCACAATTTGATATTCTAGATGACATTAGGAAAGAGAAAGTGCAGCAGTATGTGAAGGTTGTGGTCAGACCGTCAATTCCTGATAACAATATTCACTGGCAAGTCTTTGATAGTGATGAATAGATCCTTTTTTTCCTTCTTGAAGAAGATCAGTTCTCCATGATGAATCAAGCAAAACTCAAGCAACAATATGGTGATCAAGTCATATAGCTAAGGACCAATAAGTTTCCCAAAGGTCTTTTTACCTTAGAGTAGATTTTTAGTACTAATGATCAGCTTAAAAAAGGTAAAGCTGGCTTGCAAATCAAACAAGAACATTATGAAGAGTTGGAGATTTTCAAAGGTAAACTCCTTAAGATAGGAAAAATTTGTTCACATGAAGATAGACAATCTTTTGTTGCTTTATGTCAAGAATTTTATGATGTCTTTGCTTGGGAGTATTCAGATTTGAAAGGGTTTGATCCTCATGTTGCTCAGCACACAATTGAGTTAGAACCTAATGCCAAGCCAGTAAGGCATAAACAAAGGCCCTTGAATCCTAAGCTTGAACCCTTAATGAATAGAGAGCTGACCAAACTAGTTGAAGGGGGTATCATCTTTCCAATTAAACACACCTCTTGGGTTTCTAATCTTGTTCCAGTTAGGAAGAAAAGTGGTGAAATAAGACTTTGTGTAGACTTTAGGGATCTTAACCAAGCATCTTTGAAAGATCACTACCCACTGCCTTCTATGGAACAAATCCTACAAGTAGTTGTCAGTTCTGAAATATTTTCCTTGTTAGATGGTTTTTTGGGCTATAATCAAGTGTTGGTTAAAGAAGAGGATCAGTTCAAAACTACTTTTACAACTAAGTGGGGCACCATGGAATACAAAAGGATGCCTTTTGGTTTATCTAATGCTGGTGCCACGTTTCAGAGGGCCATGGACATGGCATTTCAAAGTTTGATCAACAAGATTATACTGATTTACCTAGATGATATTATAGTTTATTCCAAGAATGCTAATGAACATTTGTTACATCTTAGGAAAGTTTTTGAAAAATGCTGAGAGTTTGGTATCTCCCTCAATCCAAAAAAGAGTATCTTTGCTATTCATGAAGGGAAATTATTAGGACACATAGTGTCAAAGCAAGGGATTACTATTGACCCTGAAAGAGTCAGAGCCATACTTGAATTGCCATTACTGAATCATAAGAAGGGTCTACAGAGCTTTTTGGGCCAAATCAACTTTCTGAGAAGGTTCATCCCAAATGTTGTGAACCTATTATAGCCTCTGACAGCTATGTTAAAGAAGAATGCAGTTTTCAATTGGACTGGAGAAGCAAAACGTAGTTTTGAAGAAATCAAGGAAGCTTTGTCATCAGCTCTGACATTGGTAAATCTAGATTTCTCCAAGGACTTCTTTTTGTATGCTTTTGGTAGTAGTAGTTCAATCTCTGCCATGTTGGTTAAGAAAAATAGTGATCACTTAGAATAGCCCATAGCTTTCTTTAGCCAAGTACTTACTGATTATGAGGAGAGGTATACTTTTGTTGAGAAACATGTTCTGGCCATGATCAAAAGCCTAAAGAAATTCAAGCCTCCAGTGTCAAACAATAAGATTCATATTCTGGTTGCCCACTCAAGTGTGAAGGAGTTTTTGTTGAATAAAGATTTGAATGACAAAAGAGCAAGATGGGTCACCAAGGTCATGGAGTATGATGTAAATTTTAAGATCACCAAACTGGTTAGAGGTAAAGGTCTTTGTGAGTAGCTTGCTATAGGGTTAGGCAATAAAACTGAATTAGAGAAGGATGTTGTGCTTACTAATACAAATGAGTTTCAGAATGCTCAAGCTGATGTGCCTATGGGGATAACTAATTGGGTTCAAGATATAACCCAATTCCTACAAACTGGTAAATTCCCATTAGAATTAAACAGAGCTAAAAGGAGATACTTCAGATTGCAGTCCATACCATGTACTATTAAACAATGTTCTTTTCAAAAAGGATCTGAATGGTGTCCTATTAAGATGCATTCATAGCAATCAAATTGAGAAGGTTCTTCATGAGTTTCATGATTGAGCTGATGGAGGTCATTTTTCCCCAAGAACTACTGCTTAGAAAGTCATGAGAGCTGGTTACTACTAGCCCAACTTGTTTAAAGATGCATATGCCTGGTCAAGAAAGTGTATCAAATGTGCTCTATTTTCAGGAAAGGAAAAGCTACCTGCTATTCCTCTACATCCAATTCAAGTGGAGCAACCCTTCATGAGATGGGGTATTGATTTCATTGGGCCAATTAACCCACCATCCAGTGCTGGTCATAAGTGGGTGCTGACTGCTATAGACTATTTCACGCAGTGGATAGAGGCAATAGCTTTAAAAGAAGCAAAAGAATCTTTAGTTTTGAGCTTCTATGAAGATATAGTCACCATATTTGGAGTCCCATACTCTATCATATCTGATAATGCCCTTGCATTTGTGGGATTAAGACTAACTGATTGGGATGTCAAACAGGGTATTCATTTGAGTACATCCTCAAATTATTACCCTCAGGGTAATGGCTTCGCTGAAAGAACAAATAAGAATCTCATCAGGATTATCAAGAGAACAATGGAGGATAATCAAATGACCTGGCACATCAAACTAAAGTATGCACTATGGGCAGACAGGGTGACTCCTAAGAGGTCTATTGCTAACTCACCATACATGTTAGTCTATGGAAGAGAGACAAGACTGCCTTTGTCTGTAGAGATTCCAGCTCTTGACATTGTTCACCAGTTAGAGATGTTTGAGGGGTAGGACCCGGTGTCTGTAAGATATGAAGAGCTTATGGAACTTGAAGAATTAAGTGACAAAGAAATGAAGGATTTGGAGTATCATCAGCTCCAAACGAAAAGAACATTTGATAAGAAGGCTACAAAAAAAGTTTTCAAGGTGGGAGATCTCGTGCTGAAATGGGATGTTTTGAAAAGTAAGATAGGCCATCACACCAAGTTCAATAACATGTGGACAGGTCCATTCCTTATCAGGGATTGTAAGGAGCACAACGCTTATCAACTGGCTACAATAGATGGGGGAGTACTTCCTATCCCTGTCAATGGGATACACCTTAAACCTTATTTTCAAGTCTGATGGATTTCCTCTATTGTACATATTAGTTTAGGTTTATGTTTTCAATAAATGCTTCTGCGCTTCAGGTTAATTATTTTATTTTTTGGGTGCTGTGATGGCATAGTTTTTCTCTATCATTTTCCCCTGCTTTGTTTTTCTTCTGGCAACCTGTTGTGTCCGGTGGATCTCAAGTGAGTTGCGGTCATGTGAAAAACTGATATTTTTATTTGTTTCCTGATCCTCCTAATGACTCCATGCCCAATGAATAGGCCTAGGCTACTGGTCTTCATGTTTAGTAGGAAAGCACCTAGCAAAAATCACCAGAAATATTACCTAATTTTCACCCTCAGGCTCAATCAGGCAAGGAAAATTGTGTTTAATAGGTTCGAGAAGGCCAAATGAAGCATTCAGCCTAGGGGAAAAGTCATGAATCTGATGCTAGGCCACAGGGAACTCAGTAAAGAAGCCTACCTTATTCAGGTTTGGCATGAAAATCTTCTAAGGATAGAGTTTCCAAGACCCCAGGAGTGTCACGATGAGTGGGATTCACCTATAGGTCCCTATCGGCAAGACATCGATCATCATCTTGGCGACAAGAGGATATTCTTTTCAGTGAAAGTTCTTTCTTTGGAGAGAAGTCTCAGTGAATGCATCGGGTCTTGTCAACAAAGCAAAGCAGGATCCCTTTGGTGCATGTGTGCGGGTTTCGGTAGGAGGTCTTACCGATCGGAAGAGGTCTTGCCGAAGTCAAAAAGATCAGCAAAGTGAGTGAGCTTCGCCAAAGGGTCTCGCCGAAGTCACAAAGTCTCCCCAACTTAAAAGGCCTTCAACGTAATGAAGCATTCAGAGAGAGTCTCGGTGACCAGTGAAGTCTCCCTGACAACAATAAGGTTTCAACGTGAGATTTATTTTGGCAAAAGGTCTTGGCGAACTGGTGGTGTCTCACCGACAATAGGGAGCCTTCGGCATAGCATTCAAGACGGAGAGAGGTCTCCCTAACTCTGATGTCCCGCCGACAACAAAAAGATCACCAAGAGGAGATGCCTTCGCCATAAAGTCCCGACAATGATTAAGGTCTCACCGAAAGCCAGTGGTCCCACCAATAAAGTCATATTGGCATAAGGTCTTGCTGAACGCATGAAGTCTCACTGACATTTGACATCGGTGTAGCACCCGACGCTCGGTATGAAGTATGGCCAATAGGCCAAAGTCTCAGCAAAACAAAAGGGAGCTCAAGTAGATTGAGGAGTTCAGCGTGGGTCCCGGCGACAAATAGGTAGTCTGGCCGAAGGAGTGAGTCATACCGGAGCAAAAGGATAGGCATAAGATGGGCCTTTCACATATGGTCTTGGTGATAACAAGGGGTCACACCGACAGTATTTGAAAAGCAAAAGGCCTTGGTAGAAGATGTTATTTTCAGCGAAGGATGGTGGGATTGCTGTGAAGTCTCAGCGACACAAAAGGTCTTGCCGATGCAGAATGAGCCCGAAGGGGAACCAGCTCGGGAAGAAAGATCCAACAAAACAGAAGGTCTCACCGACCAAACAAAGGGTCTCCCTGACATAAAAGATATTGGTGTAGCTTCCAGCCATCAGAGTAGTTTCTTGCCGACAGACAGATGTCTCACCAAAAGCCGAAGGAGCTCGAGCTTGAAGGAGAAGAGTGAGATTGCCAAATGAAATGAGCTCACCATGAGCTCTCACTGACTGTTCCATGATATGCCAATAGCTACAAAGACACATAATTGCATTGGTGAGACACCTCCAGTGTCTCACTGAGATGTGATTTTGACTAAAGGAGTTTTTGACCGCCTACAGAGTCTACGTGGAGTAGGCTCAATCAATCAGAGAAAGCCAAAGCAAGCTGTGGCAGCAAAACTAAGTGCTAGGAGAAGGTGATTAATAGAAGGAAAAGCAACATGAGCTCAGGAGCATTCAAAGCAGCTCGACTGAGGGGAATTCAAAGAGGGACACGATACCAGGAAGTGAATGCGGTGGTTGCAAAAAGATCAAGAAGGTTTCCTTTGAAGGCAACCTTTCTTCACCGACACACACAATAAGGACACACAGGCTACAACATTTAATTCAATAAAAAGATCTGAGGATAGATCTTTCTAAGCCCGATATTTTTGTAAGCCCTAAGGGGCTGACACACTGGTGTATATAAGACATTTTTTGCCTTTTTGCAAGGAGTTCGGATTATGCATTCAAAAGAGTTAGTGATTTTTTTATCAATCCTTCCTTGACTAAATGTATGCTTTGTAAGTCAACTGGAATCTGGAATATAACATAGAGTTTAAACCTGGGAAGCTACTGTTAATGTTTGTATTACTCTCATTTTTGTATTTTGGACTATGCAAGTTCTTAGCTGTGTTTTTCTAAAAAATCATTATTCATACCTAAGGTTGTGAAATTCATCTTTCCTTCCTAAGATATGCATGTAGAGCAAGCCTGCTAAGAATAGTGCATGAGTTTAAAGGGGTTATGTTAGTAAGTGAAAACATTGTCTGTTGCTTTCTAGTGTATGTCCTTCTTGTGTCTGTTTCATGATTTCTTATTAACTCGGTGTATCACCATAGGAATAGTTCAGTTTAGTTTCATTATGTGTATGCATTCCTTCTCTTTTTACCTTCACAAAATTGCTAGTTTAGGTGATACCCAAAGGAATCCGGCCTTCTTTGGAGGTTCATTTCAACTTCAGGTGACCCACAACCTTGAAATGATCCCATGTTTCACCTAAAAGCTTAGTTCTCATAACTTCACATAGGGTGCATTTCTAGGTGACAACAGATACTTTTGAGTATATCCAAGAGAAGTTAGGGGTCATTTCCTCTCCATTCTTGAAATAGATGCATATGGAGATGCATCAGTCCAGTGGATCTATGGGTCTATCTTTCTTTTGGACTGATTTTTTGGTTGCTACCTCTCAGGGGGAGCAGGTAGTGTTAGGTGTTTTCATTATGAGTATTATGTTTTGTTTTCATGTCAAAGGAGAAATCAATGTAAAATATATTTTTCCTTTGCCATTGATGTCAAAGGGAGAGAGAAAGCATGTGAGAAAAACAATAAAAAGAAAAGAAAAAGGAGGGAAAGAATGTGAAGAAAAAGAGGAAGAATATAAAAGTTTATCTACTAAGGGGGAGAAACAAAAAGATAAATCTTGAGAAATATATTCAAATCTATTATGTTGTCTTTGATGCTTTTTCACATCATGTGTTGCCATCAATGACAAAGGGGGATATTGTTGCAAGAATGGAAAGATTGAAGGTGTTGTCATTGATGTCAACTAATCAACTAGTTATCAATTGGTTGTTGTTGGTTGTATATGTCAAGTATATTGAAAAAATTGTAATGTAGATATGTTGTAGGTGTTGAGTGGTTGCTTCGAGTTTTGCTTCAGATTTGTTCCTATGTTTGTGTGGTTTAGATAAATTTATCATGGTTGTTGGAAGATGCTATGTCTAGATTTTTAGCTGTTGATTCATTGTATAATGTGAATTATGTTCACCAATTGTGAACTGTGGTTTTATATATTTTTGGTTGAGATCCAAGAGAAATGTTGTTCGTCCAAATTTATTTTTAATGAAGTCTTATGACTTACAGTTCTAGAGTTGAGTTGCCTTGATTGTGTTGAAGATAATTTAAGCATCTAGAAAGTTTGTGTTGAATGGTTCTATGTGTTTTACATTGGTTTATCCGACATTTTGTTGAACACTACTTTCAAAGTTTATGAAGTGTGTCAAATCTATTTGGGTCCCTATGAAGCATGTTCTTGGGTCACCCTCATTCTAATTTCACCCTAGGATGTTTTGGTGCTGACCTAATTTGAAATTGAAATTGGAGGAACAACTTTGGATATGTTTCAAAGCTGAAGATAGCATAAAGAAAGGATAAGTTAGTGGTGAAAAACATACAAGAGTGAAGAAGAAAGATAAGCGAAAATAAAAAGTTCAGATTGGTGTGACATTGATGATATCTAGTGAGTGTGTGTTATGTGAGTGTGGTAGATTAGCGCAAAGCCTAAATGTTGAGTTTATGGATGTAGTGAGCAGAAGGTGAACTCTATCATTCATGCATGTAAGTGATTATGGTGGAATCCCTTTTCTGCATTGAGATTGTCTTTTCTCTGTAACAAATCTTCTTTGTCTTCTTTGTATCTTTGTGGCAATGAGCCCTTTGGGTTGATAGCCATGTTGGACAGTGAGCCTTGTCTCTAAGGCAGTGAGCCTCTTGTAATCAGTTTTAATATTCTCTGTAGTGTGGGTTAATCCTTACCGTGGGTTTTACCTTATTGGGTTTTCCACGTAAATCTAGTGTTATTGTGTTTATGTGTTGGATTTAAGTTTCTGCATTGGAATTTGATGATTAATCATTTAAACAATGTTAAGAATTAATTCCAGTGATTGAATTAAAAGGTTAAATATGTGACAAATGATTCACCCCCCTTCTCAGTTGTCCCGTTCAACACAATATAAGTGGGAATAATACCTACGATTGCTATATTTTTCTTACAATAACTCTTATCACGCATCTCTAGGTATGACACTGTTCGAAGCTCTTTACACGTGGAAGTGTCGAACACCCATCAATTGGGATAGATTGGAGGACAAGGCTGTAGTAGGACCTGAGATGCTTAAGGAGACTAAAGAAACAATGAGAGTCATTAAGAGCACACTGAAGGAGGTGACATACCAACAAAAGAGTTATGCCGACAAGAATATAACTCTTAGACAATTTGTGACAGGGGATAAAGTCTTCTTAAGAGTCAGGCCTCATAAATGTTCCATTGCCTTTGGAAATTCTTTCAATTTGGCCCTAAGATATGTGGGTCTGTTTGAACTCTTGTAAGTGATCAAACCAGATGCTTATATAATTTCTCTACCACCTAATTTGGTTTAACTTCATAATGTGTTTCATTCTTCTTTGCTTAAGCCCTATCATCCTTATGTAGCTCATGTGCTTGATTAGAAATCCTTGTAGGTATAGGACCCACGAGTGGTGCTAGTGGAGCCCATTAGAATCTTGGATAGATGCAACATTAAGTTGTGGAGCAAATATATTGCTTAGTTTAAGGTCCAATGGGACCAGTATTTAGAAGACAATGCTACTTGGGAGGATGTGAAAGAAATAGAATGCTCCTTCCCACATTTGTTTTCTTAGAAAGAGACTTGATAATTTTGTTTGAAATTTTTTGGATTGAATATTATAATGTTTTGGCTTGGAACAGTATGATATGATAATTGAAATATACATATATGCTTAAATTTTGATTAAATAGACATCGATATGATGTCTCTTCCAAGAGGGGAAGGATTTCATAACCCAATTTTTATTACATTTAAATTATAGTATGATAAATTGAAATATTGAGGAAATTCAATATGTTGAATGAAAATTTTAATATTTTTGAAAAGTTTGAAAAAGTTGACCATCGTTGACTATGTGATCTTTTGAAATATCTTATAATTTATCGTGATTGAGCATTACTAATGAATAGTGTAAGTGCAAGTATGTGAAATTGTAGGATAACAGGTTGAAGGACAAGAACACGGTTGAAGTAGGATCATTTAGCTGGATCAAATGGTAAGCTTGATGGAATCTGGTTGCACACACCACAAACAACATGATGTTTGCATTTGAAATTTCATAATAGGAGAAATTACTAACTTGATTCAAAATAATTCAATTTTTGAAAAAAAAAAGCTTATGGAATATATTATATGTGACTTCTTACTAAAATTGTTTATTTGAATCATATGTTTTCAAAATTTGAAAGAGAATGGTAGCATCATTAAAAAATATTTGTATGTAATAAAAAGGCATGCTTGAAGGATAAGAAAATTACTTCTTTTGGAAGCTAATATTAAAATAATAACAAAAAAAATATTTCTTTTCTTGAAGGTGATTCCACACTACATTGTTATAAACATAAAAGAGTGATAAATAAAAGAATATATATGTCTATATATATATATATATATAAGAGCTCTTTGAAATTGAATATGACTTCGAATTCATCAAATGATACATTTTTGATAATAAATGAAAAGAGAAAAATATATGATAGTAGCATAGTGGTCTGCATTCGATCATGGCATGATATTGAAATTTGAATAGTGGGGTGACCGAATTAATGTTAATTATGAATGAAACAGCCCCATAATGTTGTGAATAGGTAAGGAAAATGTGCATTTTTCCATTTTAGAAATAGAAAAAAATACTTGGGAAGATTTAGTAGAGGTCTAGCAATGGCATCAAGAAATTAGGGAAAAGGAAAAACCAGTGCATCAACTCCTTGGGAAAAAGTAGGAAAGAGGAAAGAAGCCAAGAACAAAGGTAAATCATTGCTTTGATGTTGAATATGTATGATTTTCATTTCAAACTGCTAAAAAAATTTCTTTTTCTTTCCATTATGTCTATTTCAATCGACCTTGTTGTCAAAACCTAAGATGCCCATTTGTTGCAAGCCATTAATTGCTTAGAACTAGGGATTTTTTTTTTTAATTGAATATTTTCTTGATTTATATGGAAAAGGCCTCATCGACCAACCTGTGCATGCACCATACCTTCGCATTTTCCTCTATCGACATGATAAGCGAACCTCTTTTGATCTTGTATGATTTATTGTTATCACCTCAATCGATATGATATGCATGTAAGTTGTTAACCATTTCATGGTCAATCGAATGATTCTGATATTCAGAATTTATTATTTTGTATTGAATTATTTTGAAATAGTTATCATTTCCCTTGAAGGGAAAACAATAGAATCTCTACTATTATTTTTATTTCATTATATGTGGTTATTTCTCTTGTCTAGGCCACATAGATATGTCACCTGAAATGGGTGTGATGGATGCTAACATCATTTATAGAACAATGAACATATATTTATATGTTGTTGTTAATTAAGCTTGTTACTTCATTCTCCTTGAATGATGGAGGAACAAATGCATATTTCCATTCTATTATGCAGGCATCAATCCTTAAGATCGATCAAAGTATACCATTTGCACATGAATTAAATTGTTGAATAGAATGATCCCCATTTTCCTTGCATACATGTGATGCTCACATATGTCAATTTCACCAGTCCAGTTTCATGCACATATCATTCTTAAAATGAATACTATGAGAATATTTCATAAACCGATTATCAAACTTTGTAGATGATAATCAACCTATCTTCAAGGATTCGACCAATGATAATGTTGGTAATAAAACCAAATAGTCTCTTGACTATTAGTCATTCTTAGAATGATTGTAGCTTAAATTTAAATCCATAATAGTCACCCTTAAAAACTCGGGTCTCTTCTAACCCGAAATAGTGATATAACTGTTCCAATTTATATGTGAATGGAAATGACAAGCATGTCATTCGATTTTATCATTTTCCCAAAATGGACACTAATATTGTTTAATTAATTGCATAATTAGATGATAGAACATTGATTTTTCACATGGTAATCGGATAACTTGAAACTGATAATAGGACATATTGACACAGTATTTTGTAAACTACTATAAACCAGTTTTTTTAACTACAAACAACATTGTTTCGTTATAAACGTCATTTTTTTTGCTGCAAACAACATCATTTTTATAAACAACATTTGTTTTGCTGCAAACAACATCATTTTATTATAACTAACATTTATTTTGCTACAAAAAACATCATTTTGTTATAAAACAACATTTGTTTTGCTAAAAACTGCATCGTTTTGTTATAAACACCATTTGTTTTGCTACAAACAACATCGTTTTGTTATAAACAATATTTATTTTTCTTCAAAATTTGTTTTGTTATAAAACAACATTTTTTTTGCTACAAAAAATGTTTTCTCTACTACAAATGACATTGTTTTGCTACAAACAACTTTGTTTTGTTATAAACAACATATCAATATGTGGAAAATTTTCAAACATGTGTTCTTAGTTCTTTTACTTGTATTTATGACAAACGATATTTCAATCTGTACCATTATTATGAATGGAAGCAATCTGATATAATGGTTTTTATTTGAAAATGTATGCACAAATAAATATCTTAAGTCGACACATATATATGTATGGACATAGACCTTTGTCTACGTACATACATATACTTGTGACATACCTTCTTTTATTACTTATTAAATTCATTCTTAAATGAATACTGAATTTTGTTGAATGTAATCATGTGTCATGTATATGAAATAAATGGATAATGTATTGATCAGTTCCATTTGAATCAATTTTCTAGTTTTATTTAAGTTGAGGAAATAAGTAGACTAGATTAATTTTCTGTAGATATGTGTGTTAAGAATATTCTCTTGTTTGAATAGAAGAACAACACCTAACTAGACTAGATAACCTCAAGGTAGATGCTGCTAGAGGGTAGATAGTTTCTATGGAATAATTGTGTTGTTGAAAGTTACCTTCTGGGATGAGTACTAAAATGGAGTTAAGAGAGTATACATTTTTTCTTTATCCAAAACTTATCGTTTGTTGTTGCAACTTAATTTTTTATGCTTGGCCAAGCAATTAGCCCATTATTTATGTATGGACTTTCTGATAACACTCTTTGCCATTCCTAGCATAGATCTTGTATTTTTCTAATCATAGATAGAGACGCATGTTGATGTATGGGTACACACCAAATTCCACCTTGCAGATTGTTCTCTTGCTAAACTTTCTATGCAGGGTCAGGTATTCTTCAAGTTGGAAGAATTCCAGGGAAGCATAAGCTTCGTGGTTGGGCAGTAAAGTGCTTGAACCATGTTCTCATCCACTAGTGGAGGTGAGCGTCAAGAGGAAACCTTAGATGTTTTCATGATTATCATGGTCTATGATGTAACCTTGATGTAAAATTTGTATATTGTATTGAATTTGTGGCCCTATGAGCCAAGTCAACTTGGATATTGTAATTGACATTGAAATTGAATATATATATTTGACTCATTTTATTTAGACATGTGTTGCTATGATTGAAAATAGCTATTAGTTATGTCCTTTTAAAATTAAATATTCATAATGTCATTTGCAATAATATAATTATGTAATAATTAGAATGGGTTATTATAGGTTTCTAGTGCTTTATCGTTGTTGCCTATGAAGTTAGAATCGTGAAATTCTAACTTATAGGTTTTTTCCATAAATGTTACAGGCATGAATGTGTAAGTGTGAAATTTCCATAGGGTGCAATTTTACGACACTACATTTTTCTCACTTTAGTGATCTAAACTTTTGGGAAGAAAGTTAGCTACACTAAAGTAGCTAAGAAAACATAAATGCTAATTTTGAAAATATGACAATTTTGCAATAAAAGATATTATAGAGGCCGCAAAGGTGAAGCAAGCAGATAATGATGATGCCCCCCTTGCGCTTGAGCTCCATGAGAAACTACAACATCTAACATGAAATTCGATTATGTAAAACTAAAAAATAGGCCAGTTTCAAAATCGAAAGAAACTACCACAGTGAGAAGAATGCTTAAGGTTTTTTTTGGTGAATCAAAATAAAATTATTGATGAAGAAGTGAGTATATGTCCCCTCCTATTTTTCCCCCAACTAGGTGAGTGAAATTAGGAAGGTGGGAGAGGTTAATTTTTCCACAAAAAAGGGAAAAATTTGGCCTATATATACTCGATGTGATGGAAGGTCATTTTTCACTATTCACAACAAAGATTTTATTGAATTTTTTATAGAGCTTTCAAAAAAATCCCTCACAAACAAAACTTCCAACTTTTTGAGGATTGAGCAACTACACATTGAAATGGAGAGGGATGACCCACTATATGAGGTACGGGAATTTTTTCCCTTAGCCTTTCATTTGTGTACATTTATTAGCATTAGAAAATTTGTGAGCAATGCAGGCATCCAATCTACACAATGACATCCTATAGATGTGCTCACATCTTGTTGATGTGTTAAGGTCCATTGGCCTTGCTAGTGTCTTTCCTATGTGCTATCATGGGCCAATCAAGTCTTAGACGCTAGTAGGCCACACATATATCTACATGGCACATTGTAGTCTTAGAGACAAAGATATATTTTTTTTGTTGATGTAGAGTAAATATGTAGAAAGGAGATAGAGTAGTTTGGCATGGTACTTCTTATTTTTGTAGGAGTTTCCTGAGATCCATGAGCATATCGATGACACAATTCTATCATTGTTAAGGATTCATAGCCATGAGAGCACACCCAATGATTACACATTACTGCAATGATTTGGGCTATGGTGGGTGTACACCATACCAAAGATTCACTTCCATGTGTCGATGTTGATGGTGCTAATGGAGAGGTGGGATACAGGGTCACGTTTTAGTGTCTTTTCTATGCCATGTGATGATCATGATGGTGCCACTACGTGTCATGATTGATGGGAAAGGCTCTCACCTCCATGGGGGTATCATCCAGTATATCAGAGTGATGGAGGAGAAAATGATTGTCTTCTCCTAGGGTTAGAGCATGCTTGCTCATTTATATCATGACCTCAAGTTATATGTAGACTATGAGTACTACAACATCGCTTCCTACACACTTTTATAGGTGTGGGTGTTCGAGCATATTAGATGCACATGGCCAGCTAGATATCTCAAGGTCCTAGCATAGGGTGATCCTCAAGCGCATGCATACCCATTATTGCATGACTAGTGGCTTGGTGATCTTTTTTGTAGAAAAATATTTGATGGCTTGAGGAGGGATGAAATCTAGTGGAGACCATACAGGAGGATGGGGGTGTATCCATTTCGATAAGAGACAACTACAAAGGATGTAGTGGGACTAACTCCTAGTCAAATAAACAAACAATATTGTTGTACAATACTATTGGCACTGGGTCACATGATATTTTGGCCAAGTGCAGGCCATCCCACCAGCCATGTCAATGTACATATAATCACATAAGAGTGTAGCGAGATTCAAGGACCATCCTCGTCCAACTATTATCAATGTTGCACTTAAAAATGATAATGGCTTGGATGAGGATCAGCCAGAGGCCCTAGCAGCTGATGTTGTTAGCATAGCAGTTGGATTTGCTAATTGGTGGTTGCCAAAAGGTCCTACCCTAATTTTCCTAGTAGATGCCCCTATGGGTGACATTTGTGCGTAGGGATTTGAGATGTTTCTAGAAGCAATGAGAAGGAGCATGAGGTGATGACGAGTAGATTATGTTGATGTTTTTTCCAGTGAACCTAAGGAATCTCTAAGGGATAGAAAATTCCTATGTTCAAGACCCCTAAAATTATTGGCCAACTAACAAGATTCAGTCAAAGACAGATCTTTTGCACTTTAGGCTCTGTGGGGCCAAGGAGGGTGTTCCTATTGTGTTCATTTGGGAATATACTTTATAGAACAAATCATTTTCATAGATCAATTTGAGTGAAGGATAATTATGCCACAATTACCCCAAGATTGGCTAGTCTATAAGTAAATCACTTACCCATTCATCAAAACAAAGACATCCTTCATGATAATCGACACATACATGTGTTAAGATTAATGAATTTTAAAGTGAATTTAAATCTTGACTTTGAGTCAGTCATTAAATAACTATTTGATTAACCCTTTAGGTGAATCATTAAGGAATAGACCAATGCCTTATCACATTGGGTAATGGAGTCACATACACAAGAACCAGTAACACATCAATGACCTTAGAATTTAATGGAATGGACTACCCTCATGATAACTTTGCATCATAGAGCTCACTCTTTCTGATACATAACATCTTATCAAATCCCTTGCAAATAAATGTAAATTTATGACCCCATTTAAGCATTTTAATTGATTGCTTGAATCAAAGCAAAAAAGGAGACATACATTCAAATAGATGTTCAAAGAAGAATGAAAATATCTTTAACATTTCATTCAAAATTAATAGAAATTCACACAAGGAGAGAAAATATATTAGAATTATGTGTTTAATCATATTTATTAGTCATAGCTCCAAAAAAATTTAAGACAATTGCATCTCTTCTTCCAAAACTTGAAACGAGCTATCTATTTTATTCCTTCTTTCTTACTCCTAGTGTTCTACCCATATGCACCTGACTCAAAACCTAACCAGAATTTTTCATCCCCCTGCAAATGAGTTTTTAATTCCATTTTATAAGGTAAGGGAGTAGAACAAGCCACCAGCTCAAATGCAATTCAAATATAGATTTTTCATTTCATTCTTCATTTTGACTACATTTCAAAAAATCCCCACATGACAATTCTATTAGACATGGGGAAAATCCAAAATCACCACAACTGCCAGGAAGAAGAAGCAAAGTACCACCAAAATTTTCTTCCATCGTTGAGTGAGAAAAAGCACCAAAACCTGCAATGCCACGAGGACACACCATCACCTTCCAACAATTCTAAATTATGCCACACACGCAAGAGAAGCAAATGACAACCTAGACATCATTTAACAACACAAAAGATATTTTACCATCACCTTCGTTTCATACACCAACATACCCTTTTCCAACACACACACTCAGGTATACATGGATGCTCTGAGTTATAGCGAGGATCAGAGAAGAGACTTCAACACCCTCCTTGACCTTGTCCTCCACAACAATGTCTCTTCCACTTGGAATTTGAACTTCCAGAGGAGGGATAGACAACACTCCCACCTCAGATGACACTGCTTGGCCCAAAGTCACCAAATACTAGTGATAGTTAGAGTCATTCTCAGTCTTGGTTATTGATGGGCTGTTGGTTAGGTCGATAGGAGAATTTTGTCGACCGAACAAACCATGGACATATCGAAGCTTTCGTCGAGTTTTGCTAGAAGGCCCAACAACATCATCCCTTTTTATCTCTATCTCCTTTGAGCTCCCAACTTGGTTTTATAGCTTGTGACCCCACCTAACCATTATTGGTGAATGCTCTCTCTCCTTGGTATCCTCATGAATGCTTTGTTCATGTCTGAGATCTTCACTACGAGGATTTTGAGTGTGAAGACTATAAAATCTTCACAATAGAATTGATGTGGAGCTAGACCTTCTCATTTTGCAATCACAAGCACACTCTTTATCTTTGTTCTCTGCAACTATCTAAGGAATTTTCTATTTAACTGCTATGACAAGAATAACAACTCATTCATCTCTATTTATTGAGTGAGATAATGTTATTGATTACCAATACTAGATGAGAAAAATCACACGCATGAAGTGGGCAATCCACTGGCATGGGTGTTACCACCATTTCATTTGAAAGTGTATGAAAGTCTGCAAATTGCACTTCATGATTGTGTGCAATTAAATCTTCACACACACAGAGATTAATTTTATCACTCCTGTAGAAATATTTCCATTAATGCACGATAGTTGTAGAGTAAAACAAATTTCATGTGCCATTTATCGGCTTTGAATATAGGCCGTTGATCCTCTGCATGGATGGCGAATCAAGTGGTCGGCATTAGGTTGACCATCTTTGAATTCCAGCGGTGCTTCACTGATGTGTTCTCGACCAATGAGATTCATCTATCTCAGACGATAATCTTTTTGTTAGCGGGTTCCACCCATCGCTCAGACTGAATAGATTGGGACAAATGTCAAGATCTTGCTGATCTCGTTAGTCTTAATAGGCGTTCAGTTTCTCCTAGCAAGGCAACGGGGAATGGTGAAGATCATTCCCTATATTTGATCTCAGTCATTTGTTGAAGGTTTCAAATGGTGGGCATGGTAGTGGGGAGTGGGTCCCACTATCATACAAGGACACACATCCTTATTTCACCAGCCTCACTTCTTTTAACCCACCGGCACTTACCGCCTGCGAGTTGGTGGGGTATGACTAAGATCTTATCCTGGATCATCGAATCTCGAAACCTACACTTCATACAATGTTAGCATTTAATAAAAGGATTCGGTTAAGCCAACGAAGACATGACCACTGAGGGTGAATGACTTAAGTTTAAGTCACCGGGATAATTTAAAACCCATCTTAGGGAAAAGGCTCACGTTGATGGAATAATTGATGACTAGTGCTCCAAGCTAGAGGGGTTGGTAAACCAACATGAAAATATGGATTAAAATGTGACCTAAGAGATTGGTGACCGATGGAGCAGGTCAACATGCAATTATAACATTTGCATAATGTTGCAAATAAAACCCTACTCATTCATGGGGACAAGGGTTTAAAAATGGAGACAAAACCCATGGCGAGATGAGAAAATTCTGTAGAATTTTAGAAGCTCCATTAGTGGCTCATGCTCAGGGATGAATACCCCTAGTGGGTATGGTGAGGAAAGAATCTCCAATTGAAGTAGATGAGGGTAGATGACTAAAACCAAAGAACTCACCCAGACAAGGCAAGCAGACCCAATAGGAAGCAAACAAACTAGACCAACATATGTACACTACTTACAAAATATACATTGTGAATCATTTCCACAAGGTGGAGGCCCCAGGCCCCCAAAATTTAGGGACAATTATTTCCTCTATCAAAGACCTTGGCTTGTCTTACTTGTAGTAAGTTTACATGAGCATCAGGTAATCCCAAGTTATCAACATCATCATGATCAACACTGCCTATAATACTTGAAGTAACACTGCCACATTTGTCCCTCTCATTTACAAGCTCATCAAACTGAACCAAGAAGGTGAATCCTTCATACTCCACACTATCATGCAGTGTACCATCATACTCCATCTTTCCATCAAACTTAAAAGCCTCATAGACACTCTAGTTCAAACTGGGCTAGTCATTGGTGAATTTGGGAAAGAAATCATGACCAGGTCTATTGTCAACCGTCTTACCACCTGTGTTAACCTCATGGGGTGAAAGAAGTTCCATGATAAAATCCATAAAATAAGGAGTGTCTGCAAAGAACTCCACTAAAACTTCATATTGTCCTGTATTATTTTCATGATTACCCCTGTCTTTGGACTGCCCCTCACATGGGTGAAAAAATGCTGCAATATTTGCAAATTCTATAGAATCAACAAGTAATTCCTTCTTCTCAATACAAGACAATGTTGTTGGAATATCTATGCAATCATCCTGTGGAACATGAGTAATTGACACTTCAGTTGTCTTTTCAAGCACACAACCCTTCACCATAGGAGAATCAATGTGACCATGCACATCCTCTTAGATATCCACACTAAACCTAGGGCTAACATCACATTTATGAGCATCTACACCATGCAATCCATTATCACACTTAGGTTCCAGGAAATATGAAGCACACTTCTCAAGTAGCATTTTTTTAGTCACATGTTGATAGATATCTTTATTGATATCTACATCTCCACACCCTCCTTGCAGTTGGGAATTCAACAAGTTAGAAGTGACATCTTCATTGACAAAACTACCTGCATAAACATCACTTTGATCTTTATACGGACCATCCACAATACATCCATTGGTAGTACTTGTCAAATACTCATTAGAGGTTTCCTCAAAAAGAGGATTGCTCCTACACCAATAGGGATTGCCATTTGTAACCTCACTATCCAAGTCATCTTCATCAAATAAATTTTTTTTCCATACATTAATTGGATGTATCTCATCATCTTTAAAATCGGGATGCCAACAATTCAGATTATCAGTGTACTCAAAATCAGTACAATCACTTAAGGAACAAAGAGAGGTAACTTCAACATCCTCCTCATTATTTGTGTTTTCAATACTTGACCCATATTCAGAGAATTTTTCACATGAGGAGAATTGCTCACTGCCTAGGAAACATATACCTTCAGGGCTATTCACATACCCCCTACTAGAAGCAAAGGATTCCATCTCCACTCCATATGAAGAATCATATTCAGTAGTAGATTGCACAAATTTGATCTCCTCATTTTGGTTCATCATTTGTACCATATCACTAAGAACAAGTGTATTCCATTGATTGATTGATGCATGATGGCTGCTGGCTGAATCAACTTGTGAGGTTTCACCTTGCATTTCTTGTGTTTTCTCATGACTTATCACATCCCAAGGAAGATAATTAGGCACCACCTCCTTGTTTTCACATTTCGTCTCTTCATCCTCTTCACTGCTACATGCATCTGCTTCTAGGTGGCTAGAGAAATGACAACATTCAACAGTCAATTGTTCTGATTTTGATGCTTCTCTTGGATCTGACAATCTTAGCCTTTGATCTTCTTCAACATGGAATCCATTACATATTCTCTAGGAGGCAGATAAGAGCTTATGAGCATGCTCAATTCTTTCCACAACATTTATCCAATCTATTACTTGATCAAGGCCATGAGGCTTCTGATCCTCAGACCATTGGCTTGATCCTGATATGTATGCCTGATAAAACAAATTGATGCACATTAAATCACTAGGCCTAAAACTCTTGGGTATCTCCATCAAAACATCCAAGAATATTGAATATAAGTCATGTGGAGATTCATTTGCATGTCTCCTTATTTCATGTAATTTCTTGATAGAAAAGGTTATATCAGACCTTCTCATCCTTGGTTGATGTGAAGTTGATGCTTGATCATACTCTACATTTCTTGGGAGTAAAGTGGTTATGACATCTATGAGATCTCCTCCTTGACAAACCCTTTTACCTTCTGATCTACTTGGTTCAAAATTTTGAACATTGCTAGGATTACTACGAGCAATCACAAGTCCTCTCATCATTGAGTACCTCAAATTTTTCTCAATATCAATAGCAATTTTTTATTCCTAATGTAGGGTTGTGGGCTCCTTGTCTCTTAATAAGAAGCTCATCTTCTTGTCAAATGCTCCTAGATATACAATCAAACATTCTGCATCACTTGACCTTATATCTTCTGGAATTTCCCTTATTTCCTTTGCAAATTAGAAGTTGAAAATAGGGACTAACTCCCCTTCACTTATATGTATTTCCATAAAAAAATTCCTCACCACACCTGGATTTACCCTTTCACCGAATTGTTCAACAAATCTTGTCATGAACTGATTTCGTGAAGCTATGGAACCTGCTAGAAAATATGAATACCAATCCTTGGCATCATCCTTCAAGGATTGAACAAAAAGCTTCATGAAAACATCTTCATGATTCACCTCATAATCCCCCATAACATCCATGAATGTTTGCAAATGTTTAGAGGTTGATTCTGAACTTTTCCCTATGAATTTGGGAAAATATTTCCTAACATTTTTAGGAATCAGATTGGGGAAACCTCTAATGCCATTAAAAACTAACAACATATACCTTTCAATGATAAAATCCCTTTGAGGGGATGATACAGGTTCCTCACCCTACATATCCATTGAATGCTTTATAGGGAAATCTTCTAAAAGGTATGGCTCAAAAGAATGGCATACTTCTCGGATAATTACAAACTTTGCACATACGAAGTATGAAAAGAACTATTGTTATTCCCTGTCTTAATGTGAATTCATATAATAGGGAATCACTTATGATCTAAATTCTTGACCATTTCTCATAAAATTCTTTCAAATAAAGTAATACACTTTCTAGATTTATGAGAATACCTGGAAATTTGTAGCAACTGCTATCATTTCTTCCTGACTACAAATTCTACAAATCTGGAAATCTTCTCCACAATTGGACTAGTTCTTTGTACAGAGTCACCACCTCCTTGCCAATAGGAATCAACTTCAAGAGAATGAAGTTCTTTTAAGGTTAAATCTAGTTTTGGGTCTTCTCCAAAAGTAGAATCACACTCAAATCCTTTGATCTTCGCTGCAACTAAATCATTTCCAGGTCCAAGAACTTCTCAATTATTTGAACAAAGGTGCTCAGACATACTAAATTAAGATTGGAAAATAAAATGACTCTATGTAATGACTCTTAAGGCTTGATTCTTCAATATCTGAATGACTCTATGACAAGGAAATTTACAACCAAACATCTGAGTGCATCCCTAGTAGAGTCGCCATTCTGTTGGTGTTTTTTCTAGTGCACCTAAGGAATCTCTAAGGGATAGCCAATTACTATGTTCAAGACCCTTGAAATGACTGGCCAACTAACAAGATTTAGTCAAAGACTGAGATATTCTACACTTTACGCTCTGTGGGGCCAAGGAGGGTGTTCCTATTGTGTTCATTTGGGAATATGCTTTATAGAACACATCATTTTCACATATCAGTTTGAGTGAAGGATAATTATGCAACAATCACCACAAGATTGGCTAGTCTTTAAGTAAATCACTTACCCATTCATCAAAGCAAATACATCCTTCATGATAATCGACACATACATGTGTTAAGATTAATGAATTTTAAAGTGAATATAAATCCATACTTTGAGTCGGTCATTAAACAATTGTTTGATTAAGCCTTTAGGTGAATCATTAAGGAATAGACCAGTGCCTTGTCACATTGGGCAATGGAGTTAGATACACAAGAACCAGTAACATAGAAATGACCTTAGAATTTAATGGAATGGACTACCCTCATGATAACTTTGCAACATGGAGCTCACACTTTCTGATACATAACTACTTATCAAATCCCTTGCAAATAAATGTAAATTTATGACCCCATTTAAGCATTTTAATTGATTGCTTGAATCAAAGCAGAAAAGGATAAATACATTCAAACAAATGTTCAAAGAAGAATGAAAATATCATTAACATTTCATTCAAAATTCACAGAAATTCACACAAGGAGAGAAAACATATCAGAATTATGCGTTTAATAATATTTATAAGTCATATTTGCAAAAAAATTTAAGACAGTTGCATCTCTTCTTCCAAAACTCGAAACAAGCTATCTATTCTATTCCTTCTTTTCTACTCCTAGTGTTCTACACATATGCACCTGACTCAAAACATAACTAGAATTTTTCACCCCCTTGCAAATGAGCTTTTAATTCCTTTTTATAAGGTAAGGGAGAAGAACAAGCCACCAACTCAAATGCAGTTCAAATATAGAGTTTTAATTTGATTCTTCATTTCAACTGCATTTCAAAGAATCCCCACATGAAAATTCTATTACACTAGGAAAAGCCAAAATCACCACAACTGCCAAGAAGAAGAAGCAAAGTACCACCAAGATTTTCTTCCATCACTGAGTGAGAAAAAGCACCAAAACCCACAATGCCATGAGGGCACACTATCACTTTCCAACACTTCAAAATTATGCCACGCATGCAAGAGAAGCAAACGACAACCCATACACCATTTAACAACACAATTTTTTTTTACCATCACCTCCATTTCATACAGCAGCAGACCCTTTTCCAACACACACACCTCGGTATACATGATCACTTTGAGTAACAGTGAGGGTTGGAGAAGAGACTTCAACACCCTCCTCGACCTTGTCCTCCACAACAATGTCTCTTTGATTTGGATTTTGAACTACTAGAGGAGGGATAGACAACACTCCTGCCTTAGATGACATTGCTCGGCCCAAATTTTCAAAATAGAAGTGGTAGTTGGAGTCAGTCTCAGTCTCGGTTTCTAATGGGCTATCGATTAGGTTGATAGGAGAATTTTGTTGACCAAACAAACCACGTCCATATCGGAGCTTTTGTCAAGTTCTGCTGGAAGGCCTAGTAGCTTCGTCTCTTTTTATCTCTGTCTCCTTTGAGCTCCTAACCTAGTTCCATAGCTTGAGGCCGCACCTAACCATCACTAGGGAATTCTCTCTCCTTGGTATCATCATGAATTCTCTGTTCATGTCCAAGATCTTCACTACGAGGCTTCTAAGTGTGAAGCCTAGAAGATCTTCACACTGGAATCGTTGTGGAGCCAAACCTGCTCATTTTGCAATCATAAGCACACTCTTGATCTTCTATCTCTGTAACTGTCTAAGAACTTTGCTATTTAGCTGCTATGACAAGATTCATCTCTATTTATTGAATGAGATAATGCTATCGATTACTAATACTGGATGAGAAAAAGAACATGCGTGAAGTGGAAAATTCGCTGGCATGGGTGTTACCACCGTTTTGTTTGCAAGTGCACGAAAGTTTGTAGATTGCACTTCATGATTTCTTGCAATTAAATCTTCACACGCATAGAGATCAATTTGATCACTCTTGTAGAAATCTGGCCATTAATGCGTGATAGTTGCAGATTAAAATAGCTATCACGTGGAATTTATCAGCTTTGAATATAGGACGTTGATCTTCTGCCCTGATGGTGAATCAAGTGGCCAACATTAGGTTGACCATCTTGTAATTCTAGTGGTGCTTCGCTGATGTGTTCTCGGCCAATGAGATTCATCCATCTCGGATGATAATCTTTCTGTCAGTGGGCTCTACCCATCACTCAGACTGAATAGATCGAGATAGTTGTCGAGATCTTGCTGATCTGGCTAGTCTTAATTGGTGTTCACTTTCTCCTAGCGAGCCAACGGGGAACAATGAAGATCATTCCATAGATTTGATCTCAATCATTTTTTGAAGGAGTCAAATGGTGGGCATGGTAGTGGGGAGTGGGTCCCATGATCGTACAAGGACACGCATCCTTATTTTTCCAGCCTCTCTACTTTTAACCTGTTGGCACTTACCACCCACAAGCTAGCGAGGTACGACTAAGATCTTATCTCGGATCCTCGAATCTTCAAACCTGCACTTCATACAATGTTAGAATTTAATAAAAGGATTCAGTTAAGCTAACATCGACATGATCACTAAGGGTGAATGACTTATGTTTAAATCACCGGGATAATTTAAGACCCGTTTCAGGGAAAAGGCTCACATCAATGGAATAATTGATGATAGGTGCTCTGAGCTAGAGGGGCCAGTAAACCAATGGGAAAATATGGATTAAAAGGTGACTTAAGAGATTGGTGACCGATGGAGTAGGTTAACATGTGATTATAGAATTTGCATACCTTTTCAAATAAAACCTTACTCATTCATGGGGACAAGGGTTTAAAAATGGAGACAAAACCCATGGGGAGATGAGAAAATTCTGTAGAATTTCATAAGCTCCATCAGAGTAGAGGAGAGACCATGGTGGCAATGGCATGTAGCATCATTGGTACATTCTCCTGTGATCTCAATTGCACCACTCGACATCCATCCAATCATTCCACCTTCTGCAACAACTATAGGGATGAGGATCACCTCTAGCAGTGGTGCTCCACCCCCAGATCCACACTAGAAAGCTGAGGACCCAGGTATGGATTTGATTTAGCACATGCATTATTTCATTTCAATTATTTTATTTCATTCTCTCATATATATGTTTCAATGATATTGTTGATATCATCCACTATCTCTATGGTTGTAGTGTTCATACAAGAGTGGCTCAAATTCTTTGATAGATGTGTTTTAGAGGTGGTCCCAACCATCCAAATTAAGGGGCTGGTCCTCGATGCATACATGCCACCAACTATAGGGTGTCATGGCCCATTATTTGAGCCTGTAGTTCATTTGAGGATGACCTTGGAGGATACCCAAGTGGAGGTGGTCCAACGCACTATTGACATTTTTGTGATGATTGAGCAACAAGATTAGAGGGGTATAGAGCTCCTCTCTGCACTCACTAAGAGAGACCAAGCCATGATAGGAGTTGAGAGTGCCAAGCAAGCATGTGAGGCTTTGTAGAGCTAGGTCAATGACCTCAAGAGGTTTTTGGAGGCTATGAGGATAGCACCTTCTGATCTCCAACATTCTTAGGTGTAGTAGCTACAAGATGAGCTGAAAAAGGCTCTCGAGTGGGAGGCTACACTAATGGAGTGTGTTTCCACTCTCCAAGAGAAAATGGGGGAGCTACATGGAGATCTTCAAGGATTGCATTCATGGAGAAGATTCATGTCTCAATCTCATCAATTGTCTCATTCCTATGCATCCATCTGCTAGCCACCTCTACCATTGCCAATGCTAGATGGTTTAGGGATCCATTCCCTCAAAGACTAGTGACACATTTTTATTGTATCATATCATCATTATATAATTTTTTTGGATGTATAGATTCATATACAAATATATAGACACCACATCTTATGATAGTGGTGTGATACATGTACATGATATTATTTTGATATATATATATATATATATATATGATATTTTTGATTGGTACCTTTTTTTCTTTATGTGTATGCATCAATTTCATGTATGATTATGCTATGGATGTATGCTTAGAATAGATGCTATCATGATCTAATTAAAAATACACTAGATGTATGGTTAATTAAATACAATTTTCAAGTCATCCTTGGGATTGAGGCAATGTGTACTTAAAATTTTAACGGTTTTTGCATGGGTAACAACCAACTTGGTGTTTACACTACATGTGAAGGATAAATATTATTTAAGGAAGCATGTGGTTGTGTGGAGTTGTTGATCTTGGTCCCAATTAAGTTTTGATGTGGTCCACATTCACTTCTATACACCATGGAAGTGTTTTGGCACTGACCTAATATGGTCTATAGATTGAAAAAGGTATTGTATGGATTGAAGTAAGCTCCCAAAGCTTGGTATGCAAGACTGGAAAAGTATTTGATACAACAAAGATTCAATATAGGTACTACAAATAGTAATCTTTATTTTAAGGTTGAAAAGATAAAACTTTATTGTAGTTGTGTACGTTGATGACATAATTTTTGGAGGCAATGAAGCTATGCGCAAGAAGTTTGAAGAAGAGATGCAAAAAGAGTTTGATATGTCTATGTTTGGGGAGATTAATTTCTTCCTTGGGCTACAAATCAATCAAAAAAACAAAGGTATATTCATTTCAAAATAAAAGTATGTCAAAGAGATGTTGAAGAAGTTTGGAATGGAAAACTCCAAACTATTATGTACTCCTATGGTTACTAGTTGAAAATTGAGCAAGAATGATGAATCCCCTAAGGCTGATTAGAGAAAGTACAAATTAATGATTGGTGGACTACTATATATAACTGCTACTAGACTAGATATCATGCATGTATTTTGTCTTGTGGCTAGATTACAAGAAGATCCTAGAGAGTCACATGTTCCAGCAGTGAAGAGGATATTTAGATACCTAAAGGGTACTCTAGATCATGGCTTGTGGTATCCAAAGGATACTAATTTCACTTTGATTGCTTACACAAATGCAGATTGGGTTGGTTGTGTGGATGATAGAAAAAGTACAAATGGTGGTGCATTCTTTCTTCGATGCAGATTGGTATCATGGCTAACTAAGAAACAATATTTAGTTTATTTATATAGAGGTTGAGTACATTGTAGCAACATCTTTTTGCACACAAGAATTGTATATGAGGTAAAAATTGAAGGATATTAGAGTGGTGTATGATGAGCCTGTTTCCATCTTTTCTAACAATACAATTGTAATTAATATTTCAAATAATCCAGTGATGCATTCAAGGAAAAAACATATTTCAATAAAATATCACTTTTTGAGAGAGAAGGTTGTGGAGAATGAAGTGAAGCTTGAATATGTGCCTACAAAGGATCAGATTGTTGATATATTCACTAAGGCTCTTCCTAAGGTTATTTTTGAGTATCTCTAGAAGAAGTTGGGGGTTATTTCCCCTCCTTTGAAATAGATGCATAAGGAGATGCATTAGTTGAGTGGATCTCAAGATTCATTCTTTATTTTGGAGCGATGTTGGTGGCTACCTCTCAGGGGGAGTAGGTAGTAGAATTGATGATTGTTATAGTCAAAAGGGTGTGTGTTTTCATTATGTAGTGGTAACTAATTTGGTATAGTTTTATGTGTACTCCTAAGGGGGAGTATTCAAAGCAGTAAAGGAAAGGTGTTGCAGAGTAGTAGTGAGCAAGTTGTTTTATATCAAAGAAAGAGAATAAATGTAGACATTTTTAATCCTTTTTCATTGATGTCAAAGGGGGAGAAAGAAACATGTGAAAATGAATAAGTAATAAGGTGAGAAAGAGTCATGTGAAAAGAAAAAGTTATCAAGGAGAGAGAAACAAGTAATGAAGAAAAGCTACAAAGGGGGAGAAAAGTGAAAATTAAATTGGTATGGTACAAAGCTATTGTTTCTTTGATAGTTTTTCACATCATGTTTTTCCATCAATGAAAAAGGGGGAGATTGTTACAAGTATGAGTAGTTGGTTGAGTAGTTGGTTTTGTCATTTATGTCTATAGTTGAATGAGATTATTGCAAGAGTATGTGTAGTTGATGCTTTGATTAGTTTCATTATGTTGTCATTAGTAAAGCTACTGGTGTCAAACTCTAGTATTGCTTCGATAAGATTCTATCTATGGTTGCCGAAGTGTTGAAGACGATGAGGATGTGTCTCTGGTGCTTCATTTCGAAGTGATTTTGATAAAATTTGATAAAAGAGGAAACAATGTGTTGTTGTGGTATTCTGGGTGACAAAGTTGTCTTCTGGTTTGGCTCTGCATTTCTTCTAGGTTGAAGATCTACCTATGCAATTCAGATATGTTGGTGAGAGTTGTTCATAGGTTTCATATTCAAGTGTTGGTGTGTTGAATCATCATACAAAATAAGTTGTGTTCACCAGTATGTGACTATGCATTGTAGAAGTGTCTGGGAGAAATGTATTTTCTTCATGTTTCTTCGTAGTTATGTTTCAAGTCTTGAAATTTAGAAGATGTGTTCATGGTGTTGGTGGTTTACCTTAATCAAGAGGGTTTAAGGTTTGGTGCTTTGAAAGATGGTTTTTTGAGTTACAATGTATGGCAGAGTTGTTTGGATGTACTGGGTGTGTACATTCTTCAGGTGGAAGTTGTTGTGAAGGATTTTGTTGGATTTTAGGTTGTTCATGGAGTATTCTAGATCATTTTCAAGAATGGTGTGTGGTTTTCAAGTCACCCTTGGGATTGAGGAAGCATGTAGTTACAATTTTAATGGTGTTTGGATGGGTAATGACCAACCTCGTGTTTACACTACATGTGAAGGATAAATATTGTTTTAGGAAGCATGTGGTTATGTGGAGTTGTTTATTTGGGTCCCAATTAAGTTTTGATGTGGTGTGCATTCAATTTTATCCACCACAAAAGTGTGTTGGCACTGACCTAATTTGAATTTTCATGTTTGAGGTGTATTGTTGACCTTGGAGAACATTTCAAGGTTGAAGACGGTATAATTATGTGTTGAGTTGTTGAAGGATGTTAAGATAGATGTGTGAGATATGAATGATGCGAAGTGCAGAGTTATAGAGTGTGAAATTGAGAACTCCAGTGTGACATTTCAAGTGTTAGTTTACTGGATGTAGTGATTAGAAGGTGGCTACAATTCTTTAATCATATTGTGAAGGTGTTGATGCCATTGTGGTGGATTTTATGTTGCATTGAGATGATTTTCTCTATGTAACATTCCTTCTCATCTTATTTCCTATTCTAGTAGTGATCCTCTTGGCAGTGCGCCTTTCTTCTTTTGGCAGTGTTTTATTTAGTGTTGATATTACTTATATTGTAATCTAATCCCCACTGTGGTTTTTCCCTTCTTGGGTTTTCCATGTAAATCTATTGTTCTCTTGTGTATGGTGTTGAGTTGTTTAAGTTTCTATTATTTTCTTTTCATTCTAATTCATCATAATAGATTTAATTGTTTAATGAATGAATGTGGATCTGAACATTAATGAGGGTTTTGAAGTTTTAAGGTACAACTGATTCACCCCCCCTCTTAGTTGTCTAGTGCATTCAATGGTCACCATTTAAGAAAGTAGATTTAACATCCATCTAATATACCTTGAAGTCCTTATGAAATTCACATGCAAGAAACATTATGTTTTCTTTCATTCTTGCCACTAGAGAAATTATCTCCTCAAATTCAATTCCTTCTATTTGTGAATAACCTTTGCACACCAATATTTTTTTGTTTCTTACCACTTCTCCATCTTCATTCAATTTTTTTTTGAACACCCATTTTTTCCCTATTACATTTTTATCTGCAGACCTTGGCACCAATTCCAAAGCCTAATTTTTCTCTATCTAATTAGCTCTTCTTCCATTTATTGTATCCATCCTTCATCCTCGCTAGCATCAACAAAAGTTTTTATTTCTATTCTTGATAGTAAATAAAAGTTCACCTATTAATTTGTCCCTACAAATCTTCTTCTTGTCTATACTCCTTCATTCTTACCTCCAATTATTTGATCTTCTAAACATACTTGGCAAGAGTCTTGGTGATCTTCTCTTGCATTTCTACTTTCTCTTCAATCTCTTATTCTTATTCTATGTATGTAGGTTCATCTGACCAATAGTATTTTTTCTCATTTGGGTTTTGATGTAATTCTTCATCAACCATAACATTTGAACTCTCAACTATCTTCCTCAGTATTTTATTAGAGCACTTGTAAGCTTTGCTCCTAGTTGAGTATCCAAAGAAGATTCCTTCATCACATCTTGAGTAAAACATTCCCAAACCCTATTCATCTCTTTTGGTGCAACATTTACTTCCATAATTTTTTAAGTACTCAACAGTTTTTGGTCTTTCATACCATAGGTCATAAGGAGTTTTTGGTATTTTCCATTATTAGTTGTCCTCTTTTAAGAATATAGACAATAGTATGGACTACTTCTTTCCAATATACATCAAGAAACTTGGCTTCATTAAAAATTGTTCTTTCCATATCCTAAATAGTTATATTCTTTCTTTCCACTACTCCAACTTGTCGAGGAGTTCTAGCACCAAATAGATGCCTCTTTATTCCTTATTCTTCACAAAATTAAATTGAAATTCATTTGATGTGAAATCACCACCTATATTAGACCTTAAACACTTGATTATAGCATTCATTTCATTTTCAACCATTGACTTGAAAATATTAAATCTACTAAAAGCTTCTAATTTTTCTTTTAAGAATCTAACCCATGTCATCCTAGAGAAATCAATAATGAGTAACATAAAATACCTTTAACCTTGGAGACTCTTTGTCCTGGTAGGTCCACACAAGTTAGTATGAACCAGTTCAAATGGCTTTATAGAAGAACACTCTTTTGGAATTGAATCTTACCCTTGTATGCTTCCCAATCTGACATTCTTTACACATAGTGATTGCAAAATTGATAATTTTGGCATATCTCTTACTGCTTGCATGGAGCTAATCTTCACAAGATTATCAAAGTTCATATATCCCATTCTTTTGTGTTGCAACAAGCCTTCACTTATCTGTCCTAGAAGACAACTTCTTCCATTAACAACCTTTAAATTGCACAAGTTGCTTTATGTCCTAGATCATTTTTCCACCAATCTACTAGATTTCACTCTTATGATTTCAAATCCTTAATCATGAAATATGAGATTGTATCCTTTGTTGCATATTTAAATTACATTGAGAAGATTTTTCTTGAGACCTTCAACATAGAGAACATCTTTTGTCCTGTATTTTCCATCAATACTTATGGTGCCCTTACCATAAATCTTTGTAGATGAATTGTTTCCAAACTTGACTGATCAACCATTCCACTTAACAAGAGTGATGAATTTTCCTTTTTCACTTGTCATGTGACTTGAATATCCACTGTCTATTATCCAGATATTTGTTTGGCCTAGAGCATGAAATGTTGTTTGGAAAAACATTGAATTTTCAACTTCATTGTTTGTTTCCTCTCTCTTAGAATTGTCATTCTCCTTGACTTTCTCAATAACATCTGCCCTCTGAATTTTCAATTTTGCTAATCCACTTTTACAATATTTTTCTATATGTCCAATATTGTTGCTAATTTGATATATCACATTGACATCCACTAGAGGACCAAGAGAATTCCTACTTACAAAATTTCTTCTATACATTTCAGACATGCAGTCTATAGCCTTATAACCATACTTATTATAGATAAAACAATAACAAATAAATGCATGATTGAACCTATTTTTGGAGAACGTTCTTGCTTGGAAAGGTTTGAATAGAATGCGATCTTCTTCTTTAGGGTTACCCAGATTTCTAAACCCTACTTTCTCTAATTCATTTTTTAGTAAAGGGATTTATCGCTCAAGTTTTGTACATTCATTTGTCTTAGCTTCAATTAGGGATTTTTTCTCTTTGTTCTCTTTTCTTGCACAAGTCTTCAAGAGCATAAATAATTTCACCTTCAAAATCAATTTCACCTTCTTCTTCATCCACAGTCTTGTTTGACCTATCAAAGATCACCTTAGCCATGAATAGTGATTCTCCTCCAACATCCGATGAGCAGTGATGTATTCTTTAGAAAGAAGGTTCCTCCTAAAATTATTTCTCTTGAAGCCTTTGTCGATATTTTAATTTTCTCTGAAATTTAGAAGAATAATTATTGATTCTTCCACATTTAAAACATTTGAAAGGTAACTTACCTTTATACTTTCCTGATCCCTTTTCAATTTTCTCACAAAGTTTGCTTCTTCCTCATATTCATTGTGTGAATCAGATGTTTCTTCTTTCTTCACAGCTTTGAAAGAAACTTCTCTTTTTTGTTTACCTTGGACTTCATTTATCATCTCATAGGTATTGCGAGACCCAAACATCTCATCCATGGTAAGTTTTATTAGATCTTTGGCTTCTTCAATAGAAAAGACCTTTAACTCAAATCGGTGAGGGAGAGTTCTCAACACTTTCTTCACAACCATTGAATCGATTATTTCTTCACCTAGGCCTTTGATTCCATTGACTGCTTCATCCACCTAAAGTAAATAGCTAGAAATTTTCTCCTCTTCATTCATCTTGAGATTCTCAAAAGTTATTCTGTAGGATTGCATTTTTTCTTGCTTCACACTGTCATTTCCTTCATAAAGATTTTTGAGTTTCTCCCATATCTCCTTGGTTGTCTTGCATTGCACCACCCTAACAAATTTTCAATTTTTTAACCCACATAGAATAACATTATTTTCTTTAGAATTGTTTTCATGGTTTTTCTTTGCATTAGCAACTGTAATAGGATGAGTAGGTTCAATATAATCATCCTTTGGAACCCTCCAAAAATCATACCATAGCGAAGTGAGGTAGGATTCCATCCTCACACTCTAGAAAGCATAGTTTCTTTCATCAAATAGTGGTGCTTTAGAGGAGGACTCTTTCTAAGCCATGTGTTCTAATCCAATAAATATCTTTAGTTGTTAGGCTGCAGTAAGGAACTCATCTCTGATACTAATTGTTATAACATAATGATATACTGAGAGGGGGGTGAATTAGTATATCCCATAAATTTATCCAATTAAAATTTATCAATCAAAACTTCTTATTACCTTTAAACTGATAAAGTATCAAATTTATTCCAAAAGCACAAGCACATAACCATAGCTCTAGATTTATGTGGAAAACCCTAGAAGGGAAAAACCATGGTGAGCAAGCTTCTTGGAGCTACTATCCAAATCCATCCTCACAAATAAAATAAGGTTTGCAACAAGGTTCATGGGATACAAACCAAAGGAAGTTATAAATCCCTAGAATATAGTTTTATGGCTTCAACCAAAGGAAGTTACAACTCCTTACAAACAACAACACTTACAAAATGAGACTACAAACTCTATACAAAATTAATTGACAATTTTTTTTTAGCAACCACCACCACAACACTCTTCACATATATCTTCAACACCTCTACTACCTTCAGGTCACTACTATAGACACACTTCCTCACCCATTTACTCATATACATACTTCTTTGCATGCTCATTCTCACTCATACACTTTGCAACAAACTTGATCTTCCATTTATATCCTCTTCAAGCCTCAAAATTTTCTCCTTAGTCAGCCAAAATGAAATGTGTGACATGAAACATGCAACAACCACAACAAGTAAGCTCCAAAAAAACATGGTAAAAGGGAAAAAAATATGGTCCAAACTAAGAGATAAGAAAGACCTATTTTACCTTAGCACACATCTCCATGATGGTGTACATCTCAAAAACTCGGTGCAAACAACTCAACATACCAAGTTGGCTCAGCAAACACTTAACCTTCCATGTATTAACTCTAGACCAAAGGAAGTACTAGAGAGATTAAACAACATCATTCAAATCACTTTACCAACATTATATGGCATTAAAAATCATTCTTATAATTTTTTTTCACATCTTCGTGCTACTTTATGTCGGTGCAAGAAAATAGATACCGAGCCCAACATCTCTTGCAAACCAAGAAAACATAGCCTTAAGATATAACATTGAAAACTTGACTTGTGGTGCACCTCAACACCTAAAATTTTAAATGAGAAAACATAAAGAAAATTTGAACTCATCCTCCAAACTGCAAGAACACACTAAAATGTGGAGAAATGCAGAGCATTCCTCTAATTTTTCTTGACTGTAACAACACTGTCTTCACTCTGCTAGCTCTAGTAACTACTATGGTAGCTTCTATGTTTTGAAATCAAGAACATACATACTTCACACTTGTCTTTGCTTAACTTCTAGATTGTAATGCCATATCTTCAAATGCAGAGGAATGTGGAGCATTTCCGTAAGGAAATTTAGTAAACCTTTCTATTCCTTAGAATGATTGAAGCCTTTACATAAATTATTCATTCCTTCCATAATGATTTACATCAAGAGATAAATAATATATAACATTCACACTCTCATGGATAATAACTACAACTCATTCATTTAAGAAAATAAACCACAACTTCCTCTTATCAACATTCACTTCCATTTGTCAACTTCCACTTATTCATGAGCAACAAAAGATATAGTACAAATGTGTATAGCATGCTCAACACTTTTTATTAACACCTTGATTGCATCACATGCAAGCTTCCACACTACCACTCTGTTGACATTAATGAAAACACATGCAACAAAAAATTAATACATATATTTGATTATATTTATCTTCTATTTTTACACATTTTCATTGCTATTGATTAGAGTATTTCAGCCAAAACTTCTTACATATGGTGTTGTATCTAATTTATGTGCAAAAATAAGTTGAATCTGTTGTAATAAAATATTTTAAAAATAACATGAAAATTTAAAATATGTATCTTGATTCAAAATCACCCTTATAATTATTATATAGATGCATAAATCAACAATAACAATAAATTAAGAGAACCATATAGACATAATATTTTTGTGGAGAAATCATTTTAGAAAAATGCACCAAGAAAATATGACATGCATTAACCTTCAATGTACATGAGGTGATAGAAAAAAATTTACATTAATACACTCTAAGAACACTCTAATAGCACACGTGTACCTAGCTAAATAATGATATGGAATAGCCATTTCATGCATTCAATAAATAGGCAATGAGATGGGATATTTTTTTCTTATGAAAATAATGAATACAAAAAGCATTGTACCATGAAAAACACCACGCCCAACTTGGAGAGCATCTTTTGATTATAAAAAATGCATCAAATAAATTCACATTGGTATCATGTGGACTCAATCAATGAGTCCCCAAATAGAAAATGTAATCATAAGTATTCTTTTACTAGTAACTCTCCAATGGCTTGCATCCTCAAGTATAGCACTCTATTTTGGAGTCCATTAGGCCTCATCAATCATAACATAATTTTTTAAATCTTTCACTTGTGTCTAGGAATGCAAAAGTGCCTTGAATGATCTCAAAATAAATCATAACCACCAAATTTTCTTCACCTCCTTCATGAATGTATATATGGTCCAACAAATGAAAATAATTTAAGATAATTAATATTACCAAGTATTTCTCCAATTACACCCTATACATCCAAGTAAACCTACTAAAATTGTTTTTTTTTTGGTAAAAGGCTATAAGCCTATATATATTTATATTAATAATAAAGATGTGCAATTTTTTTTAATTCTATGGCTCTCATTAGCCTATATCAAGTAGCCCTGAAACCTCCAATTTTTTAAAAAATTCAGCCCTGTCCAAAATGTGGCCTAAACACCCAATACATACAATATTATTTTATAGGATGAAGTATGAAAAGGCCATAGCTAAGCTTTTCATTTACAATATTTGAAAGCCAAAAAATTTGAGGTCGTATGATGTATAATATCTGAAATTATGAGAACAAAAAAATACTATTCTATTCCTCCATCCGGTCCATTGGGACATCATTTTCATCTTGTTGCTCACAAAGATTACCCACATTTGGCTATTGTTGCTCCAAGAAATTTTCCACATTATATTGTTGTTTCTCATGAAGATTGTCCACATCAAATTGCATAGGTGGTAGAACATTTAGGTTTAGACCCATGAGACTATCACGTCGGAGGCATTATCAAAAGACTTCAACCTTTGAAGTTATGCTCATGATTAGAAACCCCATAGTACATTTACCCTTACCCTTATCCTTTCAGATAATTCATACTCAATCTCCCCCACAAATCTATTCAGAGTTGCCTGCAAGTAATTTGAATTCCTCACCACCAAGGTTTTCTTGATTGCACTAGAGACATAAACATAGTGCATTTCTATGGAACAAGAAATGTCAAGGAAACAAACCTCCAACATACCCTTGTCCCCTCCATAAATCATAGTTTTGACATTCTTTTAAGAGGAAGTCATTCTGTAATTACTCATCCTTGACAACCTTGTTTGTTATCAACTCTACTGACCAAAAACATTGTACAAGTCAATCAAATTTGAAACAAATATAGACAGAAGTTGAGAGGGAAAATGGAATTTTTGTAGAAGACACATAAAATGTATATAGAATTGCAAGAAGAATATTGTAATTATAAAATTATGTAATTAAAATTCTCATTATGAAGAAATATCCAAGAATATAACTCATATAAAAATATATATAGGAATACAATGTTATATATTAGTTAAATTAATATATATGTAAAAAAAATCTATATAGGCTTACAACATATCCATATAACATATAATGTCACATATCTATAATACAAAAGTATATATATAATCTCTTGACATCCTTGCATCAATAAATTCATTATATGTCTCTTCCCTCTAGGGAGAGGAAGGAGTTCATGAAATTTTCCTATTGATTGGATGGAGGCAAGTGATGTGCACACCAAGCCTCTAACTTGACCTATAATTCCCACCACACAACCTCAAAACTATAACAACTAACATTTAAGTACAATTTTTTTTTTTAACAATTATCATGCAACATGATATTAACATTTTCAACATTTAAAATGGAATAATACATAGCACAACACATAACAAGTCCCCTTAGGTTTTACATGTCTACATTACTCTATATCAACATCCATTATATATTACAAGAATGTAAGCATAAACCGGTAACCATAAGATAACATGAACATGGGTAATATAATTGATCGAGGATTACATTAACACAAAGGCACTTCCCAACATGAATGGGAATAATATGATAACATGAAATGATACATCTGGAATGTATGAATACAAAGCTACAAGGCTGGATCCAACTCTGGTACAACTCAAGAGTCATTGTAACTGGTACAACTCGATCTCAGCTAGTGACTGAATGAGGTGCATAGCACATTCCTCTTGACCACATGGAGATGAAGGCCCACCCCCATGCTAGGAGAATACAATAAGGATCTCAATGAATACCACCAAATGAAACAAGGATAACAAGACTTCACAACGCGAACAACAATAACACAAGAAAACATCTAGCACAAGAACATCGGCCTGAGAAATAAGAAAACAGCAGCAAAGAGCATCAACAAACACATGACCACATCCTCTTCTAGAGGCTCAAGAACAACAAGAGGGGAACAAAGTATAGAAGGTTGTTAAAGGGTGGAGTGTCATCGCATAGGTAGTCACGAATTATCCTAGTGTAACCTTCCTAGGCTGTCAATCCCCATCCTAGGTTTCCCTAGCAACCTCTACCGGCCTCTGGCCCCCCATGGTCGCTTTGTGGGATAAACATACCTTGCAAAATTACTATGTAGAGGCAAGGCAATTGATCTTGCCATTCCAAGCCTTCCCACTAATCCCAAGCCTAAACTAGCACTTGAGCCCATGAGTGAGGCAACATTATTTGAATTAATATGTGAGACTACCCAAATCCCCTAATTAATTAATTAAGTTATCACTTGATTAAAATCACAATGGGTTATCCTAGACTAGCCACTTTGGGCGTGGACCCCCACTGAGAGCCACTCCCCCAACTAACAACAAAATATCAAAATCACAAATGGGCAAGCCAACTTGCACAAGATACCAAATCCAAAAAAAATAGCAACACTAAGTGATGCATGCACCATCCCACACTAGTACTTCAAAATAATGAAAACCAAATTCAAGTGCAAGGCTCAAACCCAAATAAACACAATCCAAGTGTAAAGGTCAACCATAATCAAAATAACAAAATCATAAGACCACCCACATCTAGGTGAAACAACATAAAACTCAGATAAATACTTCAGGCTTGATATGGGTTATCCAAGGTGATCCTCCTAGGTCGTCGGACCCCATACCAACTCTTGCAAGTAAAAATCATATTCCCTCTAACCTCTAGAAGACTAAATCACCATATATTAGTTTTCCCATGGAAACATCAACAAGATCTCAAAATACTAAGACAAATCACAATTTACAAATCAAAAAGTGATGACATCATGATGAGATCTTCAACTCAAGCCTAAAACCAACATACGCAACTCCAAAAGTCAAAATCTTCCCAAGAACCAAAACGGCTCAAATAGGCTTCCTCCCAAAACAATAACTCATAACCATCACATTGCCAAAATCCATCACAATAGCCAATGGCAAAGTCAGCCAACAATACATTTGTAGTGCCCCTCTAGTTGTACTATTATGTGTTTAGATTTTTTTATATTGTTAGACAGTACCTTTACTTTGATAGACCTTGATTTTTTGTTATTGTTGTATGAACGCTGGCTTTAGAGTGATGTGGATGTTTTTCTGCATTGAGATGATGCACTATCTGGGTGTTATGTTTCATGTTATGCTTTCGATTATCATAGTGGTTAATATTGATATATCCTTATTTGTTGATTAATGATGCTTTACTTTCATTAGTTTTGATGTGATGGTATTTTATTTTGATGTTATCATTATGGCATGCTTTGAATTAGCTTAGCAGATATTTGAATTAATGATGCTTTATGCTTTTGAGTATATTATTGGTGTTAGATTTGTCAGTTAGTAATTTTGTATTGGTGAAGGGAACAGGATTGTACCACTCACTTGTGAGCACCCTACGATTATGAGATTTCCGCTTCACGGTGTGTTTTATTATGTTATATTAATGCATGTTTGATATACTCTTTGTTCGCAGGTTTACATGTACAGGACATTGACTCCACCTGGTTCCACAGGTTTGAGCATGTTCATTGCCAACGACAACTGATTGGGAGATAGTAGCTAGGTTTTACGTGTCAAGCCATCACCCTGGTCATAGTGTGTCGTTAGTTTTAAGTCAGGTTTGGTTGCTTTAATGTTGTCCTAGTTCTCTTGGATTTTATTTAATTGCAAGTTGAATGAGGTAAATAAATGGCTTTATGTATTTAAGTTGTTTACAAAATTTATCTGGTTTTATGTTAGAAGATATTATTTAATTAGTTAATTAATTTAATTTAATTAATAAAATAATTTAATCTTGGATTAGAATTATTTTATTGATTAATTAAATTAATTGTGTTGAATTGTATTAAGTTATTCATTTTGGAATTAATTGATATTTTGGTTTGAAATTGAAAAAAAAGGTATTAAATTTCATTTTTTGAAAATTTTCAATGCAAGGAAATGAAAATTGAGATATTTACTATTTTTGTCTTTCAGAAATTGATTATGGTGGTTGAATAGATATTTTGAGATATTTTCATATTTTTTCCTTATTATTTGGATTTTCATGGAGTTTTGAGGGGGAGAATGAAAAATTGAAAGAAAAGAAGGAGATTATTGTTTTGTGGGTTTTGGATTGGAATTGTGGAAAAGCTTTGTGGAATTGTTGGGCACGAGTGGGAATCAGAGGGAGAACCTATGCACCATCTGACATCTTCTCAAGCTCTGGACTACCAGGGTCATGTTATTTAAATTGTTTTTAAAGTTGAAAAGATTCATGTATTGGATATGTTGTTTGCAAAATCCTTGCTTGGAAACTCAAAATGATTCTTGTGGAAAAATAAACCCATGTTCAAACTTGTTCAACAACTCTGGAACCTCTGTTTTTAAATGGTTTTCTCAAGAAGAAAAGAAATGGTGTTCTTGATTGTAAATGAGCATTTAAGTTTTAGTTCTTCAATTAATTATGCAAATTCCTTTTGTGGATTTTTAAATATATATACATGCTTTTATCTTGTGTTTTGAGTTTTATAAGGGAATAATATATATATTTATACCCCTATCTTTTGGCAGATAAAAATCCGCAGGGTTTTTTTTATGTTCTGGTAAAAAAAATTAAAACCCAAATTTTTATTTGGGGTTGTTGTGGGTTCACCCCACCATGCCCCCATGGGAGGTGAGTGGGGGGAGTTGTGCCCAACGTGCGCCCCTTACCGCTACTGCCACCACCAATGGGACAGTTGTGTTTAAACACAATCGCGCCCATTAATGGGTGTGACTGTGTTTAAACACAGTCGAACCCTATTGGTGTTTGGCTATGGTTAAACCCAGCCACCCCAACCCTAAGGCATGGCGCACAGCCCGAGGGAAACGCGTGTGGTTTTTTTTGTTTCATTTTTTTTATGTAATAAATATATGTATATATATATAATATTTTATATATTATATTTTATAATATTTTATACTATATTTTATAATATTAAAATATTAATATATATTAATAATAAAGTATATATATAGTTGGGAATATAAGTTTAAAATATATATTAAAATGGATGATTAAAATATTTTTGTGTCTTTTATGTAATTAGGGGAAATTTTAAATCAATATGCAATAGATGAATTAATGGATTTATTTTTCAGATAATATTTTTTGAAAGGACAAATATTGGATTTAAAAAGTAATATGTTTTAAAAGCGAGATTAATGGATTTTAAATGATTTATTTTGCAAAGGAAAATAGTTATTTTAAAAAGGATATGATTTAAATTGAAGAAGTAAATGTTTATTTTGTTATTATTTAAAAGCAATTAGGGAATTAAATATTTCGTTTAAATTTCATCTTTTGTCTGAAAGAGACGTTATTAAATCAATTTCATTAAGGCAATAAATTACTAAATGTTAATGAAGGAAGTGGATTTAGGAAATCCAAATATAGATTTAATTCTTGTTTGATTGCCCTTCTTGAATGTAAACTTCTATTTTTCGCTTTGGGGAAATTTGATTAGAAGGGTTGTTAAGTCTTCTAGAAGGGGTTTAGCTATTTGGGGTTGTTGTATTATGTTAGTCAACCTTTGTATTGCCTTGGGTAGCGCGTATAGTTGTATCATGTTGTTTTACCTGGTTTTCATGAACGGGGATGGTTTGTTCCTCATTTGGATTAGGAGTGGATTATGTGGTTTGTGCCTCCTTTGGATTAGGAGTGGATTATGTGATTTGTGCCTCCTTTGGATTAGGAGTGGTTTATGTGGTATGTGCCTCCTTTGGAAGGAGTGGATTATGTGTTTTGTTTCCTCCAATTGTTTGGAGTGAGTTTCATTATATGTCACCTCCTAGAGTTGGAGTGATTGTTTATCTAGTTTGTATGCACTTTAGCACCCTTGGTGATTGGTTTTGTTTGGTGTGTTGTCGATAGGAGAGTGGCTCTATGTGGGGGTCTGGCACACAAAGGGGTGCCAGGGTAACTCACTTAGGTTTTAAGTAAGTGATAAATTAAAAAGAATTAATGAAATTTTTTTAGAATAATTAAGATAATGAATGCCTCTCTCATGACTTATATGCTTATTAAGGCTTGAGATGAGATGAGAAGCATAGTTTGTATGGGGGTCCGAAAGCTGGTAGAGGCAAGCTAGGGTAACCCAAAATGGGGGTCTGGTAGCCTAGGAAGGTTGAGCCAGGGTAACTCATAGAAAATGATGTGTGACACTCTCTCTATGACAACCATAAGTCAGTTTTGTTGTACTGTGTAGTGGCCCGTTGATATTTGGAAGCATTGTAACCTTTGTGTTAAGTGATGATGTACTTGTATTTAATTCAGTTCAGTTATGTGTTAGCCTGTGTCTAGAGGTAGATGGTCTTGTCTTGAAATCCTTGTTACAATCTCCTAGCATGGGGGGTGAGCCTTCAGGTATCACTTGGTTGGGTGGAATGTGCACCTTACTCCATTGGGTTTTCTTCTTGTTCATGTGGATGAGATTTCCAGTTGGAGAGCTCATGGGATCCAGTTTCATTTCATGCTTTATTCATTTTAGTTGCATCTTGTAATTAATTACCCCTCATTTGTTATCAAGGTGGAAGATGCAATTTATAACCATGCTTTTTGGATTTACCTCATTTAGAGAATGAGAGTTGTAATCTTATCGTTAAATAATTGTTATTTGAAATCATGTGGTATCTCTTATTCTTTGATGTAATTTAACATGTATGGAATGTATGTGTTTCTTAATTTGTTAAGTAATTAAATGCTATGGTTTCAATTCATGTTTCTTGTTTGGGTTTTTAAGTAATCTCAGTCTCGTATCCTTAGAGGTTGTTGCAATGGGTAGTGAACTTACATGTTATTTGTACTTAAACAAAAAAAAAATAGTACGTTTGAGTAGTAAATTGCAACTTCCTCTAGGGTTGCATGGTGGGGCATTACAACATCAACCATGCAAAATTAAAGTTCCTCTTCAATAGCCCTCTGACATCAAAAGGTTCCAACTAAAATCAAAATCAACCATAATAATCAAAGTAATCCAACCAATATCGCACACATAATTCATTGAATGAGTAATTAACCAAACATAGTAAGCAGGAAAAACATCATTTAAAGCAAATACACAACCTCGAGCAACCATGGACAACTCCTTAAAAAAACATTACTTCCATGTTCTATAATGCTCACTTCCCATATTCATCATGAATTCAATGAACAAGATCACTTCCAAATCAAAATAACTCAAATGGTAGACACAGGAATGAAGCCAACAAAATCAACCTTTACTTTTACAAACACAACAAGGAGATAACATTAAACTAATATTTAAGGTTTCCTTAACCAATTATTCTTTTCACTTGCTGAGAAATCATTTAAATCATTAAGGAAGCTAGCTAAACTTACTTTAATTCTATTCATATTATTCTAGTTTACAATGTAGTACAATATAGCTTACTATATCTCACAATTCCTAATCCTTGTCTATGGTATCGATTAACTCTAATGTATAAATTCCACTATTTAAGAATACAACCAAATCATCTTTTTAAATATTATCAAATACAAGCATTTAACAAAACCCTCCAATTATCCAATTAGCATAATCTATATAACCAAAAACTCCATTCACTTATTTACCTTCTCGATTTATTAAAATACTTGTAATATTATACCCTCACCTCTAAATCTAATATAAACATATTTGTATTTATTTTAACATAACTGTTATTAATGACAGTATTGAATATAATAAACTTAAAAGAAATCTGTTGTCAAGCAGCACATTGAATTCAACATACAATATATCTTAAGAATATGAAAAATAAAGGTAGAAGCTTCGAATGCAAAATTGTATTACATGTACACCGATTCTAGGGGGAAAACTTTGTAATCTAAGAACTAAAAATCAAGGGCTTTTAGGTACATGCATGATGAAATTCATATACCCTCCGTGGGACTACTAATTTCATTATGGTTCCATCAATTATCTACCTCTTAGTTAAATATATTTTATGCAACTTGTAGAATGTTCCAAAAAAAGAAATTATAAGACAATTTTCCATGCTTGTATCAAATGAAATTAGGTTACTCGAATATTTCAATTGGGGAAATCTAAAAAAAGTGGAAAGTCTAACCTTATTATTTTGTTGCTCCAATATATTATTTTTTAAGACTACTTTTGGCTATCATGTTCAACATCTTAAATTTTTCGAAGACTAGACTTTAGAAACAAGTTAGAAATAAGTATAAGAAGAGAAGGGCTCAACTTCCTACCATAGTGAAAGCATCTTATAAAAAATATAGATTATGACTATTTTTATTGTTACTTGAGAATTCCTTTTTTTGTAGTTCGCCATCCTTATCTAATTCTTCTACAATGCAATTTATGCATGCCAAATACGCTACTTAAATGGTGTCATTACTCAGTAGTAATATTGAAATTATTGGAAAATTACCCTACTCAATGTTTTGACTAATAATGGTTGAAACGATTTTCTAATTCTGCTGAAAAGAATTCACTATCATTCTATGGAGGAGATTGGATCTAATAACCAAAGCTGAATTTTCAAATACTATAACATTCACTCCTACAGTACCGAGTATCTATTAGATGGGTAGTTCTTTGCATTAGTTAGAGGGCCTTAGAAACTTTCAATGAAGGAATTGGCTTGTGTAACGACGTTTGGCCAACAACATCTCAAGTATAAAGTGTGTGAACCCCAGTCCTAGTACCTGCAAAACAACATGAATAAACAATTTAAACAAGAGATTGCAAGTTAAAACAGGGATTCCCCATGAAATCCATTTACAATACTCAAATTAGGAAGAAAATAGGGAAAAACACAATGAAAATGACAAAACAAAGATTGAATCCTAATTAGAAAAGCAAACACACGATCCCATGGGGGAATTGGTGCCAATTTGATGTGAAAATTTGGCCCTTTCCCAATTCCTAAGATGCAAAATTGAGATATTGATGGAGATTGATCCACTTGGATGGTGAAGAATGAGAGCTCCAAGCCAAAATCTGCAAAAACCTAGCTAAAAACTCAAGATTGATGGATGGAAATGGCTAAATATTTTAGCATAATAACTTTGCATAATTTGTGGATGATCAAATGAGGATATGAGCTCTTTATTTATAGAATGTCAAGATGGATGAATGTCCAAATTTGAGCAATGTGGGACTAACATTCATCCAATGGCATGATGCCATTTGTCAGTCCATGAATGGATGAAGGATGTGCAAGATTTGGGGATTGTGCCAATAAATGCGTATTTTTGAATTTCAAATTTTGTTGAAATGACTTGCAAGAGGGAAGGGAAATTGCAATAAATTCCACTTGGCTCAAGGTAAAGGACATGTAAGATGAAGTTATTTCCTTGTTGGATGTATATGTTGACTTGGAATTTTTGAATTGAAATTTGAAGAATATTCCAAAAGATGCCTTGTGAGGAAAATGGAGATTTAATAAATGAATTAAATCTATTTTCATGTGCAACTTGCAAAATCTAGAGGATGGGACATGATTTAGAATTAAATTAATCAAGGGTTAATTAATTTAATAGGAGATTAGATGATGTGACCTATTTGACTCAAATTTATGGATTTATTTAAATCAAATAAGAGAGGAATATGATGAGAGATTAATCAAATAAAGATTTTGATTTATTTAATTAAAAGATATGGTGTTAGATTAAATCAAATAAGGTTTTAATTTATTTAATTTAATGGATAGACTTTAGAGATTTAATCAAATAAAATTAATTATTTAATTAAATAGGGATAATTAGATCAGATGGATTGATTTAACTAACAAAGAAGATTGACTTGATTAGATAAAATGATTTATTTAATTAAGAGAGGAATATTGATTAATTTAATCAGATAGGGGAATTTGATTAAATGGTTAGACCGAGAGATGATTTAGGATGAAACGATGTTAGTAGTTGGGATCATATGCACAATGTCAATCGGTATATTTTACGTGTCTACATTTTCCCCCTCTTTGAAGCAATGCACTTGTTGCGTTGGTTCAAAGAATAAACGATCTCGATCGAAGCCAAAATTTTTTGATATTTAAAAACTTGCCCCACTGCTGCCTGGCGAGTGAAAGCATGCCATTATAATGCCCCCTTGAGAGATTGGACAAAAATTTTAATTTTTTGGGTGATCTCATGAAAAAAGAGGATAGAGTACTCGATAGGTCCGAAAAGGCTCTGGGAGGCTAAAAACGTGTCTAAACACAATAAAACAATAAAAAACAAGCCTCGACCAGACAAAAATAGGTTCATGGGTCCAAAACCCTAGCAGGACAGCCAATCAGGGTGAAAAAACCCTAATTTTTAGGCTTAAATGGGGCCCAAGGGGTCACTTTCAAGTCATTTTCACACACCTCTGCTAGCAACCTTGAGATTTGAGCTTTGACTCTCTAGAGATATGGTGCAATGATAGCTTCCCTTGCACATCACTAATTGAGTTTGGACGTACCAATGGCCACCTGGCATTAGGGCACCAGTATGTGACCCTTACCCAAGCTTCATTTTTTTATTTGATGCTTTATTTAATGCTTTGAAGGATCAATCTTCCTGCAGCGGTGCTATATGGTGCCGCTCGGTAGGAAAACTGTGTCGCACTATGCAATTTTGTTTGGCAGCAGTGTAGTTTGGAATTTAAAAACTACAACGCTAAGCTCGGTGTTGGCGGGGCGGTGGCGCTAAATTCGCCCAAACTGCGACGGTGGAAGGGAAAGTGCACTATAGCGGTGCCATTTTGCTCTTTTTAGGGTCTAGCATCAGAATTTGATTAGAAATCAAACTATGACGCCATCACAAGTTGCACCGTTGGAGAAGTTTTTGGAGCACTCGATCAGAAATTTTTCAAAAATTTTAACATGTTGACCTTCCTTGATGCAAGACGCAGCGAGGGAGCTTTACTCTCAAGAGCACAGGTTGCAGGATTTGGCTGGCTTCTTGTGAGACCTGAGTGACAGGGACCAAGATTGACTCTGGATTGCAAGGTTGTGGCACATTGTGTATGCAGCGCCCGTGCACACTCACCTAGGGATGCTGGCAGTGCTGGCCGAGAGGTCGAACAGTGAGATGTCTTCGTTTCATCTTCCCACGGTGAGGCCACCGTCACTCTAGAGGATGTTTGGAAAATTCTGTGATTGTCGATTCATGGCCGATGGGTGATTTTTGATATGCATGAGGGGCGTGAGGCCTACCACAGAGTCCTCGCCACATGGGACATTATTTTCTATGAGGGATAGATAGAGCTTGAGCGACATAGGATCCTGGCCCCTCCCTACCGCTAGGTGATTGCGGCCATCATTTTGGGTCTTGTTGCCCCAAACAAATGAGGGTGATACTTCAGTCCTAGTTGGGGATATTGCTGGGAGTGGATGGTCTGAGACAGGCCAGTTCATTTTGCTTGGGGGCCAGTTCTTCTAGGTTCACTATACAGGGACCTCCATGAGTATGTCTACATGGACGACAGAGCGCTAGAGGAAGGGGTGATTTTACTTCACATCTAGGCGTGGGAGCACATTTCTATGCTACGTCCACATGTCATTCCAATTCCGATGGGGGTAGATGATCCCCTTCTATTTCGATACAGAGGTGGTGTGTCCTTTACACACACCGATGAGCACAGGATCCCCTACTAGAGGTGGGTCTTAGACAAGATGTTGGTTTTCACCTGGCGACCATACCTTGGTCAGTCTGGATGGGTCGACGATGTCGATTAGCTATTCTATTGTCACTAGGACTAGTATATACAGGGGAGGGAGCACACTATGATTGAGAGGTACTTGCTCGGGCGCATGCAGCATCAGTTCAAAGAGCCGCAGGATCGGCCTGATGATGACTATGTAGCCGTATTCGCCTGCAGCATAACACATGTGTCATGGGGACACTACATTCCTGCTTCAGAGGCCATGGATAGCTTTAGGCACTTGGCGGCCCGACTGTGGGCTTATGATCAGGGTTTAGCAGATCTAGGTACCACTCAGGCCTTTAGGGATTGGTTCCAACCTCCACTTCAGTTGACTATTCTAGGTGTAGACCTAGATTTGCGGAGAGTTAGAGGCAAAGGGGGAGGACGAGGCCAGAGAGCTGAGATTCGACAGGATCAGCCAGTTATGCCTCCATTCCAGCTAGGGCATGGAGATGTGTATATGTAGGACTAGCAGCAGGAGCCACCACGAGGCAAGGATTAGCCTCCGGTGTAGCCACAAGTACGGCCAGCGGGATAGGCAGATGCTTGAGATGTGCTGATTGCACAGTTGCAAGCCTAGATCCAGGCTGTGATAGCCAAGAGAGATCAGGCGAGGGCTGAGAGAGAGCAGCTCAGGGATGAGAGGGATTAGGCCATACAACAGAGATAGGCTATAGAGCTACAGGCAGCCACTGAGCTAGGCCAAAGATAGCAGATAGAGAGCATGACAGCCTCCTCCTCCCAGGGTACAGTGCCAGTTTGATCCTATAGGGATGTCGTCTGAGAGGTAGAGTATTATCGATGGTTTTATCATGAGGCTGTACCCAGAGTAGAGCGAGTCCCAGAGTATTTAGAGTGGGCTAGCCACAGACCAGCAGAGGGTCATGGTGACAGAGGCGAGGGAAGCATTCACAGGGACCGAGCTTGATCGAGATGATATGATACTTCTTGTGCTTTATGGGCTCATTTTTGATAGCCCGATGGGCCTTTTGTACTAATTGACATATGTGTATAGTCGTCCAATTTATTTTGTACTATGACAGTTATTTGATGGTATATGAGATGAGTCGATGATGATTTTTATGTGATAGGATGTGTACTCATTATTTATGCATGGATGGTTTATTTCTATATGCTTTGCAATGATGTATATGGATGTATTTATTTCTAATGATATATGCTTTATGATTATGACTAATAGATCTATATTATGTTGCCCTACGATATGTAGATGCATTTATGTGATGTGCAATGATGTTTTGATATGTGATATGCAAAATGATATGATCTATATGTGAAATCTTATGTGACTTATGTTCATAAGTAATTTATGGATGTATATATGATTTGTATGTGATGGACTATTTATGGTTATGTGGAATGATTTATGCAATGAATGATTTATGAAGCCATTTATGAGATTATATGGATGATGTAAATGCGATGGTCGTGATATGATGTGAATGAGATGGTTTTGTGAGATGGCTCTTTAAGATGCTTAGAATAACAAATGTTATTATCCTAAATATATTAAATGATGATGTAGTGTATGTAATGCATTTAATATGATGTTCTATATGCCATAATAGTGTGATAATGTTCTATGTAAAAATGGACTTAATACATGAGATTACTTCATGATGTTATGCTTAGTATGTATGCAAAATGAATTATTTATAATGCTTTATGTACCTATTGTTTATGATTATGCGGTATGCGAAATGGTTATGAAATGCAAATGAATGTTTGTGCAGTGATGTAATGTATGAAATGCATTCAAGTGGATGCACCTATCTATATGATGATTGAAATGCAATGCATGTGTTTCCTATATGGTATGTTTATGCAATATCCTAATGGTTTGTGGATGTAGGATCGATGACGATGATGATGGTGAAGATGATCAGTTGTAATAGTACCTTGTTAGTGTGGTGAACAAGAAGGGAAGAAATCATTTCAACAAGACACAAGATGATGTAAATGAAAATGATGATGATGATGGTTACTTGCCAAGGAATTGGGATTTTCAAAGGACCAAATTTTCTTATGTTTGATAAGGCACGTGGTACGATGCATCAAGGTATAGAAAACCAAGATGGCATTGTACCCAGTGTGATGGATTTTGACTCGACAAATAGATAGGAATATTCTTGTTCACACTTGACATACGAAAACCTTGCTAGGATGCACTTTAGAAGTTTCAAACATCTCGGACCAAAACATGGAAAGGTAAACCTATACATGCAATAGTCAACAAGTTTCCCTAGACCTCTTCCATACATACCTAACAAAGCAAGTATTCACTGAGGTTATATTACAAGAATGTCCAACAAGCATAGCAGACAAAAGATAATGATCGTTGCCCCATTCCTATTTCTCTAAATCCCCTGTTTTGGGATATCATCAAGAAGTCCTTGGAATGAGCACAATAAGATAAGTCAAAAGATAAAGACAAAGTAAACAAACAAGTTGATGTTCTTCAATACTGCTAACCAAAAGGGAATGTGTTTTCAAGGATAGGAACCAAATCTATTGCCAAAAGATAATGCCCATTGTAGGAAGGATGCATCCTAGGACATATTAGTGGATGGCGGCACGTCATTTCGTTTATCCAAAGTGTTCTTTCTGATAAATAATTCCCATTGTAGGAAGGATTCATCCTAGGACATGATGTTGTCAGATGATTGATATGGGACTATTTGGATGATGGGCTATTGTTACAAAGAATTGACCAACTTGCTTACGTACTGACTTAGGCTTGAGACTTGACAATTTGGAGTTTTTTACTTTTAACCTGCTAGACTTGCTTCTAACTGTTTCACCAAAGGTTGAGGATGATGATCAATTTATTATGAGTGGTGTTATTGCGGGTGCAAGCGAGATGAGATGGATGGATTTTTTCAAATATTTGGATGTTTTTGGAATTTTGCAATGTTTTAAGGCTATTTTTTGGTATTTTTGGAGATTTTCAAATGTTTTGATTTTTTATTTTTCAATGTTTTTGGGGTTTTCTAAGATTTTGACCAAGAGACTAACCTAAAGACCTATCCTAGGGGCCTTGAGGGCTGATCAATAGATTAACCTTGCCTACGTTATACATGCAAAGACCACGTAGTTTGACTGACGACTTGACTGATTTACAGATGAAGATATACATGATGAGATGTCAGTTTATTATGACAGACTCCTAAAGGACTGACCTAATTGTCTCGGGGGATGATCAAAGATCAACCTTGCCTAAGTTCAAGCTCAGAGATGACGTAGTTCGACAAGACAGCCTTGTTTTTGGTTTTTGACTGAATTTTCGACTTGTTTTGGGATTTTGATAATTTTTTATGTTTTTGGATTTTCTGCTTTTCTGATGTTTTTGGATTTTCTGATTTGAGGAATTTAAGATCATACACGAATCCAATCTAATAAGAACATGCCCCCAGCATGATGCAATAGACTAATCCGATAAAGGCAGGACAAACAAACCTTGAAGATGGGCCGAGTAGTACTAGGAGGGATCATGATACGAAAACAAGACCAAGCTATGGTATGGATGCGAGTGGATGAGTGATGGATGGAGATCTAGATGCGATGGATGATGGAAGCATAATGGATGAATGATGCCGAACAAGCCGTAAGGATCCTGGTGGATGGAAAGTGCTTATTTACGCAAGGCGCCCATTTGCCAGGTTTTCACCAAGGTACTTGTTCAAAGTTCCACCGAAGTGGTTTTCACTAGAGGACGATTTTTTCTCTTTACTATTTTTTTTATCCTTTTTCTAATTTTTTTGGATTTTTTTCATTTTTGATTTTTTTGTTGTTACCAAGACGCTTGTTTGCTAGGTTTTCACCAAAGTAACCATTTTTTTAGGACATTTTCTAATTTTTGAATTTTTGGTTCTATACCTTGAAATATTTAGGCATAAATTTTTGAGATGAGGCTATTCATGGGCTCTTGCAAAGGTTCCCGAGTGATGATATCTAATATTCCCTTGACTTATAACTTGTTGAGATGACGAATGGTCCCAATTTGGGTTCAAACTTGCCTTTGTTTTGGGTTTGGGACATTCTTCTAATTCTCCTTTTAATGCCAGTTCTCGACTTGGAACATCTTGCTTCACTTTCTTATTGTAGCTCCTTTTGAGTCTATTCTCGATAGACTTGCAAATGATTCAAAGCATCTATATGTTGCTCATCCAGCAGCTCCAGCTCATTTAGTCTTGATACTCGATACTCTTCATCTGTGATGAGGTTCTGCAGTGATATCCTGAGTGATGGGATCTCGATCTCAATGGGAATTACTGCTTCTAATCCGTAGACAAGGGAGAAAGGGGTGGTACCAGTGGGTGTGTGGATACTAGTTCAATAGGCCCATAGGGTGGGATTAAGCTGTAAAATGCCAGTTATGACCTACATCATTGATTGTTTTCTTGAGGATTTTCATAATGGTTTTTTTTGTAGCTTCTGCTTAGACATTGCCTTGGGGATAGTATGGGATGGAGAAGCGATGTTGGATTTTGAATTTTTCACAAAATTCGCAGACATCCTAATTTTTTAATGGTGTCCCATTATCTAAGATAATGGCTTGTGGGACATTGTAGCAGCAAATGAGATAGTTCAGGATGAACTTTGAAATCTGCTTCCTACTTATGTACGTCATGGGTATGGCCTCCACCCACTTAGTAAAGTACTCCATTGCTATTATGATGAATTTGTTGCCGTTAGATGAGGTCAGAGTTATCTTTCGAATGAGATCGAGGCCCCACTGTGAAAAGGGCCATGGTGTGACAATATGATGAAGCTCTTGAGTTGGAGCATGGATAAGGTCCCCATGCTGCTGACATTGTAGACACCTTCTGGAATAGTCATGTGCCTCTCTTTCCATTGTGGGCCAATAATACCCCATCCTTAGCAATTTCTTAGCTATGGTCATTCCATTCGAGTGTGAACCACAGATACCGTTGTGTACTTCAGTTAGAGCAGTTAATGCCTCCTCATTGTTTAGGTAGTGTAGTAGGGTTCCTTCTATGTTCCTACGATATAGGGTATCTCCTAGGATGAAGAATATAGATGCCTTTTTGACAAAGGTTCATTTTAGGTTTGATGGTAAGTCAGTGGATATGACTCCTATGCGAAGATATGTGTAAATGTCATGATACCAAGGATCACCAGGACCAATGATTTTGCACACATATTCTGATTCTGGTACCTCGAATGCAGGCACGAGAAGCTGATCAATCAGGAATTCATATTTTGGAATGTTGTGGGGGATATCGAGCAATGATCCAATTGTTGCCATGGCATCTGTTGCTCTGTTGTTGGTTCTAGGAATCTGTTCAAATGTGATTTCGATGAAGGATTATTTGAGAGTCTCCACCAATTTCTTGTATGGAGTGAGCTTGTCGTCCTTGGTCTGGTATTCATCGTTCACTTGATTTATGATCAATTGGGAGTCTCTGTACACTTTGAGAGCTATGATGTTCCACTGCACTGCTATTTTGAGACCTATGGTCAAAGCCTCGTATTCTGTAATGTTATTGGTGGAAGGAAATGCTATTTTATATGACCCTGGTATGTAATACCCTTGTGGGGTGATGAAAAAGACACTAGCTCCCGATCCATGTTGTGTGTATGATCCATCGAAGTATAGTGTTCAGTGTTTAGCTACGTTGAGGTTGAAAATGGATTCATTTGGAAACTCTGAGACAAGAGGGTTCTCAGAATAGATCGGTGCTTCTATGAGTTGGTCTATGATGACTTGTCCCTTGATTACTTTTCTCTCCACATATTCGATGTCGTATTCTGACAGTATCATCACCCATTTTTCCATTCTTCTTATGACCATTGCCTTTGATAGTAGATATTTGAGAGGGTCGATTTTGGCGATGAGTTTAATTTTATGTGCCAACATGTAATGTCTGAATTTTTGGAATGCAAACACTAATACAAGGCATGCTTTCTTGATGAATGAATAGTTTAGCTCATGCCCAACCATTGTCCTATTGATGTAATAAATGGCCCTTTCTATTCCATTTTCATCATGCTGAGCCAAGAGAGCTCCAAGGGCTATTGTTGTTGTTGACACGTATAGAATCAATGGTTTTCTTGGGATTGGTGGCATTAAGACTAGTGGTGTCAGTAGGTATTCCTTGATTTTGTTGAATGCCTCTTCACACTTGGTATCCCATTTGTACGCTACTCCCTTGTGGAGTAGGTGAGAGTATGGGTTCTGTTTGTCCACCAATTGTGCTATGAATCATTGGATGGACTGGAGTCTACCCTAGAGACCTCTCAATTGTTTTAATGTTTTCAGTGCCTCCATTTCGAGGATTGCTTTTACTTTTGTTAGATCCACCTCAATGCCTCTCATTGATACTATATATCCTAGAAATTTTCCTGATTGTACGTCGAAGACACACTTCTTTGGGTTTAGTTTGACCTTGTACTCCTTCAGTCTATCAAAAATGGCACTTAGGGTTGCTATGTGATCTTTTCTCTTTTTGGACTTATCTAGAATGTTGTCAACATAGTCTTCGATTGTCTTATGAATCATGTCATGGAATATCAATGTCATGGCCCTTTGATATGTTGCTCTTGCATTTTTTAAGCCGAATGGCATCATGTTCCAACAGTATGTCCCCCATGGACAAGTGAAAGCCATCTTATGTTGGTCCTCCTTAGCTATCATGATCTGATTGTATCCTAAGAATCCATCCATTAGTGACAACATCTCATGTCCAACTATCATGTCTACTATCATGTCAATGTTGGGAAGCAGGAAGTCATCTTTTGGACATGCCTTGTTCAAATCTCTGAAGTCTGTGTAGATTCTAATATTTCTGTCAGGTTTTGAAATAGGTACCAAATTTGACACCGATTATGGATAATCTATTGGTTAGATAAATCCTACATCTAATAGCTTTTTTAACTCCATTTTGACCAATAGGGCGATCTGAGGATGCATTTTTTGAAGCTTTTGTTTGACATGCTTTGCTTTTGGATACACTGCTAAGTGGTGGACCACAGTCTTTGGATCAAGTCCTGGCATGTCAGCATAACTCCATGTGAAGTTTATTTGTCTTTCTCTTAGGAATGCTGCTAGGAGCTCTTGCTCTTCTGATAATAGTGATTCCACATAGAATGTGATGCGGGGTCTCTTATGTTCCTAAGTTGACCGGATTGCATTTTTCTGCCAGGACTGCTGACTTTTCCTGATGAATAGCTCTTAAAGGAAGATCGAATTCCCCATCCTCAGGCACCTCAGAGAGGTTTTCACTATTGGATGCATCCTTTCTTTTTACTTTTTCCTTATCAGAGAGTGCCACAGTGTGGTTTTCACTCAAGGACCTAGATATTATTCTTAATTTCTTGCTTTTGCGACTGAAGGATTCAATCATTTCCCCATAATAGGCATGTGTGTCCAACTCTATTATAAACCCTGCTTTGTGATCCCCATCTGGAATGTTATCCAGTAAACCCATGAATTCTGAGAATGCCTAATCATTTTTGAATGTATCAAGAACTGGTGGTCCTCATTGGTCGTAGTCAATGAGTTGGGGATATACTAGGTGGATCTCATGATTTTGATGGTCTGTTTCAAAGGATAGGGTACTAATCATGTAGAGGGTTGTATCCTCGAATAGCCTAGGTAAGTTGGGTGTGGGGTCCTCGTCATCACTACTACTACAGACATCAGTTACATCAAATGTAAAATTATCTATGACATGACTTGTAGATACGGGTAGGCATAGTTTTGCTGGGGTTGGCTGAGGAGGATTATTAACCATTCTAATTAGAGGACTTCAGCCATGTATGGTTATACTCAGAGGGGTACATCCAAGGCCAATATTTTTTATTAGTCGTGTCTCTGGCATGATAGGTATTATAATCCCATTGTCATTTTGTCCAAGTCTTTGGTTTTTGTTGTAGCCCATTACGAGCATCATTTGTAGACCCTTGCTTTTGTCATCCATTGGTAATTTAGTTGTTGGTCTTTCATCTTGGTATAGCAAGTGAGATGGATCTGCTTCAATAACCTCTCGGCCAAGATCTCCCCAACTTGTAAATTCAGGATAATCCATAGGAGATGTTTGGGATGTGGAGGCTTCATTTGTTTGCGGGCGTCCCCGTGATCTAGGAGATTGTGGTAACTCTCCTACCACAAAAGAATTATTAGGGAGCTTGTAGTTTCCACAACCATTATCTTGCATGATAAGCTTGATGTCAGAGATGGTGGGGATGGTGGGAGTGGCGGGTGTCTCTATCGCAGAAGTGGATGCGAGAGTGGCAGGATCGATGTAAGGTGTGGATGGGCCCTCATCATTTTTTGGTACTTGGGGGATTTTGTAATACTTTGCTTCAAGATTTTTGCAATAGGAGAAGGGTTCAGGATCTCCATGGATGGTAACCTCTTGTCCATTATGTGTAAATTTCACACATTGGTGGAAAGTTGATGCTACTACTTTCATTGCATGGATCCATGGACATCCTAGGAGGATATTATATGGCAAGCCAAGGTCCAAGTCCTGACAAGTGGTTTCCATGATGGCAGGCCCTACTTGAATAGGGAGTTTGATTGTGCCCTGAGACACTCTTTCTTGGTTGTCATATTCTCTTATCATGATACCCTTTCCTTTGTCAATGGAATCCTCTGATATTTTAAATTACTTGATGAGACTTTGGGAACATATGTTCAAGATCGCACCTCCATCCACCAAGACCCTTTTGATTTTTCTCTTATGTACTATGGCTTCCAAGTGAAGTGCACAGTTGTGAGATGGTTGAGCGGGGAAATCTTGGTCAAAGAATGTAAGAAGATTAGGTGTAATGATATTTCCCACCATAGCTTTGAATTGCTCTGCATCAATATTTGTGGGGACAGTGAATGACACCAATGCTTCTTCAAGAATTTTCTTATGGGTAGATGATATTTTTAGCAACTCCATAATGGATATTTGTGTTGGCGTTCTCTTGAGTTGATCTAAGACATTGTAGCCATTAGGAACGGATTTGGATGCAGGGACTCTGTTTGGTTGGGATGATCCTACGATGGTTACTTTGCTGCCTCTTGTTGTGACTCCACAATCTTCAACATAGGCGCCCTTGATAGTAATGACCATGCAGTTTTCATCTAGGGAGGTGACAACTATTTCATGCACATGATTTACATTTGAGTGGATGCCTTTCCCTTTATCTTTGTTATTGTTATTCCCTTTTTTGCCATGATTCAACATCGGATTTGTGCATATCTTAAGATCCTAGTTTCCTGTAGGTTGTTCCACATTTATGATTCTTTTATCTATGAGATCTTGAATGATGTTTTTCAATATCATGCAATTATTTGTGGTATGGCCTTTGATTTTATGTAACTCGTAAAGTTGATTCTCGTTATACCAAGGAGGTTTCACATATGGTTCTTGGTAATTTTCAAAGGTAGGAGCCTTGATGACTTTTTCGTCAATCAAATTTTTCATTATGTCTTCAAGTGGTTCCCCCAAAGTGGTGTATTTTCTTTTGGGATAACTCTTGCGCTGAGGTGGTCCTCTTTGATCATTGAGGTTATTGATTGTTGGATTTTTTTTTGGTTGGTGTGTTATGTGATGATTTTTTTGGTGTTGTGTTTGGATTTGTGGTGCGGGTGTATTTTGGCAAGGGGCACTAATGCCACCTTGGCATCGATGACACCATCATTAGTAATGTTTTTGTTCCTTTACCACGTGCGAGATTTATCATTGTAATTGGATGGTGGGCAGTTGTTTTGTTGTTTGTGGTATGATGTTGATTCCGCAGGTTGAGTCACAAGGGCTTTTTTGATGCTGAGCACCTTGGGGATCAACTAATCATACGTGGTGATGCCCTGAACCTTGAGATGAAATGCCAAGCGGCCTTCAAGGTTGGCTATGATGGTACAAACTTGTTGTTCTTCTAGCATGGTCCACTTTCTTTGATTGGCCTTGGATCGCCATTGTTGTAGGAATGAGGTGAATGATTCACCCTTTCCTTGTTTCAGAGCAGAGAGTTCTTCTAGGCTAACATCCATTGCAATATTGCATGCATAGTTTTTTATGAATGCGTTATAATTTCTTGGAATTTTTTAATGCCTGAAGGTAGACGAGAGAACCATTCCATGGCGTGGCCTGCCAAACTCCTAGGAAATAGTCACATCAGATAAGTATCGTCGTATGCGACTTCCATGCAATGAACCTGGAATTCCCTTATGTGATCTTCACAGTTTCTTGTCCCTTGATATTTGTCAAATTTGGGGATCTCAAATCCCTTGGGGAATGGTTTCATTACTAAGCTCCTATCAAATGGATAGGGACACAAGTTGCTTGGTGTTTTGGTTGTTCACCCTAATTGAAGGTCAAGCACTTGTTGCGAGAGAAACCTGATTTGTGTCGTCACATCATTTTGTGTATCAAGGGGTGGGATGAAAGTGTTTTGGGGTGTTTCGATTGTGGGTTCGATGGGTGGGTTGTTTGATGTGTTGTTCAATGGTATGTGTATGTTCTGCCGAGCTAGGTAGGCTTCCACCTACTTTTGTATGAACAATGCCTGTTGTTGATCTTGATGTTGTTGCACTAAGATTTGTGCTTGCTATTGCACTTGCTATTGTGCTTGTTGTTGTTCCCACAATGCTTGTTGTTGGGCTTGTTGTTGTTCCAACAACACTTGTTTTTGGGCTGCCAATTGGGTTTCTTCTTGCTGCTCTTGGTATTGTTTTAATGCTTGCTGATATGCTTGGAATTGTGTTGTTTTTCTTTGTGCAAGAAGTTGTGCTTGATATTGGGCTTGTTGTGCTTGATATTGAGCTTATGCCTGTGTTTTTTGTGCTTGTGATGCTTGTTGTTGCAATAGAAGTTGTGCTTGAGCGGCCTTTTGTGCTTGCAATGCTTGCACGGCTTGTGCAACTTGAGTGGCTTGTTGTTGTTGTTGTTACAATAAAGCTTGGGCTTGTGCGGCTTGGGCTACTTGGGCGGCTTGCGCAGCTTGAGTAGCTTGCATAGCTTGAGCGGCTTGTTGAGTAGCTAGCTGTACAACTTTTTTTTTTTGCACTTGTTGGAATCCCCTTTGAAAAGCAGCTTGCAATGTCGCGTTGCATTGGTTTGATGTGGTGGAAGTTGGTGGTGGTGGGGGTGGTGGTGGATTTAAAATGGTGTTTGTGGTGAGCGATGATGTTGTGTTGATGTTTTGAGTGGTAGATGGTGGTGTTGATGTGACGGTTGGTCCTTTAGAGACCATGCTTTGCGATGTTAGGGGTGTGTTCGATGATGTTGTAATTGCTTGTGCATTTGTCGCCTGTTGTTGTGATGTCGATGACAAGTTTTGAGCATTTAGCATAATGCTTTGATTGATATCTGGGATGTTGGTTTGATTGATACTTGGTAGAGGGGGAAGACCTAAACCAAGGAGTGGTGTGGATGATAATGGCAATGGTGGAAGAGGTGGGAATGTGAGGGGTACGAGTCCTTGCAAAAATGTTGTGGTGTCGAATATGCCCCCTAGTCCGAACATGTCTCCTGCCACTTGCAAATTTGTGAGGAGAGGTGTTTGAGGTGTTGCATGAAAAAATGATGATGATGGATCATGATGGAAGGTGAGAGGAACATTTTTGTGTAATGGATTTTGGGGTATGTTTTGTTCCAATATGGTGTTTGCATCCATGTTTTGATAATTAACAAGGGGGTGTGTTTTGATAGCATTGGAAAATGCATTTCCCTTATTAACGTTAGGTTGGGTTGGAGAAAAAGATGTCATGATTTACGGAATGTTTTGTGTGATGTTTTGAGATGGGGGTGTAGATGAGATGGGAATGGTGGATGAGATTGGAGGAAAGGATGTCTCCACTATGGTACTCACGTCGTAATCCAAAGGTAGTTTAGCTCCTTGTTTTGCTAGCTCAAGCATGTATAACGAAGGGTTAAGCCTCATCATGATGTTGATGATTTTATGGTTCTCTAGATTTTGGAGCATTTCAGTCATTTCTTCGTGAGACATTCCAAAGGTAAGATCCTCTCCTTGGTTTTCCTCTTGCGGATTTTGTGATGATGAGATGGCCAAAGGATTACTTGATTTGGCAGGATTCATTTCTATGTTTTTTTGGCTAAGATCGCTTGAAGCAGGTGTTTCTTTTTTGGCTTCCATACTCTTCTTGTATTGAGATCTAGTTTGAACCATAAAACAAGGATCAATTTTTGAGAATATGGGAGATGAATCCCTTGATTCTTTGGATTGATCTTTATTTTATGCCCAAAGTAAAACTTTCTTAGGATATCTTGAGGATCAAAAGGTGATGATATGATGATGATGTTAGAGATGGATGATATGGATGTTTTTGGCTTTTGACAAATCTTGAATGAGATACTAGGCTTTTGGGACTTTTGGATATGTTTCAGTTTTTTTTATTTTGATTTTCCCTTGGGATTTGTCCTTGATTGATTTTGATTTTGATTTTGATTTTTGAACAAATAGACCCTACGATGTTGGATGATGATCTAAAGGATATATTTTTTCAAAGGAGGATAATTTGAATATGTGCAGGGAGAAGGATGCATATACCCACACCCATTCAAACAAGATGATAGCTTCACTAAGCATATGAAGAAGGATTCATCCTCATATACTAAGCTAAACTTTGACTAAGCATATGCAAAAGGATGCATCTACACATACCTAGCCCAAGGTGATTTTGATAAAGTCTTCAAGGATTTAGTCTCAATGATTTTGATGATTTTGATTTTGCCAAAAAAAAAGCCTAACATTAAGGATGATTTCAAGATTTTCCAAAAGGTGATGGTGAGATGATTTTTTTTTGATGGTTTGAAGGATGGATGAAAAGGATTTTGATTTTCTTTGATCCTAAGATGAACCTAAAAAAATACTTTTTTTTCCTAGACCTAGGTATTGAAGAGCATACAATGCTTCTATATATTTTTGTAACCAAGAAATGATTCCTTTTGAACATACATTTTCAGATTTCCAACCAATGATTTTTTGCTTTTGGGATTTTGGAATTTTTGAGAATCATGAGTCTTCAACACATATGAAAGTTCATTTTGCTTAGCTTTGCTTAATGGCTTTACCAAAAACACTTTCTTTGATTAAGTTTTCAAACTAAGATGTCCAATGTCTTAATTTCCCCAAACCCCACAAGAAATGTTATGTGGAAATTTGATGAACTTAAGGCAAGGGTTTTCCTATTGTTTACTTAAGGAGACAAATCAAGATATAATCCAATGTTTATAAACCTCTAAGGATGTGAATCCCAAGGGAAAGCAATAACATATGGATTGAGTCAATGGTATTTGTCTCCAAAAGGGTTTGAAATTTGGATGATGATGTTATGTGTTTGTTTTCAAGATGTTTTCGATCAAGTAATGCATTTTGTAACCCAAGAATAAGTACAACCCTATGGATGTGTAAGACAATATTTGTTGGATTCCCACTTGGACAAGTCTAGCTACGCTTATCTTTAGTAAATGGTTAGATGCTTGACCCCACTGGCTCCCCTCCACGACACTCACTTATACGGTGCAACCAAGCATCAAAACCCATGAAACTCACATGGCATGTTTTCCATTTCTACTAAAAGACCGTAAAAGTGTTGGGTGGCTTCAAAATGACCATTCTTGCACCAAAAAATAGATTAAACTTGGATTTTGGCAAATTCTAGCACATGGGTTTTAATAAGGATTTTCTGTTCGTGGAGATTGACCCATACGACAAGAGTCCCCTTTTGGATCCATCTTGTTAGAATCAACCGCGTGATATTGGCGTTTACTCCAATACCCACATTTATATCCTAGTTGGAAATACTCTTGGCTTTAGAGTGTTACCAGATGAGTCGTTCCCTTGGGTGAGTACTTTTCCCCCAAGGTAGGCCCTCTAGGATAAACAAAAGCGAATAAGAAACAATATTCATAACTTGATCAATCCTTGTTGGAAACAAAGAGAGAGAATATACGCAACAATGCCCCCACTCACACTCACACAAGATTTTGTTCAATTTTAAAACCAAAATTGAAGTGTGGAGGTGATTGCTTTGTCTTACCCTAAAGTCATGAAAAAGGCCTTTTGATTCTCAAGATCGCTATAAAGTGCGAAAGAAGTGCATACTTCCTTTTTCAATGCCTTTAGTTTAAGTAAGCCTTCACGAAAAAAAAAGTTGCACTTGTTATTTTTATATCCACAAAGCAAAATGTGAGTTCTTTTTAAACACCAAAAGACAAGTGAGACACTTTGTTCAATTGTTAATCCAAGAAACAAAATCTAGTAAGTTGTATCCCCAATGTTCATTTTAGCCTTTTTACAAGAAATAGAAAGATTCTTTTTAAACCCAAAGAAAAATTAGTGTCCTAAGAAAGAAGGGATAACAATTTCATGAAAAAGTGTTAAGCAAACACTCAATTGTTTAAAAACACTTTAATTTGATGAAACATCCTCCTCATGCTTCTCCTCTCTTAATTTTTGATTTCCAACCTACAAGGAAGAAAAACTAGTAAGATTCTGGAAAATATAGAAATTAAAAAGCAGAAAATAGAAGACAAATTAATCATCAATCAAAAAGCAAGTGCTAAAATTAAATTTTTCCTTTTTACTCCCTTCCAGCGTCACAGTTTGATTTTCAAGCGATTCCCTCATAGCATCACTTGCCAGTCAGCGTCGCTCTATGTCGGGGCAGTGAGCTCAACTGCGTCGCACTTTTCGCCCAACGTCGCACTTTTCTTCCAGCGTCGTAGTTTGATTTTTTTTTTGAAAATTTCTGTGAGTCAGCAAGTCTAGCAGAAAAGTTAGAAATTCAAATATTTTGGTAGAACGAGTCCAGCATTGCGGTTTTAATTTCAAGTGATGCCAAAACAGCGACGCTAAGCTCCCAGCGTTGGAATTTTCTGTGTATGAGTAAAAACGCAGAAAATTCAAGAAAAGATGAGAAAGAATGATTGCCAGCCCTCCTTCTAGCGCCAAATGTGCGAACCCCAGTCCTAGCACTTGCAAAACAACATGAATAAACAAGTTAAACAAGAGATTGCAAGCTAAAAAAAGGATTCCCCATGAAATGCATTTACAATACTCAAATTAGGAAGAAAATAGTGAAGAACACAATGAAAATGACAAAACAAAGATTGAATCCTAATTAGAAAAGAAAACACATGATCCCATGGGGGAATCGGTGCCAATTTGATGTCAAAATTTGGCCCTTTCCCAATTCCTAAGATGCAAGATTGAGATATTGATGGAGATTGATCCACTTTGATGGTGAAGAATGAGAGCTCCAAGCCAAAATCTGCAAAAACCTAGCTAAGAACTCAAGATTGATGGATGGAAATGGCTAAATATTTTAGCATAATAACTTTGCATAATTTGTGGATGATCAAATGAGGATATGGGCTCTTTATTTATAGATTTTCAAGATGGATGAATATCCAAATTTGGGCAATGTGGGACTAACATTCATCCAATGGCTTGATGCCACTTGTCAATCCATGAATGGATGAAGGATGTGCAAGATTTGGGGATTGTGCCAATAAATACATATTTTTGAATTTCAAATTTGTTGAAATGACTTGCAAGAGGGAAGGGAAATTGCAATAAATTCCACTTGGATCAAGGAAAAGGACATGTAAGATGAAGTTATTGCCTTGTTGGATGTACATGTTGACTTGGAATTTTTGAATTCAAATTTGGAGAATATTCCAAAAGATGCCTTGTGAGGAAAATGGAGATTTAATAAATGAATTAAATATATTTTCATGTGCAACTTGCAAAATCTAGAGGATGGGACATGAGATGAGATTAAATTAATCAAGGGTTAATTAATTTAATAGGAGATGTTAGATGATGTGACCTATTTGACTCAAATTTATGGATTTATTTAAATCAAATAAGAGAGGAATATGATGAGAGATTAATCAAATAAATATTTTGATTTATTTAATTAAAAGAGATGGTGTTAGATTAAATCAAATAAGGTTTTAATTTATTTAATTTAATGGATAGACTTTAGAGATTTAATCAAATAAAATTAGTTATTTAATTAAATAGGGATAATTATATCAGATGGATTGATTTAATTAACAAAGAAGATTGACTTGATTAGATAAAATGATTTATTTAATTAAGAGAGGAATATTGATGAATTTGATCAGATAGGGTAATTTGATTAAATGGTTAGACCGAGGGATGATTTAGGATGAAACAATGTTAGTAGTCGAGATCAGATGCACAATGTCAATCGATATATTTTACGTGTCTACATAAAGAATAATAACATAACAAGGGTGACCTATAGAAGGAAAGTGGCAAATATAATCTAGATTAAATCTCTATCAATTTAATATCCATTAACACCCTTGATTTGTGATATTTATTCTAAAGTTCCAAACACAGTATTGCTGGGAAATCACAATTAAAAGGCTACAAATGGTATATAAGGTTATACGACCAGGTATAGGAGGTACAACCAAGAATATTGAGGATGTTTAAGACAAAATGGATTGTTATATAGGGCTTCAGAGAATTTCAAGCTACAACAATAAGGAGGCCCAAAAAGACATGATGATTTCTAGTGGTAAACTCTATGGTCCATTTCATTAAATTGATACCCACAACAAGTAATTATTTAACACAACCCAGATATGGTTCCACACATACAACGTTTATTTCAAAATAGAATGCAGAAGATTTTAGTTACACCTAATCTGGAATAAAGTTGCAGTAACACATGAATTCAATTCTAAATTCGATTATGAGGAAATGGTTAGATTATATAACCTATTCAGTAACTAAGTACAGAGGAAATTATGGTTCACAATATTATAATTTCCACCACTTCTATTTCAAAATAAGACTATTGAGTATTACTTCAATGAATAGCATAATAAATGAACTATAGGTCTTAGCTTATTATGTTTTCAATTAAATAACATATCAAATATGATAGATTTATAGTTTAATAAACAATATCCCCTTTCTTAAAAATCATAGCAAAGTGCAAAAGAATGACATAGAAGAGGTCATTAGATATGAATTGTCAACCCCATAAAGTCTAAATGGAACAATTCTCTTACAGAACGAGGTCAAGCTCTTGAATGCACATGAAGGAATGTTTACTCTAGCTACAACAATTGGATAACTAGTGTGGACTATTTGAGAGAGACGTCACTCATAAAAGAATGGTGAAATAATAAAACAAATACGGTTAGATGGCACCATATCATCATCGACTCTCTAGGTTAGGAAGTCATATATCTATATGCACAGTTGCCTCCCTCAATCTAGTTGTCTTAGAATGATGCAAAATGGGAGCGCTAATATTCATATTAGACAACAATGCCCCTTCCCCCCCATCATAAACAACAAGGATAAACATGGAATGCGAAAGAAGGGTGTTTAATCCTATTTTGGTAGCATACACGGTAGTAGTAGAGGTTTAAAAATTTATAAACATATGAACAATAGGTTTAAGAAACTTTAAAGTAAATGCAATTGGTAGGCATAAACCAAATTGTCAAGCCTTTTCTAGCATTCACTCTAGAGACACCTAGATGGGCAGGGTAGAGAAGGCATGTCAACTGTTTGACAAAATTCTTAAAGATATGTTAACTCAAATCACTAATGGAATATATACATGCAAACACAAAAGCATAGGCAAGGTATATGAATCGTTATGATGAAGTCTACAGAATGACCCAATATGTAGACAAATACACACTTTTACAATGTCATTCCTTACTGTAAATTTATTGTAGAACTGAAGGAAAATGCAGAAAAGAAGCACTTACAAGGTAAATCCTAATTTCTGAATATGATGATGGGAATTCATTCTTGTATAGGACAAGGCTTCCATCGGTGGCTACGGCCCATTCATTTTAACCCTTTCCAGGATAACACAAATTTCCATTCACTGAGATGTTATCCCCTCCTCATTTGGTTCCCTCTACATACTGATGCCATCCAAAGACGAAATTGTGATCCTTCAATTTTTTATTTTTTTTGTTTTTTTGTTTTTTAACTGCCTATTCTAAGTTTAGAATTTGTAACTGAAGAAACCAGAGTCCTTCTCTTCCCACTAATTTTTCTATTTATAACATATAACCTCCCACTTGCACCTTTATTTATTATACCATTATTCAATACTTCCACAATCATTTTATTTTATTTTATTATTAAATTTTATTTATATAGTTAATTTAATATTCATTTAAATCATAAATAATAAATTTATTAATGTCAGGAAAATATTTTAATTATATATAAACTTTTATTTACTTATATCAAAGCCCCTTTGATTTCAATAATCTTTATTTAATGAAATAATCAGCACAATCATGAACATCACTCAAAGAACATATTATCTAAAAAATACCAGATCGCAAGGAGCAATGAAAGGAAAAAATGAGATCGACAAAGACAAACCAAACCACATACGGAAACACAGTCAAAACGAAGCACGAAGGGGCATTACATGACCTCCTCTCTAAACTTGTTTGGAGCTCCACCTAACAAAATGAAAAATATACACATTAATATATAAAAAATAAATTGTAAAATGACACATAAGGGAATAATCACTTACCATCTCATAATCACTCTAAAGGAATCAATTCATCTCTTCATCTATATAAGGGGAAAGTACATAAACTAGATCTATGACACCTTGTGACAAGAATCAAGAAACAAATTAAACTATAGATGAATGTCATTCAATTTTTTTTCTAATAGATGCGGGATAAAAAAATATAATATGAAATTTACTAATCTAGCTCATACCTTTGTCAAAGGCATTAAAGAAAATTTGATGTAGTCACAACCACCTCAATTGTGCTATGAATACCAAGAGGTGTTTGAAGTGACATCATCAACTACAAATAAAACAACATAATTTTACCAAAATCTACTTAACATTATTTTACAAACACAATGATTAAAAATAGTCAATATTACGTCATTGAAAGATGTATGCCCACTTTGATTGATAGGTCTTGATGCCAAAGGCCCAACATTTGATGTAAAATTTATTTTTACCATTGAAAAGAGATAAAAAATATTTATATATAATACATTTACTAGTTCATTAGGGTATGTGCAGGATCATGATGGGCCAAAAAGTGGTAATATGATGGGCATTTGTAGGGTATGTGGTTGACAACTTTTTTTTAACCCAAAATTGATAAAATAAAAAGGGATTTTAAAGGAGATTCTCAGCTTTCTAGCAATATAAATTATGCTTTACTTTGAATTTAATAAATAATTATTATTCGTTTTCTATTTGAATTATGACTAAAGTGCTAATTGATAGGCTGATTGAAAAACATCTATATCTTTCAAACAATATCACATTTTTTGAATCCAAAACATGCATCACATTCTATGCTTCACATATTATAGGATTAAAAAATAAAAATTGAATTTCATGAAGTTTTGACCAAGTTAAGGTGGTCGACATACGAGTTTTTATATTTTTGAAAAGTTGTAATAAAAAAATTCATAATTAATTATTTACTTGGAAAAAAATAACAAAAAATATGCATCACATCTGGACATGAGTCCTCTACTTATGTCTAAAATATTATAAAAAATATTATCATTTTATTGTGGTTAGGATGGTTTAATGACACCTACTTCTTATTTTTTCCCTGAAATTTAAGTACTACTGCATTGAAATTTCAAATTTTCACCAAATAGATTTCTTTAAAAAAAATAAACCTAGTAGTTAAGAAACTACATTCAATTTGCTACAGATTCTATTCTTACATATTTTTGAAATAATATAGATAACTTATTCAAATTTTTACGTCAAGTTTCCTAACTCTGATTTTTCTAAATTTTTTGCCACTTAAGAGCCTGTTTTTTCCATGATGATCCTGCACATACCCATTACTAATTACATACATGTGGACTTGACATGGTTGTGTAATTGAGTGTTGAAGTCCCACCAGAATAGGGTGAATACTCCAACCCTAAAATTTTATTAAAATTAATTTAGATTAATTTTGAATTATCATAGATTAATATAGTTAATATTATATTTCAAAAGGAAATATAATAAATTGAATTGAACCTTATTCAAGTTTACCTATCTATTAATTCCAAATGCTGCATATAGCATGCCAGTGAACACCATCCAATATGGATGTACCCTATTACTAGCCATGTGAATCCCCAACATTCTCATACCCACAATAATAAAGAGAATTTTAGTTTCAAAAAATGTGAGGTGAACATTGAGACTTCAAAGCCTCACACTCATCACCTTATGCTAAATTCCTAGTGTGATATAACAAGGTTTGAGTGATGGAGTTGATGGAATCTAGGGCTTTGACCTCAACACTCTTTTTCATAATGGAAGAGATCATGACCTACTTAATGTTTGGAATAGAAAGGGGTCTCCATGCTTGGTCATGGGAATGATGTTCCCCCTACTTATCCTATGTAGACCCCCCACCTCTATTTTATAACTCATGCATGTCAAAGTAGCTTGGGATCTCATCAAGGAAAAACTTCCAATAAATTTTCCTGCAAAATATTGCAGAACCTCATTGTTGTTGCATGGAGGATGGTCAAAAAATATCCACCACCTATACCCAAAAATATTCTTTATCACTTATTCTTGGTACCAATAGATATGGAACCTACAACAACTTGATGTATGGGTGTATTATTTTGTGGGTTAATGAATAATGCATACAGATTAGATTTTATTATTTTTTCTTTTACTTGTTGGTAGGATAATTTTGTGGCAGAATATTTTCATGCTTCATTTCTCTTGTTTTAACACATTTGTATTTTTCCACTCACATAATCTATGTGAGATGATAAATTCCAATCAAGTGACAAGGGTAGACCAATGGGAACTAGTTCCACTAAGATTTCACAACTTTTTGATAAATTTTTGAAGTTACTTTTGATCATTTTCTATTTTCCCTAGGTTATTTTCTTGCATCCTAGGAGGATGTTGAGGAATTATTGAAGGATTTTATTGAAATTTTTCTTCACCAAGTTTTTCATGAATTAGTTAATTAGGATTTCCATGAATTGGTGGGGGATGTTCAATTCCTAAAAATTATATGAAATTGAATTAAAAAAAATCTTAAAATGCTACTTAATATAATTTTTACACTATAAAACTAACAAAACTTACCGTCTCAACCTAGAAAATGTTGTTAGAGCCATTAAAGGACTCAAGCCTCTAGGATCACCTACAAAACTGAAAAGAAACCTTCTATAAAATATAAAAGAAAGAGCATGAATTTGCAATAATTGATGCAAGATAATGTGTCTAATATTTATTAGTCAAGATTTTAATTTAATTAGCTTGGAAATGTATATACATATAATGCCTTCTTACAAAGGCAAGTTGTGGGATAGGATTAGAAAAGATTGTGACATCTATCTTAATCCTATATTATGAGATAACCATCTCAACAATATTAAATGACCTAGGTAACCAGTATTAAATAAAATTTAAAAAGATAAAATAATGTGATAAGGTACTATCTAAACAACTAAGGCTTTTAGAATGAAAGCTAAGACCTAAGTAAACTTATGATGTGAATAGGACCTATTAGTGAGCTAGATAGGTATAAAAACCTATTTACACAAACACCCCCTCAAGTGCAACTTAGAGAGAATATTATTATGTAAATATGGATCCTAGCTACTAGGCCATGTTAAGAACCCATGTACAATTGTAATCTCTCACAAATAGAGAAAATGATAAAACCTAGTGGGATGAAACTCCTCCCCAAAGGAGAGATGAAAGTAAGATTCTCTCACTAAAGAATGAGAAGGATAAAACCCCGTGCAAGGAAGAATACCACCATAAGAGAGAAGAAGAGAGACTATTCAACCCCCCTCAATTTTGAGTATCTTGCAATGATGGTAGAAGCTTGACAATATTGAATTCTAAACATGATCCAATTTCATTGAACACCATTCCTCCCCTTAGGAAAAACAAAACCATGAATGTATGCAAAATTTATTCCCAATCCTAAAAGGAATATGTGGGAAGAAGTATGATGTTTGATGTCTCTGAAGTATGCTCAAGTGTCTCCATGTAGATGTTGAAAGCTGAAACACTCTAAATACGTGTTGTTGGCCACATTGTTGAAGAGGATAATCAATAATCTAGTAGATATGGATGTAGAACATAATCGAAAGAAAAAATTATCTCCTTTGAAGACAAAGAAGCCTCCTCCAAATATTGGCCAAAGTTATCCACACTCATGTCAAACTATGAAGAGTGATCATGTAGAGAATGAACAAGAGGGTCAGAGTGTTCTCTCATCACAAGTGAACAAGGATCATATAAATCAAAGAGATGTATACAATCAATGATTCCTCTCAAATCCAAAATGTGGGAGTTGATAAACATGCCACCAATGTCTATCAAGTACTCATCCCATGTAGTCATATCTAGAAGATGATATAGGTCCTATTGCATTGAATCACAAGACGCCAAAATTATGACAATATGAGAATCATGAAATGCAATAGAATATGTAGGAGATGGAATTCAAGGCTAAAGAATGAGATCTAATGTGAGAACATCCAAGTTCAAGTAGGCCAAGATTCTCCTCAAAATCATGGTCCACACTCAAAGTATGATCAACCATCGAAGGAACAAAGTCATCATCAAAATAAAATTTTGCAAAGATGTACAATCAAGATGCATGGTGAACCATCCTAATAGAAACAACCTGTTGACTCTCTAAGTCTCTAATGATAACTGAATCAGGAGTAAATTCCATAGTCCTCCCAACTCCAACATGGGTAATCTGATAGATGGAAATAAGACTATTTGAAAAATGAGGTACACACAAAACATCATTAAACAAATTCTCCCTAATATCAAGAAATCTCTTCCCAATTAATTTTTTATATGTATTTTCTCCCATAAAAATAGGTGACATGTCACAAGACTCAAAGGAAAAGAAAATAGACTACAAATATGTCATATAGTGAGATGCTCTTGAATCTAGAAGTTACCTCATTTATCCAAGACATGTATAAGCACGAAGAGCTTCCCCTTTTCTGCCTGATGTAGTAACCAAAATAGCATGACCTTTTTCCTTATTAGTCTATTTTGAAGAAGAATAAGTTGACCCAAACATTATAGAACTTAGATCAATATGATCTATTTTAATAATATATTCATCAATATCTTTCTTATAAAAAGAGTGTTTATCATTTCCAAGATTCTTTTAAAATGAATAAGTAGGCTTCCTCTTCTTAGATTATTTCTCTTTGAAATAGGAGTTATTGTATGATTGATATCAATGTGGATTGTTCTTTGATTTCTTTTATTTCTTATTAAAATGTTCTAATTCTTTCACCTGACTAACCAACAATGCCTAAGATTTAGGTGACTTGATGAGACCCATAGAAAGATTTTTTTTGCATATATTAACATTAAGAAAATCTACAAATGAAGGTGTAGTATATGCAAACTCCATAGTCAACTTATTCTCGTGTGAAAGATTAAAAAAAGGGTCCATAATTAGGACCAAGTTTTTTAATGTACTATAGACAAACTAATTGTCCTTATGAATTACACATTCTTTACATTTCTCACTTAGATCATTAACCTTAGTTATGTAGTCTTGAGTGTTGTAAAGTTCTTAGGATCAAGACTCATTAATTCATTATCAATTTGATAGCATTTTACTTCATCTATAGTACCATACAAAGTTTTTAATTTTTCCCAAGATTCATGAGAATCCTTACATTATTTAATTTGAAATAATAAATCATGAGAAACTAAGCTACAAAGACATCCAATAGCTTTAGTATGTTTAATCATCCATTTTATTTTTTTCATCATCTTTAGGTTCATGTACCTTATTCTCACTATATAAATAGTGGCCTTGAGTCATTAGAGTACTCCATGCATGTTGATGCCAAGTTGAATAATTGTATGATTTTAACAAAGGAACCTTAGAATGATCCATGAGAAAGAAGAGAAAAAAATAGATCAAAATAATTCATCAAGATAACCCCCCAAATCACTTAATCAAGAATCCCCCTAATAATATGATTAGGCACTTTATATGTAGCACAATTACAATGCCAAAATTGTTTTCTAGTGTTTACACTACTAAGATGGATCAAAGATGGAAAATTATAATAATATCTCAGAATGAGATCCTTAAATTGAAAGTACACTTTCCCAATACAATCTAGATTGAAAATGAATCCCTAAAGGACAAAGCTTCTCCAAGTGTTAGCATCTTAGGTAATCAGAGAAAATATAAATTTCCACAAATATGAAAGAAATATTCCTAGGGTTGAATCTAGAAAAAGTGCATGAATAGGACTATAGAGCTCCTCAATAACTTTACAATGCTACAAAAAACATGAAAATTGGAGAATCTAGAAAAAATTTATGAGCTTAGAGATCCAAAAAGGAAAATCTAACTTAAATCTACAATAAATTCACTTGAGGTAAAATATGAGAAAATTTCTTGCACCACTATGAATTTCTTAGAACCAACTTTTTGTTGATATTTTGTTTGCAAAATTTTGACACCCTGGCACAAAGTTATGGTGTTTTGAAAAAAATTCCCTTGTAGGGATTGTGGGGAAAATTTTTGAGCCTCTAGGAACTTGGATCTTGAGTGCCCATGTGACTTCCATTGAAAATAGGTTAAAAAAATATTTGCATTGCCAGTAGTAGTGGTGGGATGACAAAGGTGGCAACCATCTAGTGGGCAGTGGGTTCTCGCATCACTGAAACCTTAAGCCTTATGGGCTAGCTGAGTGATAGGGGGATACTTCCCACTACCACATGCTATGAACAACCACTAACTAGGTGCAAATAAACCCTATGTAATTTTAAATAAAAATAATGTTTTATTAATAAAATCTATTGACAAAAAAATGTACCACTAACGCAGTGCATACTACAAACATATTGATTACCCAGAGGATGACACAAAGAAATATGTAGGAATATGCTACTAATATTAAAATTTTACACCTATGACCAATGAAAAAATGGTACAGTGATATATTGTCCATACAGATTATATACTATACAAAAAATTTCTATCAAAAATCTAAAACCCTAAAAAATGGCTTGAATTTTTTTTCACCAAAATATCAAGTATTTTATCTGAAAATAGGCCTTTTAGAATTAATGGTGAGGTCTATTTTTTTCCCAATGTGCACCCAAAAGAAGCTCAAGCCCAAATCACCCTCAGATCTAAGAAGGGGTTTTGCAAATTTGAAGCTCTGATACCATTTTAGAGTCACTCAAAGACACAAGCCCCTAAGATCACCTGTAAAACCAACATACATCATTCTACATGAGAGAAAGAAAAGAGCATGAATTTTCAATAATGGATGCAAGATAATATGTCCAATGTAATACTCAAGATTTTAATGAAATTATATTGGAATAAAATGTACATATGATGCCTTTCTTATAATGGCAAGTAGTGAGATATGATTAGATAAGATTCTTACATGTATCATAATCCTAGATAATGAGACAACTAACTAAAAAATATTAATTGACCTAGGTAACTAATATTAAAAAAAATTCAAAAAGATGAGATAGGATAAGATCTTATCTAGACAATAAAGACCTCTATAAGGACACTTAAGACCTAAACTTAATATGTAATTAGGACAGGTTTTAGTAACTAGATATCTAAATGAACCTATTTACACCAACTAATGTTATGGTAGAATTTTGGTGGTGACTTGATCAAATCCAAAACTCATGTACTCTTTTCCTTTCTCGTGCTATGTTGTGAACTATTAAGAGGCCAAGTTAAAATTCTCTTGACCTCTACATAGTTTGGTGTTTAGGCCAAAAAATGTCCATATTATAACATTCTCATGTTATATCTAATATGGTCAAAAAATAGTTGTGGCCACCTTTTGGCCTCGTATTTCTACACACGCCTTGTTACTTTTGTGTTGAACCTTAAATAGAGTCTCCACTTTTCTTCTAGAAGAGACTTCAAATTTTCTTATGGTAGTGGTAAGAAATGACACCAATATACTAGTCTACAATATGGATCTAGCATCTAAATTTTATCTTCTCTTCAACAATAATGTCATAATTCCCAAAACCACAAGTCGTAAATCCTAGAACACCTTCCAACCTTTGAGGTTAAGTGTTTTTCTTTAATAATGTTGTTAGGGGTTCATGAATAGATTCAAGATGGTTAAAGGATAAAAAGTGATAGTGGTTAATCTCTCCTACACTTTGATCTTAGCTTAAACTCAAGAGGGTGTTCATAGAGATCATTCATAGATTTTTGAATTAGTTAAAATTAATATTCAATAGAATGAATAGAAACCTCTTGACCCCTATCTTTATTGCTAAGTAAAGGTTAAAACTAGTTTTAATAAACCTCTTGTATAATTAGTTGGTGTGAAAGGGGTGTTTTATCTAGCTAGTTTGTCACTTAAGTCCTACTCACATTTGGTACATAACTTTACTTACGGTACACATAGGATATTTATTAATTTATTTCTAAAGTCATAATAGTAAGACACATTTCATAATATTATACAATCACATGTTTCATCTTGGTCTATATAACCAAGGGTTTCTCTTTGTAATCTCAATCCATTACCATTGTATGCTTTCTTTTTTTGATAGAATCAAATTATTATCTCACAACTAATATCTCTTTTTCTTTTATAGAAGTTCTTATATCTTAGGTGGATACAATCTTCAACCATATATTACATTGTATCAAGCATTATATACCAACTCTTACATGATATTATAACTTTGTGGGATTATTTATTGTTAGTCTTATTGAGAGATCTCAATTGTAAATGAATCTTGAAAATTTTAGTATGCTATTCTCTTGTATCTAGAGAATAAAAAATTGATAGAAATACCAATTTGAAGGGTTTCTCTTTATGGATTTATATTGTAGGTTCATTTTGGAGGCTATTGGTGTAAATCTATGCTCATCATTGAGTTCAAGATGTCTAAGAAAGTATTATTTTTCATTTTATTTCATCCAAATTAGATAGGTGAGGTGAGATCTAAAAGGGTTTGAAGATAGAAGGTGGCTTCCGAAATTATAAGGTAGCTATAAATTTGGAGTATTTTGGGCTAAGATAGAACCTAAAATCACATCTAGAAGGCCCAAGAACCCTAAGATCAATTGTTAATTTGTCAAAATTAGAGCACTTTTCCTAGGGCCCTAAAAAATTCCCTTCATCGCTTGTAAGGATTCACTTGAAGAAAATTCCTCAAAATCTAAAAGGATTCAACCTACACAGTTCTTTAATTAGTAATATAATAAACATTATTTTTTTTTTCTAAATTAGTTCTTTACTATTTAATTTTTTTGATTATATATATATATATATATATATATATATATATATATTATGTGTACCCTAATTTATTAATGGTATTGTACAATCCAACACGCATAGAGCACAAGAAATCCCACGTAGGCTACATTGCGCAATGCTACTAGCTCATCACAACCCCATGTAGTTCAACCATTTGTGACATAGAAGAATCTTGCTAGGAATATGCTGGCACAATCAAAATCTGACCAATAGAACATTTTTAATAGATTCATCAATTAAACTTTGTAGGGATCACAAATTGACAATGTATTCCATATTCCATAAGAATATTCCCTATCATGGATTCCATCATGAACGAAATATTGATAGAGATATTCCAACAAGATAATTTTTTGATAGGTACAATTAATATACTAGAAACTAGGAGAATATTCTTATAGCCAAACTTTCTAATATCAACATGATGTAAAGGTGACATTAGCTAACTTCACCCTCAAGGATCATAAATTAGGCTCCAAAACTTCTTTTTTAGATTTTTTTTATTTTAGGTAGAATTTTGTGTTATTCGCAATTGTATAATCATTTTCTTATTCTAATTTCCATTTTTCTAGAAAAGGTAGATTCTCACAAGTGTTGGTGAATTGCTCTCCTTTTGGGAACTTATGGGGCTCCATTCTTGCTCCTATAGTAACATTATTTGGTGCAAGTTTTTTAAAATTATAATTTTCCTATCCTTTATAGTGGTGTGATTAGATTGGTTTCATTCTATATAGAAAAATACTTTGATTATGTGGCCAAATCTGGCATCTATATGCACTAAGATAGAGTCTAGTTTTTTGTTTTTGTCAACAAGCATATAATTACAATGACTATAAATTACCAAGGTCATATATTTGTTAGGTGGATTCTCGATTGAGTAATTTTTAGGGGTAATCTTTTGGTGTTTGATTTCTTTATTTTACTTTTTGTGCGTTCTTGCAATGGTGAAATCTCAAATTAAAGACCTAACTCCATATAACTATGGTTCATAGAGAAAATCAATACAAAATTATCTCATGGGAAAGGGTTATTTACGATATCTAAAGGAAAACATTTATGAACCTACTAATCATAATGGAAAGGAGATATGGGAGATCAATAGTACGGAAAAACTTCAAAGAATATGTTTGTTAGTATTTTCTTATTCACAATTTCAATAGTAGAGATACATTTTATTTTGACAAGATCTAATGAACTAAATAAATAAATAAAATTAATTAATTTAAATTAATAATAAATAAACAATAAATAATAATTGAATTTAAAAAATAATAAAAATAAAATTTAATTATTAAATAAATAATTTAAAAATAATAAAATATTGAACAAGACTAAAAATAACTAACATTTGATCCCTAGTCATGGCAATAAAAAAAAGGAAAATAGCACATGTTTAATTTCTAACCAATTCCCTAGTTATGCTCAAGTCTTGGCATTTAGGTAGAGCTTATTTTTGAGTGAGACTTCAATATCACTAAAGTACCAAGGAGGAGTTTGGAATCATACTTCCCAAGTCTCCCCGTTAAAACAACTCTTTGGCTACCACTCTGGCATAAGCGTGATAGATATAACAAAAAATGGGTCATTTTTCAAAGATGGAACTAGCTGAGCTATGGGGGATGTCTTGGGCCAGGATTATCAGGAGGAGTGTTTTGATATTATAGATTGTAAAAGTTGATTCCACAAATAACAAATAGTACAGATCGGGTCATCTTTAGATGTTAAACTTATTACATTCTCCCTTCCAACCTCACAATATAACGTGATTCTTCTTGGGTTGTGTGATTATACTAGCTCTTATTCACCCTCCCATTCCATTCTCCACCCCCGTAAGAAGTAAGAAAAAATGAAATGCCTCTAGTTTGATTTATACTATCTGGACTATAGATTAACTCAGGGAGTAATTGAACACCCTTATATTAGATTTGCAATACTGTCATTTTTTTCCCTTCATGTAGTATTTTATTTTCTTTAAACTTTTGAACAATTATGTCATACTTCTAATTGGAATTACCTGGTTTCCTAACATGATTTGGTAGAGAAAATAAAATAAATTATATGACTATGTAATTTGCACTAGGTGTCATGGGTATTACATGTTTGTGACAAAGAAAAAAAAGTCTTGTTAAGAATTGGGAAATATTTGTGAAATCATTATCAATAATAAGAACTTATTCTAGTTGTTTGAAAAATATTCTACGTACAAATCTGCATGTTTCACTTTAATTGAATAGTATTTGAATATTGATGAATATCGTCTATGCTTCTTCTATTTGCATGCATGCCTACCAAAGGATATTGTATAGTGCTTTGGATTCACCATATAAAAAAAAATGATCTATTGATCCCCTTAATTATCAATTTGGTAGAATAAAGTGAATTCAATTGAATTGATCCTTTCTGTTGTTCATGAATGTCCATATCCCTGTCCAAAGCCCCCATTGAGAGTTCAACTCTTCACATGTGAATTGCATTTTCTTGAATGTTTCTAAGCCTCCAGATTTAACCTTTTTTGTTCATATCATACAATTATGGCATTTAGTGAGTCTCAATATCACATTTATGCTTTTCATCGACACTATGGATGGGTAGTCAAGTGTTACCCTTGATTTTGAAGGAAGAGATAGAGGAGGAGAGAACTAAAATAGAGAGCAGAAAATAGAGATAAACACATAGATTATTTGAAAATGATTTCAATTTCATATATATTCCAAATGCATACAATATATGTTATCATAAAATAAACTCAAACTTTTTGCTGTTTTATCTTTACTTAGAAAGAAATTAAAAATTCAAACTCCCTTGTTTGTTGGTTTCTTCAAATTGTCGCTACAACAATATATTAATCTACTCCCTCTTTCTAACATTTTTCATTACAAAAAAGAACTACTAAAGCTTATGTATATGCCCAACAAGAATGAAAAAAAAAATTACAAATAATTTTGTTGTGTGTGAGAAATTCAATGGAGGAGATATTAAATTAAATTCTCATTCAAAATGTGCTAATGCAGTGGATGGAAAGGGAAGTTGATATGTGTCTAAGTTGGAGAAAAAGACCACACACATGAGAATATTTAGAAGATATGTAGATGGAGAGGGAGAATCTAGATGATACAAAACAATAAAAAAGGTATTTGGGACTAAAATTCCAATGCCCCCCTAATCACAACTACTAAAATGCATGATCCCCAGGATATCTCTTTGAGGGAAAAAAATTTCCATTCCAAATGGTTTTGTGAAGATATTTGCATACTATTTCTTAGACTTACAATGTTCCAAAACAATTTCACCATCATTGATTAGCCACGAAATGAAATGATACCTTGTATCAATGTGTTTGCTTCTCTTATGAAAGATTGAGTTCTTGGATAGTGCAACTATTGAGATGTTGTCATAGTATATTTTAGTTGTTCTTCATGTTTGTGCCTTAAGTCTCATAACACTCTTCTCATCTAAATGGTTTGGCATGTTGCTCTTGTTGTTGCTACATACTCAGCTTCAGTTATGGAACAAGAAATAATGGGTTGTTTCTTGAAATCCCATGAAATGACACTCAAACAAAAATAAAATATGTACCATGATGTGCTCTTTCTATCATCTATACTTCAAACACAATCACTATTTGTGTATCCAACTAGCTTAAACTCACATTTTATGGTATACAAAATGTGATATCCCTTTGTTCCATTGACATATCTCAAAATTATTCTAGCTACAAGACACTATGTCTCATTTGGAGTCTCCATAAACCTTTAAATTTAACTCATTAAATACATTATATTAGGTCTTATTGGAGTCAAATACATCAAACTTCCAACCATGCTTTTATATAGGTTTGGATTCAAATTGTTGCTATAATCATCTTTACTCAATTTCAAACCCATGAATATTGGTGTTGGAGCATGCTTGTTATTTTCCATTTTAAACATCTTCAATATCTCTACTTGCATACTTTGATTTACAAATAGAGTTACCATGTTCTATTTTCTACACTTCTATGCCTAGAAATTTTTTTAACAACCCTAAATCTTACATCTCAAACTTATTTTCATAGTCTCTTAAAATTCAACAATAAGGATGCCACCAATCCCCATGAATATTATGTCATCTACATAAAAGAAAATATTTATAATCTTTCCATCACCTTCCTTGATGTAAATAGTGGGTTCCCCATTACTTTTGCTAAATCCATTGCTCAAAAAATATGTGTCAATTTTGTTATACCATTCCCATGGAGCTTTCTTCAAACCATAAAGTGTATTTTTCAACCTATGCACTTTGTTTTCTTGCTCTATAACCTCAAATCCAAGTGATTGCTCCACATACACTTCCCCTTTTAATACTCCATTTAATATGGTTTACTTTGCTTCCATTTGATATACCTTCCATTGGAGTTGAGATGCTATTGCTAAGACTTTCCTCTCAATTTCCATTCTTGAAATTGGAGCATATGTTTCATCATAGTCTCTTTCGGGCTTCTATTTGGATCCCTTGACAACCAACCTTGCTTTATGCCATTCAATCCTTCCTTCTGTTGGAATTATGGAGCCTTGCAACATGAGCATGAAGTGTGGATGGTTTTTGTTGGTTGTTCCTATGTTGTCATTGATGTCAACATGGTGACAACTATATGGGAAGTTTACTTGGTTTACCGAAATATGTTCTCTATTGATAATGTTCTTTTGTGATGACCAGTGCATTAGTATTTGAGTCTGAAATTCACTGCAAGAATGAATATGAATCTAATCTCTTAACCATGTTATCATGTCTCATTCAAACATCTATATCCTAGATCTTGAGAAGTTTTGGGTTGTGAGTAGAAAGTTATCTCTAACAGAGTTCAACTCTGTATTTTACTGTTGTTGCTTGTTTGGCATATTAGTGTGGGAGACTCCGCATTTTCTTAAGGAGAACATTCCAATGCTATGGTTTTAATGGTAGTCTCTATGATGATACTATGATAAGAACTTGATGTGAACTCAGATCTAGAAGGTGTTTTCTTTGAGGATTGTATGTTGGTTTGGAGATTCTGTGGATTAAGTTCTAGTCTTGGCTAACCTAACATATGCAATTCACTAAGGAGACTAGTTATGATTTATGGATGTTAGCCAACTTGGTATAATGCACTATATGGATAAAAAATTTTAAATCATATATGGTTCCAACAAGAGTGTTTTGATTATTTTATTTTCATCTAATTAGACCGACCTAATTGATGAATAAGAGATACTTGTATATATATAAGATGCTTTGAAGAAAAGAAGAAAGGTGGATGTGTGAGAATGGAAGAAAGGTGAAAGAAGATCCAAGCCTAAATGTTCTATTAGTTGAGGATCAGAGTATATTTGTTGAGTGATTGATGTGTGAGGTAGTACTTCATATTCTGAGCTTCATTGGAACTAAACCCTGCACATTGAAGGTGTATTCTATTTGTTCAATGCTTTTGGCTATGAGCCACAATCTTTGTATCTTGGCGGTTAGTCATATTTTGTATTCAAATAGTCAGCCTTTTCAAGGATAGTGAGTCTTGGTAGTGAGCCTTGTAATATCTTGTATCCAGATATAATATATTATGAGTTAACCCTCATCGTGGATTTTCCGTTTATGATTTTTCCACGTAAAAAAGTTGGTGTTCATGTGTGTGGTTGCATTGATTTGTTTTTATATTCTATCTTGCTAATTCAGTCAAAATTGTGATAATGGTTAGATGGATTTTATTAGAATGGTTTTATGGAATACTGATTCATCCCCCCTCTCAATATTCTAGATGTTCAACCATTGGTATTAGGGCTTGGTTCCTCGTAAGGAGCCTAACAACTTGAGGAGGGTCCTGGAATTTGAGTATGAGAAATTTTTTCCTTAGGATTGATGTCTATTGGATGTTTAGAAGAAATAGAAGATCTGAAGGAAAAGTTGATGAAAGAGAATGAGTATATTGAAAAATTGCAAAGTAAGTGTGATGAAGCATGTGATCTATTGGTTAAGGCAGATGAAATTGTCCCTAGCCTATTGCAACAATTGGATGAAAAGAAAAGAACTGAAGATTGTCAAAAAATTAAAATTTAAAGGAAGATGGATGAATGCACAAAGCTTGAGCAAGAAGTAGAAATCTTGAGATCTGATCTAGAAAATCCAAGAAGTTTTAAAGACAAATTTAAGGTAAGCTATGCAATACTTACTTCTTAGAAACCAACAATGGATAAAAGTGGTTTAGGGTTTGAAGAAGGTCATAGTTCTAAAGTGAAGCAATATCCTAACAAGAAGAATTAGTGCAAATATGGACGAATCAAGAATCTAAGAAACAATTACATAAGAACTATCATCAAACAACCTATTGAGCTAAAAGGTATTTATCTTTCAATGTTGTTTTTCATTCGTGTAAGCAATTTGGTCATAAGACAAAGGACTACAAAAGTAAAATGAATGATACTTCATTATTGTACGAAAAATGTTTTGAGTGCAAGAAGGTTGGACATAAATCTAGTCTGTGTGAGAATAGATTGAATAAAAGAAAGAATGGAAGGGAGAATGTTGTTTTCTATAAGTTATGTAATCTGGAACAACCTATTAATAACTACAAAAGAAAAAAAAAATTATCCCGTGAAGAAGCATGAACAAATCATTGATCTAGAAGAAGAAAGAGAAATAGATGGACATGATCTAGAGAAAGGAAGAAAAATTCAGCAAATTGAATTAGATTCATCAATCTTATTTGTGCCAATCTTCAGTACGGATACGCTTGTCAATTTTTTAGTCTAGCTATAACTAAGGAGGAGCAATTATTAGAAAATTTAATAAACCCTCTCATCAAAACTTATGTCACATCATGAAAGAAGTATATTTAATGTGGTAACGAATTTAAGGAATTTCTAAGTCGCATGTGTTAAGAATTAAGTTTGCATAATTTGAAAGAATGGAGGCACACACAATTTTTGAGGTAATCTACCTACAATTCAAAGCATTTATTACAAAATCATTCAAAATGAAAGAAATAAATTTAGATATTTCAAGAGGCATATGTATTTTTAGAGAAGCATGCAAAGGAATTTTAGAGAGCAATTCAGAGTTTTAGGGTTTGAAGGAGAGATCAAGTGGATTTGAAGTGTGCTCTGGAAGCTGGATATCTATCCATCTCTTGTTGGCATTTATAGAGGTATTCATGTTTGCACAATTTTTTATTTTAATTGCTATGGATAATTCAAAGGTTGTGAATAGTGTAGATAGAGTGCAAGTTAATCAAAGAAAATATTTGAAGAATCTATCAGAAGAGTCAGTTGGTGCATTCTCTTGCATCCCTCCTAGAGTGTTTCCCACAAAAGATATCTATGCATTTGTTTATAGTAAGATAGAGGAAATAGCACCAGTCGAGTTGAGCATTCTATGGAAGAATGAATTGGAAGAGAACCATGATGCCTACAAAGTGTTAGTTGAGAAAAAGTTTGATGTTTGGTGGAAAGCCTCTTTTTTCAAATTCGACAAGAGGCATATTCGAATAGTTTTGAGCATAATTCATAATGAATATTTTTGGATTGATGAAACACATTTGATTACTAGAGAAGCAATTAGAGATGTAAATGGTTTGTGTTCCTCTGGACTAGTTCCCAAACATAAGGTTTTGGATGAGCAATGGATAATTGAGGTTATCGATGCGACTCTTAAAGGGAAAGAGATTGATTTGAGATCAATTGTTGATCTGGTCATTGGGTATACTGCAATGGTAATTGGTCACAAAGTTTGTCTCCCTAGCAATGACCTCACAGTTTCTTCTACTATTGTACATATTGTTGTTGATATGGTTAAAAGAGGTATGGATTATGACCTATGTGAATTACTTTGAATACATATTTTGAAGAATTTAAAGGAAATCAAGAAGAGTAAGAAGAATACATTCTCGTATGGCAATTTGGTTGTCTTATTATTCTTTTACTTTTTGAAAGAATTACTGGTAATAGGAAGAATAGAATGGTCAAATAAAGAGCCTATTTCCCATAAAATCAGGAACTTCATGATAAATCTTGGTAATTTAGATGCACAAGAGACTAATCTTGTTGCATTCTTTGGAAAATTTTAGATGAGGATGAACAGAAGGTCAAGGATTCTAGTAAGTGTTAATGAAAGGTACTTTGAAAATATCAATTTCCTAGTGTCTATAGATTTTTGTCACATGGATGTAGTTGAATTAAGGTTGGTGTGGATATTTGAGTTACATTATGAAGTGTCAGAGGCTGAAATTGATTATTATGCAAAAAAATCTTTTGGAAAGCCCTAAGAATCCTAATGTAGAAGGTACCTCCAGTAGTGCTTTCAAAATAGGGAATAAAAGAAAAAGTGTTGTCAAACAAGAAGTTGCATAAGGAAGTGATTTTGAGGAAGCTCAAAATGAGCATGAAATAATAAACATTCAATGAGATTTGGAAGAATTGCAGAAGGTTATTCCTAGTGCTAATTTTGATTCATATATTTTTGTTGTGGAGAATCTTAGAAACATGATTAATTCTTTGAAGGTCTGCATCTCCAAACTGAAAGTGCATGTTGGAATCAAGTCTGCTGAAGAAAATTTTGAAGATATCAAGAAAAAATTTGTAGATGCACATAGTCGAGCGATGAAGGAATTGGAGAGTGTGCAAGTTTGTGAGGAAGAGGCACAAGAACTACTTTCTTTTTGCCTAAGTTGGTTTGGAAATACATTGAACATAAGAGATGAGATGAGGAAGAGTGAAACCCAAATGGGCACTCAAGAAGATGCATACAGATTGGAAGAAGACAGAGACAATCAGAGGTGGTCCTACATTGTGCATATTCAAGATAAATTATTTTCCCTACAGGACCAAAGAACAAAGGTTATTAAGAAGTTTGTGGCACTCAGAGACATGGTTAAACTCAAACACATTCTTTGCTCTAGTGCTCTTGATAGTATTAGTGAATTATTAGAAATTAATCTTAGTCCCAATACTTTAGCAAATGGTATAGATTCCTTAACTAAGCTTCAACTAGTACACAAGACTCTTGTAAGTGCAAAATGATCATGTGAAGAAGGAAAAGTCTCGTGGAAGGTAATCTTGGAGAATCTGAAGGTTCTTCTTCTTTAGGTTGATTCAATTTTGTGTTCATATATTTTTGGTTATATTTTGATGCATATATACATATATACCAAACCCCATCCTTTTCCATTGATGTCAAAGGGAGAGAGATAGATTTTGGCAAAGGAAAAATATTTTTTAGAAGAATAGTTTTGATAGGGGGAGTATTCAGTTGTCATATATTGAATATTTTTTTTGACATGCATGTTTCCATCAATGCCAAAGGGGGAGATTGTTGGAATTATGAAGCCTTGCAACATGAGCATGAAGTG